>JAFMSR010000015.1:42506567-42542441 GCA_022818135.1 Saxidomus purpurata
AATCTTTATAATTTCAGTATTATCTGATTCGTCCCGCGTTATAAAAAAGAACACACATACAAAATTGGAATATGTTTTAGGCTTTTCATTGCTGAGCGATTGCAAACTAATCATGACTCTGATTTGAGTTTAGAATTTCTCTACAAACGTAACCAGCATATACTTAAAGAGTTTAAACCTTTTTGCTTAAACATTATGACAATTTCAGTATTTAGTCTTTTAAAGTCAAAGTTATAAAAGTACAATATGTATAGGAATTTCATTATATTAGATATGGGCATGTAAACTAAAGTCTATTTATTTGGAATAGAAGTAAATATCAGAAGTAAAATTATTATAATTCTTATTTCATTTTCTAGATGGGAGATTTTGTGAGACTGTATCACATAGAGATGGAGGCATACATGGTGGCAGAAGGTCTGTTTGATTATGAACTCACAGACGATGGTATGTAGAAGTTATAACCTTGTGCATTATTCATATAAAAAACATTTTCATTATCTCGTTCATTTTTTTGTTTTCTAGTGTTTCAACTATTTTGTAATCAGTAGTTGGAGAAGACATTTAGAAAACCAGTTTCTGATTATAGTGTTCGAGCTTGCAACCGTCTGATATGGCGTCTTTTACCACGTTTTATCACAGAACAAAACGCCTGTTTTATGTATTAACTATAAAAGGTTGAAATGGATAAGGGTCACAGGTGTACACGATAACATAAAATAATTGTGTATATCATGACATTCTTGGTGGAGAACAAATGTATCCAGTTTATACTTTGTCATTCAATGGTATGAATCACGATTACTTTAGTGTTCGATAACAAAATGTTTATTCTCTAGTAAATCATTACAAATATAATTTCTATTACATATTATACTTGTATTCACTGCTGTATTGTGATGTATATCATATGTTGTTGTGATAAAAATACTTTTTTCATATTTTATTGCAATGTAGCAAACACATAAAGTTCAGTTTCTATTATATATAGTACAGGTACTCAGTGCCGAATTGTAATGTGCTACGAAATGGTGTATATCATATGTTGTTGTGATAAAAATGTTTTTTTTATATACATATTTCAGTGCATATGAAGCTGAAACCTATAGTTCAATCTAATCCCAAAAGTATGTTACCTAGTTCTTCTGCAAACACATTCTGGCAGATAGAGTTACAGGACGGATGTTTAGCTGGTAAGATACTAGATACATTCAGTAGAAACACCAGAATGAATTTCTTCATTAAATCAATTAATGTCACAGGATTACATGTACTAGTAGCTCTCATTCTATTCAGAGAGATGTCTTACTGACAGAAATGAACTTTATTTCAATTATTTATACCCAAAAAATTCCTAACTTTGCTTTTTAATTCGATAAGTACATACAATGTATAAGAAGCATAGTGCAGTATATTATTTTCTGTCAGTGATATTGAAAAACAAAGACTAGGCTGTCTGGTAACTTTTTTTCTTGAAGAAAAAACTTCAGTACGCAAGAAAGGCATGTATTAACATTGTTTTAATGTGAATAGCACATGGTTCTATCATTATCCTATTGATACATGTATGTTACTATATCAGTAGATTAAAAGTGATATTAGGACTTTAACAGAAAGTGTTAATGTTCGACAAACTTCTTTGCTATAGTGTTCAGAAAACCCGCTGACATAACTTTATAAACTATATGATTTCTCGTCTAGCTTTTAACAATGTTTGAAACATCCTATGAAGAAGAAACTGTAATACGTAATGACCGTGTTGACAAGTTTGTACTTACCCTAAAATTTTCTGAAGTTCTGTGAATACTTCCCTTTCCTTCTATCTAAACTGCATAGAGTTTTCTTTACATGCCCATATTCAAAATAATGAAAACCCTACACATATTTTTCGTTTAAAACTTTGACTTTGCACTAAATTATAACTACAGCCTACCGTCCTCTGTTAGTTCATAGTCAAACAAATCTTCTGCGACCATCCATCTCTATATGATAGTCTCACAAAATCTCCCATCTGGAAAATAAAATAATCATTTTGCTTCTGATGATTACACTAATTCCAAATACCAGGTAATGCTGATTTGCATTGTCAGAACTCTTTCGTAAAAACAGCAGTTTTTCTGAAAATGTCGACTTTCAAAGATACAAATCTGCATCGTCAAAATCACTATGACATTGAAACGTTTTGTGAGTGTTATAGGGTCCAATTATTATATTATTATATTTGAGAGAAAGTAGATTTCATATTAATGTTCTGTATCATATCCACAGGTGGAGTTTTAAAATGGGAGAAGAATTGCAGGTTGTTGCACATGTGTACTCGAAAATACTTATGTCTAGGGAGCAATGGGGAAGTGACATTGACATCTGACCACTTAGATCCTAAATCTGTGTTCAGACTACACCAAGTAAACAAGGTAGCTTTCTCTGATAATTGTGTTCTTCTTGAATAAAACGTCAATGATATAAAAAAGTGATACAAAACTCGTATTTGATATTTCATTGAATTTTGTGTAATAAGATACAATATTAATAGAGAAATATGAGCTTCCATTGTTACATTGTTAGACCAATGTCATTTAAACAGATACCGTTAACGCCATGACTTTGTACCGCTCACGACAACATTAATTAAGCCGGAAATAAGTTTCACATTAAATTATACTTTTCACTGTATACTAAATAACATTTCTTCGAGAGTTGTTCAGTAATGATAAATCTTACGATGCTTCTAGTATAGTAACATTGTGTTATATTAGGAAGCTTAACCATGTTTTCAACAAAAAAGAAAAAGACATCGGACATGTATATGCATGGTTAATCTTTACTTTCCCTCGCTATAAATCATGACAACTGTTTCGAATTAGAAATTGATATAATCTGCAAAATAAAAACAGTTCATGTCGTAATGTATCAACCCCTCAACGTTGACAGTTTACGTATACAGGAGCTATTTTATAATAAAACATATGGTGATACAATCATTTACAGGAAATTGACGATATGCCCCAAAACAGTCACTGCAGAATAGAACATGTTGCCTCCAAACAATGGCTCCATGCATCTACAGGTAAATTACATTGAAAACAAAATGATACAAAAGTTAATAATGCAACTTAAGTGTAATGGTAGGCATATATTTGTGTAAAGAAATATATCTTAGAATTGATACTCTTATAAATTACTATTTGCTTATATTTATGGTCATTATCTGCATGTTGAACATACCTTGAGAATATTTTTTGGAACAGGTTGTCTCGGGTACGTTATCTCTCCTTTCATTCTATAACTTCTCTAACAGGAGTGCATTGAGGAAATCCGTTTCTTATTAATGTTTGGAACTTGTATAAGAACTTAAAAGAAGTTGTTTGTAAATGACTTTATATCCAGCTTCTGCCATTCTTTCAAGTGTACAGTGCAGTTTCCGATAGAACGATAGTGTCATTCTCACGTTGTCAAGCAACGTTGATGTAGACCAGACCTATGATAGAACGATAGTGTCATTCTCTCGTTGTCAAGCAACGTTGATGTAGGCCAGACCTATGATAGAACGATAGTGTCATTCTCACGTTGCCAAGCAACATTGATGTAGACCAGACCTATGATAGAACGATAGTGTCATTCTCACGTTGCCAAGCAACGTTGATGTAGACCAGACCTATGATAGAACGATAGTTGCATTCTCACGTTGTCAAGCAACGTTGATGTAGACCAGACCTATGATAGAACCATAGTGTCATTCTCACGTTGTCAAGCAACGTTGATGTAGACCAGACCTATGATAGAACGATAGTGTCATTCTCACGTTGCCAAGCAACGTTGGTGTAAAACCAGACCTATGATAGAACGATAGTGTCATTCTCACGTTGTCAAGCAACGTTGATGTAGACCAGACCTATGATAGAACGATAGTGTCATTCTCACGTTGTCAAGCAACGTTGATGTAGACCAGACCTATGATCTTGGCAGCTTTCGAGGCTGTATTTCGCTGTTATTGACTCTTAAAAAATGGACACTATCATGACAACTAAGTGCTAATGCAGTTACATTCATTGCTTGGCCGGAAGGCCTGTAGCTGTAACGCGTCTCTTAGTTCTTTAAAGCCAACATTTGGTACGTGGTGTTGATGCTGGAGTTATATTTTCTCGTTCTATTAGACTTGGTAGCTGCAATAGGTTCACTTAGGTTAAAGCAATATCCTACCTATATTGTATACATTAAATTTCAAAACAGTAAGTGTCATTGAAAGGGATTTCAAATCGTGTTTTAGAGGGTTTCTAGAAAGCAAAATGTAACGAGTCTATCTTTTGTTCCAACAGAGTCAGTGGGTATGTATTGCTGTTACTTACACAGTTTTTTTCACTCTCGGATCACAAACGTTCCAAATCTATTTTAGACATACACATGTATTTCCACTTAGGCTTCTAAAGTAGTATTTATTGAATGATGTAATCGATACATCTTTCTGTCATATGGTATTCAAGTGGCCCATATTGGCTGATTACATTTGGGGTTCATGGGATTAAGGTCAGTGTGGCTGATTCTTGAAATAATAAAACTATTTCCGACGATAGTTTGTTTTGGAAATGATAAGGTTTGCATTTAACCTATATAGAGATGTAGCTTATAATTGTGTATAGGGTTCCTTGAGTCAAGGTCTAGGTCGCTGCTACTAAAACCGGTTTCCAGCTAAAACCTCGAGGTGGAAATGAGGTATTGCCTTAAAAATTGGTCTGTAGGTAGCTTATACATGTACATAGATGTAACATTTCGTTTTTCGGGTCCGTAGAGTCAATATCGCTGTTACTGAAAGTCGAAAGTCAGTTTCCAGCTAGCATTTTGCTTGCATAAACTCCTTTTTAATGTTGTTTGCATACCAAGAAATGACTGAAGGTACATAAAAAAAGAAAATTTGGTTTCGTGGCATTGCCGCGTTTCTTGTCTGCTTCATTGTAGAAAGTATTCTTTGACAACCGACAACCAGGAAATTTTCATTTCAGGTTAGCTGTTTTCTACTCTTTCTCTTAATAATTTACCACTTGAACACAGTAATTCATTTCTTGTTTCAGTTGCATACAAAAGAAAAGAAGAGAAGGGTTCGGAACGTGACAGTAACTCCATGGGTTTTCTCGGATTGAGTACAGCGCAAACTAAGAAGGTGTGTCCATGTTCTTTCGATGGATATCTTATCCTTTATGTACGATGACTGAGTTCCGCCATGACGTGTTTTGGAATTTTCGGGGGGAGGGGGGGGGGGGGCTGGGGGTGGATGAGGGAGAGAATGGGTGATGTTTTGGACTTTACGGGGCGAAACAATACGTCGCCCTTTGTGTAGTGTTTTTGCATTTAACAAATCAAGCGCAAAAATACGACGAATTAAGACTCTTCAATTTGAATAAATACGTCGTGTTTTCATGAAGTTGAAAGGAAGGAAAACGCGGCAAAAATTAGGACGTTAAAATCATGACATGGCAGAATTCAGTCACCATAGTTATGGCTTTTGCAGGAAATTAATAAAGATAAGTCTTCAAGCGTTTTGCAGACGTTTTCTTTGTCGGACTGAAAGCATGGTTACAGCTTTTTCATCAGTCGCCTAAAGTCTTTCTGTCCGTTGTATCTTACATGCTTTTGTCCAACGTGCTGTATTAATCACCGCAGCAAGTATGTTCTTTTTTAAAACACGTAGTCTTATGATTTTGTTTATTTCATGTTCTATATCTACACCATGTAAAAACGGTAGATTGGTAGTGTAACCCATATGAATATGCTGTTGTACAATGTTTCTGTATTTCTAAATTCATTTCCATTGTTAATTATCACAACCTACTCTGGGATTTCTCCCCGGGGGAAATTGCAAACTCTTCTTACAGGAGGATGTTGAAGAAACAGATGCATATACAAGAAAATCCGGGTACTAGATCCTTGCTATTTTATGAATATACTTCTCTTAGTTCTTTCACATACCCGGTGTATAGCACCAATACACGTGAGACTACCTCTGGGTGTCTAACAAGTTCATCCCTGGATGGATGCGAAATACTGAACAATTTCAAATGTCCCGGCCGGGATTTGAACTGGGAACCTCCGGATTCATCAATAGTTAGACCGTTATGATTATTTTGTAAACATGTTTAAACATCTTTATTTCTGAATTGATTTTAATACAGACTAGTAATACCAAGTGTTTGAAGATTGCAGAACAATCAACATACTGGTAAATACGCGGAACATGCCTTTGATTTACAAGGACCGTTCTTAGACTTTTATACATAAGGTGTAAAATTATTGTGAATCTGTCTGCGGATTTTATATCAGTTCAACCGGTCAGATTTTTCCCAATTTCAGGTTTATACTTCTTTGTAGCCATGTTTTCAGAAATCTGTATGCTGCAGTGTAGTATTGATAAAGTCTTAAGCACCTGGAAGACGCCACTTTTCGGTGCAAATTTGGACGAATGACTTCGTCCAGCTGCCATGTTTTTTTTATTTTTGGGAAGGGAAAAATGTTACAAGGACTGAAATCAGGAGAATAGACTGGTTAATTTACTTGGATTACCATTTCACCCCTAACAAAAGGCTAAAACTATTTCACTTTTGTGAGCAACGGCATTGTCAAGAATCAGATAAAGACTATGTTGTCCAGTTGTTGGACAACTTGTCTATATAAAATTTCAGACACATTTACCTGACGGGATTAGAATTTCTGCTACAGTTTCCTTAAATTTAAGAAAATACAAAACATACGCTTTCTTGCACTTTGAGCTCTTTTTGAAATTATTGGTTCATGTACATGTATATGGTCTAATCTGTTAGAAATGCTTGTTATTAACATGATGATGATACTCATAAAAGTTTTCTAGTTCTGTAAAAAAAATTCTGTGTTTCTTTGGCGCATTTAACACTGTTTGCCCCTTGCTCCTTAGTTAATGTAGTGAAAATCTTTATTAAATCCAAATATTTGGTTGGAATCTCCTGAACTTTCCCTGTTGACATACCAAGGAAAGGAGCTATTCCGTAGTCCGTATGCCTATAGCATCTTCTTCAATTAGCCTTTTCATAGCAGCGATGTTCTTCTTGGTCACTGGTAAATTGACCGTGTTTTTTAAGGACTGATTTACTATTTGTGCTTTAAATTTCTTGCCCCAT
Organism: Saxidomus purpurata; assembly: GCA_022818135.1. Lineage (NCBI taxonomy): Eukaryota > Metazoa > Mollusca > Bivalvia > Venerida > Veneridae > Saxidomus > Saxidomus purpurata. The sequence continues at coordinate 42,513,710 of JAFMSR010000015.1, forward strand.
CTGTAAACAGTATTCTTTTGCACATAAGATTTCCTATACGAGCTGTGTAGTTGGTTCTGAATCTGCTCATCATGTATTTGTAAAGAAAAGTTCACTTAATGTACGCTTTTTTCTCAAGTCGTATGTGTATGTAACTACCCCTTTCACCAAACTGAACAACACAGAAACCGTTAAATGGATTTAGTATTTTGTATGTTGATTCAACATGTTAATATATGAAGTGGTTTTCTTTCCATGAAAAGCACGTGTTTCATGCTTGTCAAAGGCCTACGGAAAAGTATTATTTAAACTTTCAGAACGGTGTTTATACTTTTCCTAACATCTCCGTGGTTTTGTTTTGCAAGTTAAACAAGTGATTAATGTTGTCACCATTAATGATTTAAGTGTTGTTTTTGTAGGTTACAGTAGTAGAAGAGCAACGATATGATGATGTATTCACAATACAGGCGGTTGGTCCTGTACTTCAAAGTACCTTTAATTTCATGACAGGCATGGTTCCATTCATACAAAAGCTTGTCCAAGATGTGAGTTTTGAACGACTCATATTTTAAACTTATCTTATTTTCCAAATATTCTAAATTTGGTATTAAGACACTAAATATTGTCTCCTTTCCCAGTTACGGAATTGAATTCAAACTGACTTAGCTTTCGGCTGCTGGAAAATCAGACTAATTTTCCTACAAGAAGGAATTATTGATAAGAAAAAGTTACACATATTCATATTGAACTATATAGAGTCTTTAACCTATCATGAGCTACTTCAGACCATCGGTATTTGATATACTGCAATAGTGTGAAGTCACTAGCTATGATACAATTTAAAATATCAAAACATGTATATATTTTTTAATGATTGCATAACTTGGTCTCAACTGTTACAATTTTATTCAGAGAAGGGACGGTGTGAGGTTGACCGCAGAAGTGTTGCAGAGTGCCGTAGGTGTAAGTATTGAATGGTCATTAAGAAATGGTTTGACAAAAATGCATTTTCATTAATAAAGAAAATCAAACAAATAGAAATATGATTTATTTTATTTCCTTGTGTATGGAGGAAATTTAAGTGTTTGCAATATAACTGATTTACTTATTAACCAAGTTAACCCTTTGTTTATGTGGTATCAAATAGGTAGGTTAGGCTTATACAAGATGGTTCTTTTCGTATAGTGTAAATGATATTGAACATTAAGAATTCGTTGACTAAGAACACTAGTCTAAGTATATCATTACCTCTGAATTCTTTGAATGTATGAGAACTCTAAGCAGCTAGGCAGTCAAGGGTATATGGTCAACAGTAAAGTCAGCTTAATTGGTGTAAAAGAGTTCGTCTTGTGTCTGTGAGACTGTTAAATGATATGTGTTCACTTAATTTGTTCTAGGCATTTCAAGAGATCTCGCAGTTTATTGTGGTGGACGGAGAAGCAATCAAACAGCGTCAGAAAATGATGAAAGAGCTCAGGATTGTTGAATTACTTGTCAATTTTCTCAAATGTCCGTTAAATGGGTCTGATCAGTAGTGAGTGTTGTGTTACCTAGTAGATAGCTTATGATGAAATTTGTTGATTTTAAAGTAATGAGCGCATGTTTGATGGTTTTGATATGTTTGGCAAAAGGTTATTAATATCTCTGCTTAAGCTGAATTATGTTTGTTTCCACTACGGAGAGAAACATATGCTTTTTACCTTCACAGTATTTGTATATGTCAGTTCGCTTTCCACGAATTATGTCCGCTTTGCTTGGGTTAAAATCAAGACTCACACTATTCGATTAGATGTTATATTCCCATGCTTTGGCCCAACCGCGCAAAGTATAAACAAATTCTCGAAACAAATTTTAGCGAATATATGGATATACGTAAATACTTCTTGCTTATTATGTAAATCACTTGAGATATTATCAAGAAATAAGTTACGTATCTGACACTTAATAATGTGTACCCTTTTGAAATCTGGATAAACAAAAATAAAATACGGCAAAGGCTGTATAGACAAATGACACACTTTCAATGCTCGGGGTTGAAACTTGGATTTCCAGCTACGAAAACACTTACCATTATATCGCAGAGACCAAATTTCAGTCAAATTCGGATCAAGTTCAATTTCACACTTACTAGCTACGATTTGTGTTTGAACCACTTGACAAATTTTAAAATGAATTAGAACGCAAGTTCACTTTAATGAAGAGTTGATAGCAGATTTTTTAAAATTGTTGCCACGTTATTATTTAAAAAGATCTCAATGCAACATATGTTTAGTTGTATTTTGTATATGTCAATGATTCTACATTTGATGTATACTGTAGAATATTTTCTTCATTCAGTGACGTGACCCGTGCGGTCTATGAGGTTCTACACACTTATTTGCTTGGGCGTTCAAGGCAAAACAAACTGTACATTGCAGGATATATAGATTTCTTCGTGACACAGTTTAAGATCAAAGAGGTAAATTCAGCATTTATAATAGTTAAACATATGTATGTTGGTGGCATTGTTTTCTTGTTCACTGGCATACATTAAAGATATGTGAAACAGTACTCAATAGCAATAAAGAGTTAACTCTGAACCTGAGGCTATGAATCAGTATAATCACGTGACATAATAGAAAGTAATTATTATAACATGGCCAATTTACTTGTTCTAGTTAAAAAGTGAAACAGTCAAGAACGTTGTTGTAGATATCTGAAGTGTATATAGTTTTACCGCAACCGATGAGGGTTCTAAATCTAACTGCAAACAATGTAATTTATGAAAATGTTTTACATGTTTACAGTTCAGTTTTAGGTGTAATTTGACAAAATTTAAATGAATATGCTTGACACAAGATCATTTAGGAAGTCAGATCCTTAAATGTAGTGATAATTATTTCTACACATGATTTTCGTTAAAGGGGGGCATTGGTTTGAACGCCGTTCGTATAGTCATGGAGACAATTCGGGACAATAAGGATATCGTTGACAGGCTAACACATGATCACATTGATGCATTTGTTGAGCTACTTCTGCTTGAGAAGAACTACCGCTACCTGGAATTACTAAGTGTACTTTGCTTTTGTGATGGAGAATGCATGCCTGATTACCAGAATCGTATTAATGAGGCATGGCTCATCACAAATGGAATGGTAAGCATTTATAAAATCGTTTACATTGTATATCAATTTTATAAATTCAGTAATGCCCTTAATGTATCACTGTTACAGTAGCATTTTTAACGTTTTTGAAATATGCAATGCAGTAAATAAGCACGCATATCACCTACATGCAAGAGTGTATTTACAAACATAACATTGCGTGAATAATTTTGAGATATTTAGAAAATTTAATATACTATAACATTGGTACCATATTTTTTAGAGATGTGTATTTCATATGAAACTTGACAAATATTCTGGTTCTACTGATGAGGCAGTATTTATTTCAACAAACAATGGAAGATCTTGGATAGATTTAATAACATTTGCCAAAGTAGGTATTGCTTAACTACTCTAAGTCAATAAACGTGCACGTTCAGTATCACAAAGAAAGCACCGAATTATAGTTAATTCTAGTTTGAACCTACCATTTTTGGCGAAGGCCCGGAATTAAAACGAACCTTTACAAAATATAAATATTTTGCTTATGTTTCAATATGGATATCTTTATGCGATTATCTTTAATTTTCAATTTTCAAGCAATTAAATTGAATTGTGTTTAGTACTATGTGAATTTCCAATGTTTGATATGTTTTTATCAACACATTAAAGGCATCTGGAAGTAAAAATATCCCTTCTCTGACAGCCCTAATTTTACATAAAAAGAAGTCAAAGAAGATAACATCTTAAGACAAATTTTAACATATTATTTTGCTTTTTACCAGCGCCAACACTGTTTTTGAAAACTAAGCCATTTTGTCCTTATTCTGTATTGAATTCGGCACTTGAGGGTGTGCTTTATAGGATTACGAATTGCAATCATGACAGAACTTCCATAATATTTAGTGTCGGTTCTAATTTTGTTACAGCTTCTCTTTTATCGTTTGCAGTATCTTATGACTTTAGTTTTAGTCCTACTTGTATTGTTGCCGTGATGTTTCCAACTACTACCGCGACAAAAATGTTTTCAATATTTCAATCAAATGCTTCTTATTGTATCTTACATTATAGGATAGAGATACTGAAGACTACTTGTTTTTGGAGTACCAGTTGAAACTATTCGAATATCTTTCACGCGTATGTATATATGCACTATAATTAAGCTATATCAAGAATTAAGATCAATTCTACAGTATACGTCAACCATACGACCAAAGACATCCTATTGAAACCAAGAAACTTAACTGAGTCGAATAATGGCTAAAACCACATAGTGTTTACTACTGTCTCTCTGTTTGATTATTTTTAGAACATATTAATCGACAGCGATTCGTAGCACATGTTTAAAATGGTAAATGCCTTATGTCTATAATCATGTTACATCGGTTTTAGATAAACAATTTAATGTGAACGTTTAAACGTTTCTCGAGCTAGACCCTGACTGGCCACTTGAAATTTATCTGCCGGGAAGACAGTTACTATCTCACTCTCCGAATTCGGCAAGGTTATGGTAATACAGGCAATTCTGGTGTATAAATTGATTTGCCCATTTGCGGTGACTCCTAAGATGAATCGCGTTTTAAATAAAAGTATTTTATAAAAACAATATGTAGAAGTTATAAACTTTAAGGTGCATGGAAGCTAGGATGTTATCTGCTATATAATGTCATCAAGGAAGGCACGGGTTTATATTTCACTGTCTCGCAAGAGCATCCCTCATAAGATACTTGCACTGTTTATGTTTATAAATGAACATGCTTTAGGAAATGAATTGTTTGACATGAATATGACTGTTACAAATATATGTTTATATTTTTTATTTAAGGGACAGAATGTAAACACTATTTCTTTCATTACTCGTGACTACCTTACTTGGGCAGTAGCGTTTAAATGTCTTAGTGATGAAAACCTCCCTGAGCAGCTACGAGCGTTGTGTTGTGACCTTATCATATGTAAGTAGTTCAAACATACATTTGCCATTGTAGACCCTGTTAATATTATTGTATATTTTGGCTGGAATTGCCAAGAAATTGAACAACTCGTGTTTCGATGTTTATTGAATAGAAAAAATGCTAATACACAGCATAATTATTATTGTCGTCTCGGATATTGTTGTCATCTCTGTGACCTACTCAATACATGACATCACCCCCACATATAATTTGAAGACACTTTGAATTTAAGCATTGAAATCATATTTTCAAATTCTACTTAGTAATACACAAGCTCTAATTAACAATTTGTCTGTGTAACCAATTTCCAGTTAGAATGTAGTAGTTCTATACAAGTAACTAAAACATTATTCACTCCAAATGTTATATACTATAGTGAAAAGTTTGCATTGACACTGTTCCACATATATAAGCTATAAATCTACACTTAAGAAAATTTGAAACATTTCCTATAACTGTTACACTACCTTTTTATGTTGAAAAGTTCAATAAAGAGTATCATATATAGAATAATTCTTAATAACTACAGACACTGGTGACAAATCTAGGAGCATTTTTACCCCTATCTTGATCACTTAGGGATTATTATGCCCTATACACAAGTGATCAAACACTTTATTATAAAAAATATTTAATCATAAATTTAACTTTTCAACTTTCTTGCGCATTCTGGTTGGATAACGTTTCTCTGCTGGTTTTTGCTGATTCCCAGTTGACTGTTTATTATTCACAGAACCTGGTGACAACTGACTAACTGGTGACCCACTGACTGGTGACTGACTAGCTGATGACTGACTAGTAGGTGACTGACTAACAGATGATTGACTAGTAGGTGACTGACTAGTAGGTGACTGACTAACAGACGACTCAACAGTTACTGAAGGACTATTTACACCGGTTACCCAAGGTAAGCATTCAGAGTCATGTACAATGTGATCTGGTTCAGGTACAAGCTCTGACCTTCGAATCTGATCTGTGTGACGACGCCAACTGACACCTGGCTCAATCTCCACACGATACGAAACCGGACCAGTTCTCATGTTTATTTTTCCTGGAATCCAAGTATCTCGACCACTGCGATAATCTCTGATCGAAACACAATCACCGATATCGAAATCACGATCTCTAGTACTACGACGCATAGCTGATTGCTGATTTTCGACTCTCTTTCTCAAATCAGGTTTCAGTTTCTCCAGTCTAGTAGGTAAATTGCGTCCATAGAATAGACTGGCTGGACTCGCTTTTGTGGTTTGATGCTCCGCGTTCCTGTAAGCTAGTAAGAATCTTGAAAGTTTAGTTTGAATAGTACCTTGATCACGTTTCGCTGCTTTCAACGCCTGTTTCATAGTTTGTACAAAACGTTCAGCTAATCCATTAGTTTTTGGATGGTATGGTGCGCTGTAAGTGACCTTAACACCATTTTTCTCCAAGAATGTACGAAACTCTACGCTTACAAACTGAGGTCCATTGTCACAAACGATTTGGTCACAAATTCCACAGTCTGCGAATATAGCTCTGAGAACTTCAACGGTATGAGTAGCTGTAGTACTATTCATGATTTTTACTACAGGCCACTTAGAGTATGCGTCTACGGCTATAAAGAACATGTGTCCTTGAAAAGGACCGGCAAAGTCTACATGTACACGACTCCAAGGTCTTGCTGGAAATTCCCACGGATGAATAGGAGCTTCTGGTGCACTCGATTTGTTCCGTACACAACCGTTACACGATTTAACTAGTGTTGCTAGGTCTTGATCTATGTTCGGCCACCAAACAAAACTACGTGCGATAGATTTCATTTTGACTAGACCAAGATGTCCCATGTGAATTTCTTCAATAACACTTTGCTGTATAGCTTCTGGTACCACTACTCTACAGCCCCACATTAAGCACCCCTGACTAAGAGACAGCTCATTGCGTCTGTTCCAATAAGGGTTAATTTCAGGTGAAACAGAATCGGGTTTACATCTACCCCACCCATGTTGTACCATATCATACACTAGCGATAAAGTTTTATCTCTGCGTGTAGCATTTGAAATTTGTGTAGCTGTAACCGGAAGTGTATCGATTACACTGTGTACGTACGTGTCTGTTGCGTCCAAGTTTTCAGATACTTTTCCTCTTAACGGTAATCTCGACAACGCGTCACAGTTTCCATGCGCCTGTGTCCGTTTGAATTCTATGTCGTACTGGTACCCGGCCAAGAAAATAGCGTATCTCTGTAATCTACTTGCTGTAGTGCTACTTACTGCTTTACTAGGGTTAAAAATCGATGTCAACGGTCTGTGGTCCGTGACCAACGTGAATTTTCGTCCGTATAGGTACATGTTGAACTTTTTTACACCCCAAACCAACGCTAGAGCCTCTTTATCAATCTGACTATAGTTCTTTTCTGCACTGTTCAAGCTTCTAGACGCGAAAGCTATAGGCCTATCAGAACCATCTGGCAATTTGTGACTTAAAACTGCTCCGATCCCATATGAACTTGAATCACATGCTAACAATACCGGTAACTCAGGATTATAGCTCATAAGTACACAGTCTGAAGCAATCATTTCTTTAACTTTCTTCACTGCGTCTTCGCATGCCTGTGTCCAGTTCCATTTCGCGTCTTTAGACAAAAGTTCATGCAATGGATGCAAGATCGTCGCAAGATTTGGGAGAAATTTCGCGTAATACTGGATCAAACCCAAAAAAGAGCGCAGTTCTTTCACATTTGTAGGATTTGGGGCATTGACCATTGCTCTTACTTTATCTTCTGTTTTATGTAGACCGTCACCGTTGATCTTGTGCGCGCAGAATACAACTTCTTCCTGGAAGAAAGCACATTTGTTCACGTTCAATCTGAAACCGTTATCTTGTAAACGTTTCAACGCTTGTTCAAGGTTGGCAAGATGTTCCTGATCGGTTGCTCCAGTAACGATCATATCATCCAATATTACTTGTATCCCTGGAATACCGCTAACAATCTGTTCAATTAGACGTTGGAAAATCGCTGCCGCAGGTGCCACCCCAAACACTAAACGATTGTATCTAAACAAGCCCTTGTGTGTATTAATTGTCAAAAGTTTCTTACTTTCTTCGTCCACTTCGACTTGTAAATACGCGTTTTTCAGGTCGATTTTCGAAAATTTCTTTCCAGTACCAAGTGAGGCAAAGATCTCTTCTATCCGAGGTAGTGGATACTGATCTACTTCTAATGACGGGTTCACTGTTACCTTAAAATCTCCACAAATTCTTATGTCACCGTTGGTTTTCGGCACGGGGACTATTGGTGTCGCCCATTCACTGTAGTCCACTTTTTCTAGAACACCCGCTTTCAACAATGCCTCTAATTCTTTTTCAATTTTAGGTTTCAAGGCTAAAGGTACAGGTCTAGCTTTACAGAAACGTGGTGTCGTATCTTTCTTCAACCTAAGTGTAGCTTTCACATTTTTCACATGTCCTAAACTGTCCTGAAATATTTCGCTGTAACGCTCTTTCATGAGTTTCTCGACACCCGATGAATCCAAGTTTTTACTTGAGACATACTGAAGAGATTTGATCTCCGTCCAATTCAACTTCAGGAAATGAAGCCATTCTCTACCAAATATTGGTCGATTTCCCTTTTCAACAACGTAAAGGTTCAAGTCCTCACTTTGTCCATTCATCTGAACGTTAACACTAACCACTCCAAGAGGTCTTATTACTTCTCCTGTATAAGATTTCAATTTGAGATTCGTCTCTTCCAACTTGGCGTTTGGCCAGATTTTCCCGAAATCTACAGAATTAATAATGGAGACGCCCGAACCTGTATCAAGCTCCATGTGGACTTGTTTTCCATCAATAATTGGTGTAACCCAAATTATATCTCGTCGATTTGAATGAACGTTGAAAATGGAAACTTCTTCTTCATCGACTTCTTCACCCGACATCTGATGTACCTGGAATTTCCCTCTCCCGCTTCTACACGCGGGCGCGATATGTCCCTTTTTACCACATGTATAACATGCTGAATCTTTAAATCTACAATGTTCTGGTGTGTGGTTCTTTCTTAGGCACCTATAACACTCTGATTCGATTTTCGGTTTGCTAACTGTGGCTTTAAATTTGCCATCTTTCTTCCCTTTCTGAAAATTTTTTTTCGGAACTTTAATAGAAGCTGATATTTTGTCTACCGCTATAGTCTTTCCATGAACCTCGCTCACGTCTTTACTTGCTAGTTCCATTGTCGTGGCAATTTCAATACTCTTTTCATACGTTAAGTCTTTTTCGCTTAAAAGTTTTTTTTGAATGTTTTCGTGTCTCAACCCGCAAACGAATCTGTCTCGTAATGCTTCATTTAACCCATCGCCGAATTTGCAATGTTGCGATAATTTGCGTAGACTAATATTAAAATCTTGAACCGATTCTCCTGCCCGTTGGTCCCTTTTATAGAACCGAAACCTCTCAGCAATTGTCAATGGTTGTGGGCTAAAATGATTCTGCAATAATGTAGTAAGTTCAGCATACGTCTTTTCACTTGGTAGAGTGGGTGAGGTTAAGTCACGAAGTACAGCGTAAGTGTTTGGTCCAATCAATGCCAGTAATGCAGGAACCTTCTTTTCATTTTCAACATCATTTGCGATGAAGTACTGCCCAAGCCGTTCTTGATAATTTTGCCATGTTTCATGCGTGTTGTCAAAACACTCTATTTTCCCTATAGAAATTGCCATTGTCCGATTTTACTGTCTATCCGACTACCGGTACACTATTATTTGGTCGACTAAAATTGTCCTTGAGAATGTAATTTTCTCTTCAATATTTTACCGCCCGTTAGAATGATGTAGAATTCATCTTCTTATTGGTTTACCTCGTCGCCAATTATTGTATATTTTGGCTGGAATTGCCAAGAAATTGAACAACTCGTGTTTCGATGTTTATTGAATAGAAAAAATGCTAATACACAGCATAATTATTATTGTCGTCTCGGATATTGTTGTCATCTCTGTGACCTACTCAATACATGACAAATATCAACTGGCCAATAAAATTATATACCGAAAGAGTATATAGCAGCTGCTACTTAATGCGATTACGCTTCCAAAAACTTGAGCGGATCAGTGGTCCTGTGGTGAACTCACTGGACTTGTAATCCATGGATCGCAGGTTCGACCTGCTCCTACGAATACATGACTTATGGCATTTCGGCTAAGACCTAGAACTGAGGTCTAATGTATTGGTGTTGTACACCGGGCATGTTAAAGAACCAGAACATGAAAATGATATTACCCTTTAAAATCAGTAAAAACTAATTCCACAGATTTTCTTTAACATTTTGGCAAAAATGTTAAGTACTAATCCATATGTTTTCGTTATAACTTTGTGAGGTCTTAGTTTGCAGTAGGTATAAATCAGACATCCATGTCTGCCTCAAACATTGATGTCCATTTTGAAGGGTCATTTCACTTTAAATTTAGTACGTTAAGACTCCATTTGTTAAACCATTCCATGCCTTGGTGTTGTTTAAACTCCGTGGAACAGTATTTGTTGTTCAGCTTCTTAAGCATAAGAAGTCTTTCATAGACTGACATAGTACAGTTTCTTCTCTCGCCTGAAGACCTTTAATTACATTGCAAATTAAAGCCAAATTTTTTGTTTGTACCTCAGCGCTCTTTGTTGATACGGAGGGAAAACATTCAGTTGTGGATACAGTGAAGTTGTGTTATGCATTTGACGAAATCAGAAATGATGAAGTAAGGCACTTTTGTATAATCGAGCATGTATTAAGTAAGAGCTAAGGAAATTGTAAAATATTGTGAGATTCTAAGATACATGATCTTTATATTCACAATCATTCGTTACATATTGTGCTACTAATTTAACGTCAGAATATTGTATTTATTATATGGTGTTGTTTTTACTTCGCAAATAAGATCTTATATGTAAAACTAGCAACACTTGTGACCACATATCTGGATAAACCAAATACCATATTGGAGATATAACGGGCAATTATGCACCAGCTTCGAATAGAGACATAAGGGCTGTATTTGATTCACATGCATTGTCAAGTTGATCCTTACATGCCAAGATTTGAAGTGCGGCAATTGAGTAATAGCGGACATACTAGACAAGAGACTGGCTAACATTAAACAAACAACAGCACCAAATTATGTCGATATATCATACCATGCATCTTGAAGCAATTGTACAGATGTTCGGTGTGTGCATGGTATCACAAACTCTGTAATTGGCATTTGAAAGTTGAACATGTTTCCATTGTAGAATTCACAGCAGCTTGTAGTCAGCAGTCAGTCAATGACGTGCAAGTACTTTCCACAAATAAGCCAATGGATCTCTGACTTTCTCAGCAAAAATAAGGAAATGACAGCGTCAGAAAAAGGAAGAAATATTTTGATAAAACAGGTACTATACATTTTGCTAAATTTGATGTTTGATATTATACAACAATATTGCAATTAGCTGTGAATTTGTATTTATTTGTTGATTGACTTTTACCAATGAATGTTGGAATTCTCGAGTTTCATGCTACTACATGTAATATGCATGTCAATGCTTGTACAAGTGCTCAGTTCTGTGTTTATCCTTGCAGACATGATTGAAAGCATAATACCAATTCTTACAGGTTTTTAGACTAGTTCTGATACTAATGGAATTTGGATTCTATGGAAAACTCGAGGATATCAGGAAACTTTTGGATCCGCTGATGTGTTTATTGGATGGGCGCCGTGATAAACCATGCCAAAGTGATGAAGGTATGACTCATGGACACCCTACATACCTGTGCTAGATAAGTGTTGCCTTTTCAGCGAAATTTTGTTCAGTGGTCAGTAACATTGATGTTAAAGGCAAAACATGCGGGTTTCATGATCATTTAACTAAATATGGTCCTATTATTTGATTTGAGAACATAACAAATCCGATTACTTTGATAAAACGAGCAATATTGTGTTAAATATTTAGGTAGAATATAAATAGAAATTTTGAAACATTCGTTAGATTCTTTGTTCAGAACTTTTGTCTTCCCTGACTGTTATAACAGTGGTTAATTAACACGTCGTATTAATTATATAAGAAGAAAACATTTGGAATTAAGTTATGCTACGCTTGTCATACAAGTAGTCAGTATGGTGCAACAACAATGTACTTTTACGGCTTCTTTATGGGATATTAGTTTTAACATAATGATCTATCGCATAATTGGCGTGACTTAAATGAAAATGCCAATTACTAGTAAGTCAGGCTATCGTATTAAGATCTATGTTGCTGCTGTTTTAGGAGTGTGTTTTGAAATTCATTTTAGGCAAAGAAGATCAAGAACAGCTGACCAAGTTTCGTCATTCAGAAAGATTCAAACCCAGCCCCGAAACCAAGGCCATTGTGGAAGCTAAAATTCAGTAAGTGTTGAAATTTGAAATTATGCCACAGTAAATCTAGTTTTCTAAGCAAATTCTGCTTCATTTTAAGAATTTGTTTTTTCGTAAAACGCATGTTAGTGTAGATATTTTTCTGTCAAAACTATGCATCACCAATAGCTGGACAGAGTTAAGTTGAATTGTCATAGCTTTTTAGGACAGTAAGCAATGATTGGAAAATAACCCCTTCAGAATTGTGATTCACTAAGATTAATGTTAATGTACCAATAACTTTCTTCAGTATCTAAATCAATGTCCGATCAACATCTATATATTGCTGATCGTAGGTTCTTCAAATTAAGATTGTTGCTCAAAGTAACAATCAATGCAGCATTCACCCCTAGACAATATCTCTTTGAAGTTCCAGTTGAAAACTACCTATTCTTTACTGTCTACCAGAGTAAATGTTTTATGATCAACAACGGTCAATTAGAGAGTTAAAATACTTTGTCAATACTGCAATATGTATTTACATTCAAAGTGTCCTCTTCTTGGCTAGCTTCCTACTATCGCACTGATCCATGTTGTGCTTGGCTTTGTTTTATAGTTTTGGTAAAAAGTGCAGACCTTCTGACTCACAGTTACCTAGTGTGAGATAAATGCAGGTCATGCTGAGTATGCATATCGAGTCCTAGCACGGTATTTTGTGCTAATTGATAAAGTCTATTAATAAAATGAAAACATTGAAATAGATTAATGTCGGTGTGTCACCGTTTCTAGATACTATAATGTCATTTAGAGAACCACATTTCAGGAATTCATCTAGTCACGTGTAAGCAGTGTTCATCAGCTTTTCATGAACTAGAGATGGCAACTTATATTCAACTATCTTTGTACAATCGTAGCAAGTTAGCTTCTGTCTCGACTGTCAGAATGCCACGTTATAGAAGTGAACAAAGCGTGCATTTCCATTATATGATTGATAAAATATCGGTATTTAGAAACGTATGTATACTGTATACTAATTAGATGGAATATTATGTTGTGGTGATGTTGTGTTACAAGTAACCAAATTACTGTTGTAACGAACAGAGGGCCTAAGACGCAGCAGATCCATTCAGTGAAAAGTATACTCAACCCTGAATGGGTCTCTGTGCCTTATATATACTACCCTAATCCCCATCACATGTACATGGGTTTTAAATTTGCATATTATCATCATATGCGACCGAACGTTTTCACTACGTTCACCGATCGTTACACTGTTAATTAGGTAATATGTGATTCAAATTTCGCGAATTTCCCACATCGCTTATTAGAAGATCTCGCGAAAGAGTCATTTACTATCATAGAATTCACCTGTTTGCTCTAAAATCGCGAAACAGTCGCTTTGCAGAAATTAATTAATCAACAGTATTTTTAAATCCATCATGGAATACAGAAGTGGCGGCATGACAGTTGCTTTATAGACTGAAGTGTATATACATGATGTAGCTTAACGTGACTGAAGTATAAGAACATCGGCTTCTTATGCCAAGTTCTTTCTTAATATATGTGACTATTATACACAATATAACACTGCTTACATCTTTCTTCATTTATTTCAGAGCACTAGATGTGTTAGATTTGATCCTCAGATTAAATTCCAACGTAAGATTGGAGGCAAGTATTTTGTATTGTCATTGGTTTATTATTTTAGTTGTTTTATCCTAAAGATAAATTACATATCACCGGGATTATTTAGTGTTTTCCATATTAATTGTTTGCCCGCTAAGTTGAACATTCTTTCCTACATGTGTCACCAATGATCCTACTGATAATGTCCATGGATTCTGATTTAATGTGATGTATATTTACTGACTGATTTCACATACAGAAATATATCGTGGGTTTCTTTTATATCCTTTGGAGAGCAGAACTATTTTGATACACACTGGGCAAACATGCGTGAGTCTTTGTAAACATGTAAACAGTGCACATAACGTAATGCAATTTTCAGTTTCACTGGATGTCTTGTAAACGGCAGCAAAAAAACTGAGAAATAACAGGGAAGAAGTGTTTCCATTGGCCCCACTTTCAGGGGTCACCCTGTCTGTAAACTCGTGTCCAATGAGTTTTCAATGTTGACATAACGTGTCGGACTTTGCCTTAGATATCCGATTTTTCATCATCAGGAGCTTACGAATTTCCCTTTAAATTTGTATCGATAAAACTTGTAGTACAATACATGTCATTGTTAAAGGAAAGTCAAACATGCCGTAATCAGTATATACGAATTAGTCCGTTACTTTTCTCGAATTTTAATGTGTAAACCTAGGTTGGGTTTGTTGGACCTTCACTGGTAGTCGGGTTAGAATAACATTTCCTAATATATTTATATTTTTTCCAGAGATTTATCTACATGTTTAAATCTACACATCAAGAAGGACAGCACTCCGAATGCACGTCACTACTTGCTCCATTGCTAGATGAGCGCTTTGATTTGGAGAATAATATTGGGTACGTTTTCTACTGGCTTTGTTTAACATTGACACTGTGATATATGTATATATACATGTCTGCAGTGGCTGAGGCTAATATATTATCAAAAGTTTTGACAATAACATTCTGCACAGCTGTGTAGAATGTTATTGTCAGGACTTTTGTTGAAAGTTTTCTTAATATTCTGATCGATAAATACCATGATGATGTAGGTCGCATATGATTCCCTGAGGAAATGAAAATTAAGGACAAAATATGATTAAGTAAGCACACCATCTCTTTGTAGAGTCGCTTTGGAAGGGAATACAAAACTGGCGGATATATTTGACAAAACAGCATTGTTGGAGCAGGGCAGCATTGTAGATATTTTGATGGTAAGGGGTTACTGATATACTATGCTTGTCAACTTAAAGTGATCATATTCTGTTTTGAAATAAAGTCAACATTAGCTTGTTTGTTCAATTTTCAAGCACTAATAATATTCCCGTGTATAAAGTAGCGTTGTTTAATTTAGAAATACGTCATATCCGTTATACCTTCCGAGCAGTTGTGATTAATAAAGAATATTTTGTGACAGTTAAGCCTTAGCCTATCCAAAATGTAATGTTCAACACATTTAAATCATCAAATGATAATCATTGCCGAGTGCTTGTTGAGTATGCCGCCATGACTGAAAAAAGTAAATGAACTTTGTTCTAATGATTGATAGCTATTATGAATGCATCATTCAGCTCTGAGTCAATAAATATAATCAATGACAAGAAAGAATATACAATTATTCATTTGATATTTATTTTCCTCTGACTTCGGGAATATGAATGTTATTAGTTTCATTGAGCTTATAAATCTTTTTGTATTTCTACCTTTTCACCTTTGGAAACTTGACTAAGCTGTCACTACGTGTTTTTGACTGTGACAATAATATTTGATAGTCTGCAAGGCAATTGATCATTATCAAAGGGGTATTGCTCAGGAGCATATCGATATTTTATGATTGGTGTAGTGGACATATTGCAGGACTTATCACGTTACGAGTATGATGACATATTGAGGAAGTCCATGCACCTACTGAACAGATGGTTCTCGGCCTATCAGAATTTATTTCAAAGATCAGCGCTCACACAGGTAGAGACATTCTTTGCTGCATACATAAATGAATATTATTGCAATGAACTATACCTTAGCGTCAACCAGAGTTCATCGGTATTATTTCTAAGAACAGCTTGAGCTCACTGGATACCGCTTGGCCTATTTCAAAATTCTGATTACTGTAGGGATAACGCACGTTTTTTTTTCGTGTTATAACATCGCTATGAAGACTTTTTCCAAAATATTCTTGTAAACCAAAAAGCAGTTATATCTAGGCAATAAAGAAATCTGAAAAGTGTTCTCTATTCAGAGTTCTCTAATATAGATAGAGCACAGTCTAAGCATCACCTCCACACAAAGTTCAAATTATCGGAAATACAGTAACAGAGTTTTCCTATACAACTATGCAGTAGCCATGATACAAATGATAAATATTAAGAGTGACTTGACTATTTTTTGTATCGATGTGTTTGCTACTTGAATATCAAAATATGAGGAACAAAATAAATCAATTGTTACTGTCTATTATTACAGGTGTTGATTGCAGATGAGTCTGTAACGGTGTACAAACGTGCAGCACAGCTGGTGCCAGAGCTTTTATCGTTAGCAACAAACAAAATTGGAGAGTTACAAGCAAATGATATGACTATGAAACTCAAGGAACTTCAGAGGTGAGTTACGTTGGCTCATTAGAGTTAACGCTGTGCTCATGTCCCCATATGCATTTAGTATGATATGCTGTTTGGAGTGGTATAAGGTGATATAATACCCGCCTAGATTAATATTACCCGAACCGTTAGGCGAGGGCGATATTATGTCGCGGCGGGTAATATATCCCCATATACCACAAAAATATATCAATGTTGTTACCCTTCCTTTTTTAAAAAATTGGAAGGATTCAGTTAATTTTCAATCCAGTTAACGACTAAACGTAAGAAAACCGTCAAATACCCTTATGACACCCCAATGTCACTTCGTGACGTCACAAATCAGCACGTACTTATACATTGATGTAATTTACGCGAACACTTTCACGTTTAACGCAGGGTACAATGACGAGGTTATGCGAAGTGTATATTACCGGCTTGCCCGTTAATATACGAGTATGAAGTTAGCCCCGCAGCCCCGTTTATTCCCACAGCCCCGTGAAGTTAGCCCCGCAGCACCTAGTTACCCCGCATCCCCGTGAAGTTAGCCCCGCAGAACCTAGTTACCCCGCAGCCCCGTGAAGTTAGTCCCGCAGCACCTAGTTACCCCGCAACCCCGTGAAGTTAGCCCGTGGCACCTAGTTACCCCGCAGCCCCGTGAAGTTAGCCCCGTAGCACCTAGTTACCCCGCATCCCCGTGAAGTCAGCCCCGTAGCACCTAGTTACCCCGTGGCCCCGTGAAGCTAGCCCTGTAGCACCTAGATACCCCGCATCCCCGTCAAATTAGCCCTGTAGCACATACATACCCCGCCTCCCCGTCAAGTTAGTCGCGTAGCATCTAGTTATCCCGCAGCCAAGTTAGCCCCGTGGCACCTAGTTATCTCGTTACCCCGCCATGTTAGCCCTATGCCACCATGTCTCAACACGCCTCGTGGCATGGTTTCCTCAAAGTACCGCTTGAATTAACCTATGCATACATCACCACAGGACAACGAACAAACGCAGTGGTGTTGATGGGTAAAGATGTCTGCCGCTTATACCGGAGGTTGCGGGTTAGAACCCCACTGGGGTCACGATCGTACCTTCTCATATGTCATCAGTTCTATTTTCTCAGTCCCGTGCCCGCTAGTATCAATGCAACCCTGGTGATATCGTTAATATAAGTAACATCCCCGCTTCACATACTCTGTCCCGTGTCCCATGCACTCAAAACAGTTCTACTTATAGCGCTCCCAATCTTTGATAACACCCTCATTCACATGAACTCAGCCGCCAGCCATGTGTGCCCTAAGCACTGAAAACACCGTTTGTAGAAGTAACATCCCCGCCTGAAGGAGTTAGCCTCGTGTCTCCTGCTATCAAAACACTTCTTGTAACAGTCATTTCTAGTTTTCAGACCACCTCTATGTGTCCCAGCATTCACATAAACTCAGCCCCGTGTCCTGTAGTATCATTGCAGCCCTGGTGAAACCGCTTAAAGTAGAACCATCCCCGCCTCACTCACTCAGCCCCGTGTTCCCTGCTATCAATACAGCACTTCGTACACTACTCTCTAACTTTCATACCACCCTTTTGTGTCCCCGCGTTCACATAAACTGGGCCCCGTGTCCTGTAGAATCATTGCAGCCCTGTTAAAACCGTTTAAAGTAGAACTATTCCCGCCTTACTAACTCAGCCCCGTGTCCCCTGCTATCAACACAGCACTTCTTACACTACTCTCTAACTTTCATACCACCCTTTTGTGTCCCCGCGTTCACATAAACTCAGCCCCGTTTCCTGTAGAATCATTGCAGCCCTGATAAAACCGTTAAAAGTAGAACCGTCCCCGGCTCACTAACTCAGCCCCGTGTCCCCTGCTCTCAATACAGCACTTCTTACACTACTCTCTAACTTTCATACCATCCTTTTGTGTCCCCGCGTTCACATAAACTCAGCCCCGTGTCCTGTAGTATCATTGCAGCCCTGGTAAAAACCGCTTAAAGTAGAACCGTCCCCGCCTCACTAACTCAGCCCGTGACCCCTGCTATCAATACAGCACTTCTTACACTACTCTCTAACTTTCATACCACCCTTTTGTGTCCCCGCGTTCACATAAACTCAGCCCCGTGTCCTGTAGTATCATTGCAGCCCTGGTGAAACCGCTTAAAGTAGAACAATCTCCGCCTCACTTACTCAGCCCCGTGTCCCCTGCTATCAATACAGCACTTCTTACACTACTCTCTAGCTTTCATACCACATTTTTGTGTCCCCGCGTTCACATAAACTCAGCCCCGTGTCCTATAGTATCATTGCAGGGTAAAGTAGAATCATCCCCGCCTCACTAACTCAGCCCCGTGTCCCCTGCTAGCAATACAGCACTTCTTACACTACTCTCTAACTTTCATACCACCCTTTTGTGTCCCCGCGTTAACTAAACTCAGCCCCGTTTCCTGTAGTATCATTGCAGCCCTGGTAAAACCGTTAAAAGTAGAACCGTCCCCGCCTCACTAACTCAGCCCCGTGTCCCCGGCTATCAATACAGCACTCAGCTCCGTGTCCCCTGCTATCAATACAGCACTTCGTACACTACTCTCTAGCTTTCATACCACCCTTTTGTGTCCCCGCGTTCACATAAACTCAGCCCCGTGTCCTATAGTATCATTGCAGGGTAAAATAGAACCATCCCCGCCTCACTAACTCAGCCCCGTGTCCCCTGCTATCAATACAGCACTTCTGACACTACTCTCTAACTTTCATACCACCCTTTTGTGTCCCCGCGTTCACATAAACTCAGCCCCGTGTCCTATAGTATCATTGCAGGGTAAAGTAGAACCATCCCCGCCTCACTAACTCAGCCCCGTGTTCCCTGCTATCAATACAGCACTTTGTACACTACTCTCTAGCTTTCATACCACCCTTTTGTATCCCCGCGTTCACATAAACTCAGCCCCGTGTCTTATAGTATCATTGCAGGGTAAAGTAGAACCATCCCCGCCTTACTAACTCGGCCCCGTGTCCCTTGCTATCAATACAGCACTTCGTACACTACTCTCTAACTTTCATACCACCCTTTTGTGTCCCCGCGTTCACATACACTGGGCCCCGTGTCCTGTAGTACCATTTTAGCGCTGGTGAAATCGTTTAAAGTAGAACCATCCCCGCCTCACTACCTCAGCCCCGTGTCCCCTGCTATCAAAACAGCACTTATTACAGTACTCTCTAGCTTTCATACCACTCTTTTGTGTCCCGCATTCACATAAAATCAGCCCCGTTTCCTATAGTATCATTGCAACCCTCGTAAAACCGTTTCAAATTGTATCATATCCGCCTCACAAACTCAGCCCCGTGTCCCCTGCTATCAATACAGCACTTCTTACACTACTCTTTAACTTTCATACCACCCTTTTAAGTCCCCGCGTTCACATAAACTCAGACTCGTGTCCTGTAGTATCATTATAGCACTTATAACCCGTACCTTCACGTATCAGCCCCGAGATGTTAGCCCCGCAGCTTACCCCGTATCCTCGTGAAGTTAGCCCACAAGCACCTAGTTATCCTGCCCCCCGTGAAACTTGCCCCGTTGCACCTAGATACCCCGCAGCCCTGTCAAGTTAACCCTGAAGCATTTAGTTACCCCACAGCCCCTCGAAGTTAGCCCCGTAGCACCTAGATACCCCGCAGCCCTGTCAAGTTAGCCCTGTAGCACCTAAATACCCCGCAGCCCCGTGAAGTTGAGCCCGTAGCACCTAGATATCCCACAGCCCCGTCAAACTTGCCCTATAGCCCGTCAAGTTAGCCCTGTAGCACCTAGATACCCCGCCTCCCCGTCAAGCTGGCCCCGTAGCACCAAGATACCTCGCAGCCCTGTTAATGTTTGCTTTATCTATCATGCACACGTTCTCGGTGTACAAAGGTTAAACTATTTCATCTGATAAACAATACACTTACGTGCACGTTTTAATTGATTTGTAACGAAACATCGATTTTGTTCTTTTGTAAAATATGATTGAAACTTATAATTTGTGATCGAATTTCTGTGGTCAGCAATCACTCAGCAGACATACACCTGGACGAAAGAAGTCCAGATATTGCGCGTACGGCCGTTAATAGAACGAAATTGATATAGCCTTAGCGGTCACTTGCTCTACAATGTTTTCAATAAACAGGTTGTTATCAGTATTTTCATTGCTTTGATTTAATTACAGTCCGATCATAAAAAGACTGGGATGCGTTTCATCATAATTCCTAGGAAAGCTAAGATAGGAGCACTAGGATGATCTTAGAATTTATCCTAGGAGCGTTTCAACAAACGTTCCTAGGAAAATAATTGACTTAGGAACTTCGCAAGCACAAATACAGATAGAAATGAATAAAATATTACATTTCTCCTATTATTTATTCATTTTTATGCCCCCGAAGGGTGGCATATTAAAATCGCACCGTCTGTCCGTCTGACCGTCTGTCCGTCTGTCCGTCCGTCCGTCTGTCCGTCCGTCCGTGCGTCCCCACTTACAAATTCGTGTCCGGACTGTAACTTTGTCATGCATTGAAGGATTTTAAAATAACTTGGCACACATGTCTAGCACATCAAGACGACGTGTCGCGTGCAAGACCCACATCCCTACCTCAAAGGTGAAGGTCACACTTGGAGTATGAAGGTTATGGAATCCTCTATATATGCACACATTCGTGTCCGGACTGTAACTTTGTCATGCATTGAAGGATTTTAAAATAACTAGGCACACATGTCTAGCACATCAAGACGACGTGTCGCGTGCAAGACCCACGTCCCTAGCTCAAAGGTCAAGGTCATACTTAGAGTTTGAAGGTAATGGATTCCTCTATATATGCATATATGCACACATTCGTGTCCGGACTGTAACTTTGTCATGCATTGAAGGATTTTAAAATAACTTGGCACAAATGTCTAGCACATCAAGACGACGTGTCGCGTGCAAGACCCAGGTCCCTAGCTCAAAGGTCAAGGTCACACTTAGAGTTTGAAGGTAATGGATTCCTCTATATATGCATATATGCACACATTCGTGTCCGGACTGTAACTTTGTCATGCCTTGAAGGATTTTAAAATAGTATGGCACAAATGTCTAGCACATCAAGACGACGTGTCGCGTGCAAGACCCACATCCCTACCACAAAGGTCAAGGTCACACTTAGAGTTTATAGGTAATGGAATCCTGTATATATGCAAACATTTGTGTCCGGACTATAACTTTATTATGCTTTGAAGGATTTTAAAATAACTTGGGGCACAAATGTCTAGCACATCAAGCGGATGTGTCGCGTGCAAGACCCAAGTCCCTACCTCAAAGGTCAAGGTCACACTTAGTGTTTAAAGTAATGGAATACTGTATGCATGATTACTCTGTCATGCATGGAAGGATTTTAAAATTACATAGCACATTTATTGAGCACATGGAGAGGACACAGACTGTGAGGCACCTCTTTCGGGGGCATTCGTCACTTGTGAGGGACAGCTCTTGTTCTTTTATAAATCGAAGTTTACGATGTATTTTTGCATAAAAATACTGTTAGAACAAATAAATTTAATAGATTATAGGCAAACAGCACGTCATCATAAAAATCGAAAAATGACTGTAGAATTTTTATTTTTGAAATGAACATATTGTTGTTGGTATTCATTTTCTTATGTAAGAACATTTCCTATCAATCTATAGCAATTCTGAAGCAAAATTTGAGAAAAAGTTGATTTTCATTTTTTTGTCACCATCCAATTTTCACAGTAAGTTCTTTATACTTGTATGATATATCCTGTAACCTATAAACCACCTATAAAAAGCGGAAAACTACCTCTAAAACTGCTCATTATTAACAAATGCAGTTAATTTTAGACAAAATTTGCACTTAAGACAGCCCTGGACCACTCCTAGAGTTAGGAGCATTTTTGCACTTAAGAGCAATCCTAATAATATTATTGAAACGCACCTACGACAAATTTTTGAACTTGAGATTAAATTCTGTCCTAGGAGCTTTGATGAAACGCAGCCCAGTTTCCTATAGTTTGGTATTCAATGAGGTATGCTTTAACACATGCATGATGCCGGAAGCAATGAAAGAGTTTGGTGTTTTCATTTTTTAAAAGATCATGAAATAATTGGTATTAGGTCGTAAGTCATATGTTGTCTTAAATGGCTGCGATATAAGTAGAATCTAAAATAATTCCTAAACACACAACTGAATATGTACATGTTTTTAGTTTTTATTATGCCCCCGAAGGGTGGCATATTAAAATCGCACCGTCTGTCCGTCTGACCGTCTGTCCGTCTGTCCGTCTGTCCGTCCGTCCGTCTGTCCGTCTGTCCGTCCGTCCGTGCGTCCCCACTTACAAATTCGTGTCCGGACTGTAACTTTGTCATGCATTGAAGGATTTTAAAATAACTTGGCACACATGTCTAGCACATCAAGACGACGTGTCGCGTGCAAGACCCACATCCCTACCTCAAAGGTGAAGGTCACACTTGGAGTATGAAGGTTATGGAATCCTCTATATATGCACACATTCGTGTCCGGACTGTAACTTTGTCATGCATTGAAGGATTTTAAAATAACTTGGCACACATGTCTAGCACATCAAGACGACGTGTCGCGTGCAAGACCCACGTCCCTAGCTCAAAGGTCAAGGTCATACTTAGAGTTTGAAGGTAATGCATTCCTCTATATATGCATATATGCACACATTCGTGTCCGGACTGTAACTTTGTCATGCATTGAAGGATTTTAAAATAACTTGGCACAAATGTCTAGCACATCAAGAGGACGTGTCGCGTGCAAGACCCACGTCCCTAGCTCAAAGGTCAAGGTCATACTTAGAGTTTGAAGGTAATGGATTCCTCTATATAAGCATATATGCACACATTCGTGTCCGGACTGTAACTTTGTCATGCCTTGAAGGATTTTAAAATAATTTGGCACAAATGTCTAGCACATCAAGACGACGTGTCGCGTGCAAGACCCACATCCCTACCACAAAGGTCAAGGTCACACTTAGAGTTTATAGGTAATGGAATCCTGTATATATGCATACATTTTTGTCCGGACTATAACTTTATTATGCTTTGAAGGATTTTAAAATAACTTGGCACAAATGTCTAGCACATCAAGCGGATGTGTCGTGTGCAAGACCCAAGTCCCTACCTCAAAGGTCAAGGTCACACTTAGTGTTTAAAGTAATGGAATACTGTATGCATGATTACTCTGTCATGCATGGAAGGATTTTAAAATTACATAGCACATTTATTGAGCACATGGAGAGGACACAGACTGTGAGGCACCTCTTTCGGGGGCATTCGTCACTTGTGAGGGACAGCTCTTGTTTGTTTAGAGGTAAAATAAGAAAATCGGTCACTCCAAAATATCACAGGACCATGAAACAGGGCTTATGATTAACGGTGCATGTATCATTTATTAAAACGGAATATAGGAACGAGAATTATGGTGAGCTTATCATACCGCCTTGTCATACAGTTCAACGTGATGGGTTGGAAAAAGTTCAATATAAAGGCCGAAAAATGTTCATCTGTGACAGAGTAGAGAATACGAGTCATGTTTCATAGTGGTTTATTGTTATCTGAGGTAAATCTGGTTTAATACATTTCTTAGTGTTGACTGTCACTTAATCAATTTGTCCAAAAAAGCAACTTAATAATTATGGAAAAATGATCTGAAATTCTTTATAGCATTTTATAACGTCGTGCTTCCACAGATTTTTAAGTGAGCTTCTCTGTTTAGATGAGTACCTTCTGGTACTCCTTTAACATCAATTGTTGTTATCAGGGTGTCAGGTTCACCAATATTACTACGAAGGAAAACGTAAATGTTATTCTAAATATACTATGCACGGCTCAGAAGTAACGGCAGTGCTGAAACCAACGACCATAGTTGAATCACCGTTGTGTTGGAAAGCTATCTAACAATTAAGTTTGAGACGTAGACCGGTTTCATAACTGTTTATCACTTCTTTTTCTCGAAAACAAACATATACATTTGTACTAATTTAATAAATGCTTGATTATCACAAAACAAAAAAAGGAACTACAAACGATATTACAAGGTCTGCAAGCATATTGACACAGCTGATTCCGTGAGCTTGAGATAATTCTTATAGAAACTTTGTTACCAGAGCTGCATTAGTACTAAAGAATATGGGGTTGTGGTACATGCAGATGCGGGGGAGGGGGGGGGGAGGACTAATATTTAAGATGAAACCACGGGTTTGGTTTGATATAAGTAGGCGTATAGATTTATTCAGTGGCCTGTATGGATTTCTCCGGAGCTTAGTTAACGCGGGGCTGTGTTAATACTGGGGACACGGATCTTAGTGAACCGCCTCGATAGCTTGTGGTAGAGCGTCCGCTTCGAGTGCGGGAGGTCATGGATTCACTCCCTGGCCGCGTCATACCAATGACGTAAAAAATGATACCAGTAGCTCCCTTGCTTGGCGCTCAGTATTAAAAGAGAAACTGGCCATTTGCTCTCATACCCTCACGGCGATGAATACCATTATGAATTAGGTGTCGAGAGTGATTAATATAAGTTGGATAACTTATTTCACAATCGACCTAAAATAAATTGGTATAAACTAATAGTAAATGAGAGTTGCAGGGATATAAAAGGAAGCGATGTTACCAAGGGATCCATTTATACTTGGGCATCATTGTCATGTGGGATACTTACAAGGCGTTATCACGAGGGCTGCGTTGACACGTGTCGACACGTGTTTGAGGTCATGCGGCTGCAGATAAACTTTCAAAGGTGAAATTACCCGGGGCTGTGTTAATCATAGGCATAGTAGATGGGGTTGAATGGATATTGCGGGTAGTGATGTTGCCATGGGCGCTATTTTGGTACTTGAACGGACGGACTGTTGACGTAATACGGGGCGGTGTTATGGGGTTAACTTTATGGGGCACTGGGGTAACTAGGTGTTATGGGACTAACTTCACGGGGCTGCGGGTTATCTTCATGTCGCTGTGGGATAACTATGTGCTACGGGGCTAACTTCACGGGGCGCATGGTAATTAGGTGCTACGGGGCTGTGAAGATATACGGGGTTATCACTGATGCAATGCTACCAGAGGACACAATGTTTTGCAAATATGAAGGCGGGGACACAAATGTGCGGCATGAAAGGTAGGGAACACTGTAAGAAGTACAATATTGAGGGCATGGGGCAAGGGCGGGGATACTAAGGAAAACTGTAAGAAATACCGTTTTGATGGAAGGGGACAGGGGGCAGAATATGTAAGGCGGGGATGGTATCTATATAAATATGGCATTGTTACAGGAAGGCAAGAGCCTGATTTCATGTGAATGCGGAACACAAAAGGATGGTATGAACGCTTGATAGCAATGTAAGAAGAAATGACTTGATAGTCGGGACATGGGGCTGAGTCCTTTAGGCGGGGATAATAATTAAAGAAACTGGGGAATAAGTGCTGCAATGATACTAAAGGACACGGGGCTGAGTTTATGTGAACGCATGAACACAAAAGGGTGTTGTGAAAGCTAGAGTGTAGTGTAAGAAGTTCCGTTTTGATAGCAGGGAACACGGGGCTGAGTTCGTGAGGCGGGGATTGAAACGGTTTTACCAGGGCTGCAATGACACTACATGACACGGGGCTGACTTTATGTGAATGCGGGGACACATAGAGGTGGTCTGAAAACTAGAAATGTGTGTAACAAGAAGTATTTTGATACCAGGGGACACGTGGCTGACTCTGTGAGGCGGGGATGTTACTTCTACAAACGGTGTTATCAGATAAAAGATTGGGAGCCCTATAAGTAGAACGTTCATGTTAATGCGGGAACACAAAGGCAATGTCTGAACGTTAGGGAGCAGTGTAAGACACTGTATTGGTAGCAAGGGACACGGGGATGAGTCCGTTAGGCGGGAATGATAATGATTGAAACGGTGTAACCAGGGCTGCAATAATACTGGAGGACGCTGGAATAAGTTTATGTAAATGCAGGGAGACAAAGGGGCTGAGTTCGTGAGGCGGGGATGATACAAATCAAAAACGGTTTTATAAGGGCTGCAATGATACTTAAGGTTACGGGGCTTAGTTTATGTGAATGCGGGGACACATAAGGGTGCTATGAAAGCAAGAGAGCAGTGTAAGAAGAACTGTACTAATAGCAGGGAACACAGGGCGGAGCTCGTGAGGCGGGAATGGAAACGGTTTTACCACGGCTGCAACTATTACTACATGACACGGGGTTGAATTTATGTGAATACGGGGACACATAGTGGTGGTCTGAAAACTAGAAATGAGTGTAACTAGAAGTGTATTGATACCAGGGAACGTGAGGCGGGGATGTTACTTCTACAAACGGTGTTATCAGTGCTGAGCATACAGGGCTGAGGGATGAGTTCATGTGAATGAGAGTGTTATCAAAGATTGGGAGTACTATAAGTAGAACTGTATTGAGAGCAGGGTACACGGGGCAGAGTATGTGAAACGGGGATGATATTTATATGAACGGTGTTTCCTTGGTACATTGATACTAAATAACAAGGGCTGTGTCCATGAGTCTAGGATGACATTTGTAGAAACACGAATCAGAAATCACATCCATTTGGAATACTTTAAAGACATAATAACGATGACAAGAGGCCGTTTGCGTACAAACAAAGATGAAGTTACCCTGGGCTTAGCTAATCCTTAGGGCATGGGGTGGGTTGAATTGGGTTATATGTATATTGTGGGAGGTGATATTAGCTAGCGTTCTCATTTGTTAGTGGGGCTGATGGACCTTAAATCATGGGACAATGGCGATATTAAGGATGTGACATAACACAGGGCTTTATTATGCTCATAAGCTCTATTGTGAAGAAAGCTTAAAGCGTATCGAGTCTGCTTCATGGACAAAATAGTGCTTGTAGGATATCAAGATATTGTACGGTCGTGGCCCAAATGGGGTTTCAACCCGCAACCTCCGGCATAAGCGGCAAACACCTTGACCATACACCACCGCTGCGTTTGTATGTTGTCCCGGGCCTGCAGGGTAACAAGGTGCTACGCAGCTAACGTGACGAGCCTGCGGGGTAACTAGGTGCTACAGGGCTAATTTTACGGGGCTGCAGGGTAACTAGGTGCTACGGGGCTAACTTCACGGGGCTGCGGGGTAACTAGGTGCCACGGGGCTAACTTCACGGGGCTGCGGGGTAACTAGGTGCCACGGGGATAACTTCACGGGGATGCGGGGTAACTAGGTGCTGCGGGGCTAACTTCACGGGGCTGCGGGGTAACTAGGTGCTACGGGGCTAACTTCACGGGGCTGAGGGGATAAACGGGGCTGCGGGGCTGACTTCATAATCGTCGTTAATATCATTATTTTTCTATTAACGGATCATTGATCAATCAAACGGCTGAATATTTTGTGGAAGGGTAATAATATGTTATATGAGTTTAGACGTCATGAATATAAAAATTATTCCCGATAGGATGTCACATTATCTTAACTGTAAAAAAACGCACAAATAATAACACATTATATTTCGATGGCTTTACCTGAAATTAATTGTCATATTGTGTCTGAGTACGCTTTACCACACCCATCATAGTGCCTTACTGTCACCAGATAATTTAATAGGAAATCAACGCGTGATTAGAAAAACTTGACCATCGTTAATAAAAAGGGTAACTTATAAAGGGAAGCTTTTTGCACGAAACGAAAAGCTTTTGATTATCAAATTTAATTATAACAAGTCATAATGTATTTAAGTGATTCGAAGAGAAGTGCATTGATAACCGTAACGTTGAAACTCTTTTGCGGCTTACTTAGAATCTCACGATCGCCTTGCAATAAGAAACGCAGAGTTATATATTACATCCATCGCATTTTATATTGCTGGTAAATCAATTAAGCTGAAGCATGGAATGGAGGGAATGGAAATTATTGAAAGGACAAATAAAATGTATATACAACACTATGAAAACTACTTTGAGAATCTGTTGTTCTTGATGTGAAAAAGTTGGCAGATTCCTACGGAATACAGGAGTCTAGTACTGGTTCGTCCTAGTAAAGATTGTTACGTAAACTGCAAGCCTGTTAAACTGACCAAACATGCAGTTGGAATGGGCGTTAAACTCCTACAAAAAACAAACCTGTTTAAAATTCGGAAAACTAATGAATGGTTTAATGAA
>JAFMSR010000015.1:43157976-43197198 GCA_022818135.1 Saxidomus purpurata
TTGACAATATATCATTCAGCTGCCACAACTATGTGCTTTTTAACACAGAAATATGGGTTTGCTCGAAATACCATCACATAACAATATCATGATTAACAAAAAAAAAAAAAATATATATATATAAGCACCACATGCACACATATATACAGTCAAACCTGTGTTAAAGATCACCTTTCAATTAAGACCATCTTAAGAATAAATAACAGGAGGGAGATCAGTGCACAATAGTAGAAACAAATGTCAATAACAACCACCTGCAAACAACAACCACATTTGTAGCTTCCCCAAAGATGTCTTTGTTCACAGGTTTGACTGTATTGATAATATCATAGAAATCAGTCACATACCTTTACATTCATATGACAAATGAAGTGCCTTAGTAAGAACACAGTTACTCTACCAATGAACAATGGCAGACAAATGCCCTAGCAATACAATGAAAATTAAAAACAAGACGTTTATATCGCTCACCTGACTACCATTTGCTATAATAAAAGGGGTCATGATTCTAACATAATTCGTAGAGGTCCACTACACAATGCTAAGTAACATTTCAAATATCTATTATCTGCCGGTAAGCCTTGTGTTTTTTTAAAGTGTTCCCTATATAAGCCTATGTAAAATCAAGTGTTTTCCCCCCTCCTGGGAAGGGTTAATTTTGACCATGGGGTCATGATTTGAACAATCTTTGTAAAGGTCCACTAGACAATGCTACATGCTAAATATCTCAGCTCTAGGCCTTGTGGTTTCAGAGAAGAAGATTTTTAAAGTTTTTCCTATTTGTTGCCATAGCAACCAGAGTTCTACATGGAATGGAATTCTTTGAACACCTTTGATAGAGCTTTGATAGAGCTTCATGCAAGGAACATCCCTCCAAAGTTTCATCAACATTGGCCAAGTGGTTTCAGAGAAGATGTTGTTTGAAGGAAATGGTGGACGGACGTATGACGGACCCCAGACGGAAAGCAATCCTAATAGCTCACTCTGGCACTTTGTGCCAGGTGAGCTAAAAATAAGCATCTTCTATCACACAGACTGTGTAAAAGTTGAAATGGTATATCCATTACATTTGTACATAGAACTTAAACTTCTAACTAGCTGATGTGGCACTGTATGATGCGGCACCTATATGATGCAGCACTGTATGATGCGGCACCTAGCTGATGTGGCACTGTATGATGCGGCACCTATATGATGTGGTACTGTATGATGCGGCACCTATATGATGCGGCACTGTATGATGCGGCACCTAGCTGATGTGGCACTGTATGATGCGGCACCTATATGATGCGGCACTGTATGATGCGGCACCTTTATGATGCGGTACTGTATGATGCGGCACCTATATGATGTGGCACTGTATGATGCGGCACCTATATGATGTGGCACTGTATGATGCGGCACCTATATGAAATGTTCTTTAGCTAATATGATGTGCAAGGAGAGATCATTTTCGGCCTGATTTTAAAAAGATGTTTTTGAAGTTGAATTTTTACCTAAAAAAATAAAGAATGATTCAATTTGGACACAAAAAATGCACGCTAATTTAAATAAATTTTTTACGAAACGACTTATCCTTTATATACAATATAATATCCGCCTTATGTTTTCCCTCATCATTCTAATCAGTCCCCGTGGTTTGGTGAATAAGTCAATGTCCTTCTAATTTTACAAGTGGAGTTCAAATCCCATTCAAACCATTTTTTCCCCTGTTTTTTCCAACCTTTTTCAGCTTTAAAACCACTTTTTTCATTTTTTTCTGCAAATATTCATACATATCTTCATTCATATCAGATTAATAAGGATAATGACAATGGAAAATGAAGACTATGATTAAGTATAAAAAATACAGAAATAGCCGATTACAGATCTGATTATTGGAAAATCTGAACGTCAAAAGTTCAACATTCTTCACTATTTAGTATTATGTTAAGAATAGTATAAAGACAAAAAATATCAGAGTGGAATTGGTGATCCATTCACAGAATTCGCATTTTGTTATGTTTGTAGTAATAACACTACAAAATTCATGTGGAGAAGAGTGGAGCATGTTTTTAAACAGTTTTTATTCATACTTTAGCATTAAATCATCTGCTGAAGACATAATATTTATTTTATGCTTTTCAGTGAAATACTGAAATATATCAGTGAAATAAAATTTGATATTTCACTGTTTCAAAGCAGGGGATATATCAAAATTTTCAAACCATAATGATGTAAAAAAGTAAATCGAGCGTAACAAGTACCGAATACCAAATGATGATGTCGTTAAAATGACGTCATGTGTACGTGTACCATGCTTTCTGTTGATGTTTCCCGCGGTTTTTATAGAAACAAACTCAACAAAAGTAGAGTTTTAAGCACAAGATAAACAGAAAAATTGTTGGTATCAATGTAATATCACGTTTATTTCCTTGTGAACACCAAGAGTAGTAATCTTCACTCGTGGCTATGCCACTCGTGAAAAACTCACTTTTGGTGCCCACTCGGTGAAATAATAACTTGATATTACACCGAAACCAACAATTACCCTCCTAACTTGCTACAGTCGGGTACAGCCTTTTATCACTAACAACAGAGCAATCAGAAGTGTCAAATGACAGCTCCATATCACACAGGAACTTTATTTCACTCCATGAAATTATCACAGCTTTTACTTTTTATCATGTTTAAAACAATGTGAATTCAGTCCTGTAGAATTGCTACAGCCGAGTCCAAGGAGAAATTCACTTGTTTCAGTATTTCCAAAATTTCTTCCCTCGCATACTGCGGAAAGATGGCTGATAACTGACTGACCCTCTGACTTTCTGCAGGGCTCAGCTCTTCATCTGGCTCTGTAAACTGATTTGTTTCCATAGAAACTGAAGCAGAAGTTCCAAAAGCTCCAGCTGGTTGCAATCTCCCAGCTGACTCTGAAGATCTACTCTGTGTAGTCTGGGTGCTTGTGGGTGCTTGTGCTGAAAGGTATATAAATATTTATCTGCATTGACTACTGAATCAACTGCATTTCCATCAGAATGGTATGCTATTTTACGTGGAATATTTGTTGAAAATTACTAGTCTGACTGCTTATCACAAGTTTAAATGGACTTGCATAGAATGTCCATTGGATCTCTGTTTCTCTTCAAGACACAGCTTTTTCTCTGGCAATTCATTTTAACCAATTACGAACTTTTATACAATTAGAGTAAAATATGAACACTCAGCATCTAAGGAACATATCAGTACTAAGAATAGTACCAAATAGCTCTATTTCAGTCAGTAGTTTTTGTTTCACATTTATAACAGCTTAATCATTGTATAACATAATATTGTAGTAAAACATACTTTGATGAGTCAGCTAGAGCAAGCTCCAAAGTTGTCACTTAAGAAAAGGTAATACTCATATTAAATCTGCTCACACTAAGCAGTCACTTGCTCCTAGTGGCTACCTTTTATAGTATCTCTAGACCGTCTGCTTAAGCCAGGTTTGACTGTTTTTTTGTTTTAGCACAAGAAGTTCTAATCATAGTAATTTATAATAAATACCTCCTGTTTGTCTTTTATTCTTGTTTTCAATTCTCCTCAGAAAGGCGTCATTGACTCTAGAAACAATACAAAATCGATTAGACATCTAGAACTATTGTAAACTGGTCGTAGGCTATTTTAAACTTTGTTTATAAAACAACACAGTTGAACCTTAGTCACAGAGTTATTAGTTTTAGTGTCCTTTCAGGTCTGAGGTGCTTTTAGAATCCAAAGAAAGTACCTATGGTACCTATACTAAATCAATTTTTTAAGCAATATTACATGAACTACTGCATGTACATGTACACATTACATGTTGGACATCTTATGGGCAAACTCTGTACATCAGAATGGAATGGACCATTATCTTAACATACAGTCCAACCTCTCTAAACAACACCTCTGGAGAGCAAAAACCTCTCTACAATGACAGATGTTTTATTTCCAAAAGTAGTTATATCTAAACAAATTAACTTCCTAGAGCAACTACCTCTCCACACCAAACAAAAAGAGGTTGGACTGTACATGTATAAACACATCACTTACACTTTTTTCGGATTATCCCATCTATGCTCAGCAGCTGATTCCTCTTCCTTCCTCCTCTTCTCATTCAGTAGTGCCTGATAAATACATAAAAATAAATATATGTCAACTAAGATCAGCTTTTATACACGGTCGTCCTTTGTTTGCAGGAAATGTAAAGTTGTTTACATTTATCATGATGTTAACTAAGAACAGCTTTTAGAGTTTACAAGGGTGTCCTTTGTTTGCAGGAAATGTAACCTTTTTAGTCGTTTGTGTCAACTAAGACCAGCTTCTAGAAATGCCTAAGGGTGTCCTTTGTTTGCAAAAAATGTAACTTTGTTTATAGTCATGTTTGTGTCAACTAACATCAGCTTTTAGAGTTTACAAGGGTGTCCTTTGTTTGCAGGAAAATGTCATTTGTTTGCAGTTATCTTGATGTCAAATAAGGATTAGCACTAATCAAGTTAATACCTTCTTGTACACTTTACTGTTTATGTTTATGTTACGTGAATGTCTCTCATGTATTTATAACATTGTCTCTTACTGAATGATTTGTTAACAGAAGGCAACATTGTAAACAAGGCTGAAGCTTTTATTATATGCTTAACATGTTACCCCATAAAAATAAACAACTTATCATCAACATTATTGAAGAAACTCCATGGTAAACTTTAAAGCTTGATACGGCTTTACTACATAATTTCTTCTGCGAACCAGAGTCCATTGTCCTAGTGTTCACTACTTTTAATTTGTTTTTCCAAACATAACTGGTCATAATTCTCAAATCATGTTCAAATATGGAGAAATGTCTTTGTATAAATAGATAAAAATTTGAAAATGTGATAGTGAATACAAACAAGAGGGACATGATGGCCCTACAGTGAGTAGAAAGACTTAGGAAATTGTCATTTACTGGTACATTTTGTATCAAATTTGAATCCAATTTTGTAATATATTTAACCTTTTTCCTTTGCTCCTCTTTCTTCTTTTGAATTTCTTCTTCTTCTTTCTGTTTGAAATAAGTCTTCCTTTCTGCATTTTGCAACTGAAATTTTGAAAGTCACAGACTAAATATTTCACATACAATGCAGATATGTATTCTCCAATATTATATAGCTAAACAAATACTTTACAATACCTATTTAATCCATGTTGCTTTCAGTGCAGCATAAAATGTAGTTCAGGTCAGGTAGCATAAGCACTGATATTCTTATCTTTATGAACAAATCTTTTAGTTTTATGAACCCAAGTTATAAGGGGAAAGGCTGTTATAGATAGAAGACAGAAAACTTGGCTTTCAAACCATCACTACAGGTTCAGGCTGTTTTTTTTTCATGCACAAACAATCTTTTTGTATGAACAATCAAATCAAAAGCTATGTGTCATTGTATATTTGAGCAGTCTTCATAAAGAATTTGTTCCTTCTTAAAGTTACTTAGTATACAGAAAAAGTTGGTGGCTGTGTATAAATGTAGTACAGTCAAATCTGTCAACAAAAACCACTGTTTGGAAGGTAACAAAAATAATGTGGTCATTGTTTGCATGTGGTCATTATTTACAGGTAGATGAACAGTTTACTATGATCTCCCTACTGGTTTTTATTTTCAGGTTGGTCTTTATTCAGAGGTTATCTTTAACACAGGTTTGACTGTATAAACATTATGTCAGACATTTGTTTCTATCTTACTAGTTTTTGTGTTTTGGATGGATTTTCCTGGGCCAGTTTCCTTCTAGCTTCAGCCTGTGTCTGTCCACCACCTGAAAAAACAGCAACAGCAAAATCAAGTTTAAAATTTACTGCTTACTGGTAACAGATCAAAATTTTTGCAAGGCTTTATTTTTGTTTGCCTCTTTACAGATGGAGGAGTCTTATATCTCTGAAGCTAATGTTACCAACCCTAAGGAGGCTGTTCCTTGTTAAATCCATAACTGTGGCAGTTTACCTGGCTTGTTGAAATGTGTCCTTGTATTTCAGTGAGTACTGTTGTATTAAGTTGTATTAAGCAATAACAGGCGTTGGAGACAAACTCTGTGATGCCATCAGGGCAGCATATTAGGTGCCATCATCACAAGGTGAGAAAAATGTGCAGCATGACTTGGACTTGAACCCTGGACCATTCGCTTACAGGGTAAATATTCCATCAACTGAGCTTATAATCTGGCTGCCAACACATCTTCTGCCCAATTTTAAGCAGGTCCATAACTGTGACATATACTGTTTGCTATTTAGTCAGGAAATTTTTCAGTGATCTTCTGTTTGAGATGTCAATGGTAATAGTTACAGTTTACAATGGTTTTATAACTAACTTCATTATTCTGCTAAAGACCTTCCAAAAACTTGTTGAAATCCAAATCAAAAACCCAATATTTTACCTGCAGTACCAACAAAGTTGAAGGATGAGGGTGTATTCTGTTGCCTGTGTGCCTGGTAGGCTGCAGTTTCTCTTTGAGCAACTGAAAAAAAAAAATTTGTATATTGTAATTAACCCTCCGACTGGCACTGCAATGATAAAGTTTAGTGGATGCCAGTAAAGTTTTACATTTTTTTGAATATGTAATCATGTCATAAAAATTTTGTAGAAACATTGTAAAATACAGATTCAACTGTCAGCATCTCCATTTATTTTTTCAAAGGCAGAATATCAGAGTTAAAGTAAATCTAGGGGCTGTTCTTGATGGTTTGAATCACGACTGGGACCGTTAGTGATCTCTTGATGCTTAATGTACCGTAAATAAATGTAACTCAGATATATTCTAGGGACATACATGTACCTAGTGAGAATTATGGGCATACTGTCATTTAAAATGATTTATGTAACTTACAAGCACAATGTATTTTAATATTTCGAAATTATGTTTCTTCCTTTTAATAAACCATAATTCAAGTATCTCAGTGTAAGACATGCTATACATGTGTCAGGAGGACTTTGAACAAATCTTACCTTGGTTTACTTCTTGTCTTCTCCTCTGGTTTGGTGTAATCATACTGTATCCCCCTTGACTGTAATGAATAAAAGCAAGACAGTCATGAAAACAAAATAGCTGCTGTTCAGTTTTTCGACACATTCAACTACAAATAATGATGATAATAAACTAAGACTAACTAATTCAAGGTTGCTAGCGAGATAGGTTTTGGATGCGCCCTTTCTTCTGAGATTTCACAACTATAACTAGAATGGAGCTCCTTGGAACACCCAAGTGTCTCCTGCTGCAGCCTCTTGATATTGAATTTAGTTTAAACATTTATTCGCCAATTTTTACAAAACATGTAAATACAAATCATTGTGCAATACAAATAGCGAGTGGATAGAACCGAAAGCAAACTGCTTGTTAAAAGGTTCGTTCCACTACATACGAAATAACTGTACGTGAGTTATGACAGAAGTGAATTATTTCGATTGATTGGCTGCAGTAAACAACGAAGTCATAAACATTTTAAAAGTTGAATGCAAAATCTTGAAAATGATGACAAAATGAACAGAGATAACAGAAGAAGTGTATCTTTTTAAAGTTAAGGTGGAAAATAGAAGGGTAGAAATGAGATTGAAGCGATTGAAGTAAAGGGTCAACACAACACGTTTGTACCTTGCCTATCAAAACGTTTTGACTTTTCTATGTACGATTGAACAGCAAGATATTGAATTTGGTCAACAGAATTATGACAGAATTTGAGATAAATTAAACGAGAGTTATCTAACTTTATTGCTTGGAACCCCTTAAAAACACTAGGAAAGTTCAAAATAATTATCCCTAGGCTAGCAGAGATTATGTAATACATTATAAATAGCTCTGAAAACTTTTTTAAAAATATAGTCTTAGACAAGGACCATATTTAAAACTGTAACTAAAATTTCTAAGTCAGGCAAGGCTTTGAATGTATTTGTGCAGTTCAGTGTTCTTGAGGCAAACAAATCTAAAATGTCAGCCTGTGAAATCTGTTGACTTACAATAGCCCCCAAAGTGGACACAGTCATGGAAGCTGGATAACTGAATAAATACCTATAGTCATGTGTGAAATCCTATCATTACATCACACAATGTCTTCTAATCACAACGATGATGCCATTTTTGTTGAGGGAGAAAAATGGATGAATTCATTGGTTGTCAGTTCGACCAATTTTTTGGAAAGTGCGCACTCAAAAACTATCTTGTTGGATTCAACTTTGAATTAACAACTTTGAATTAACAGGTCTACTGAATTGCCTGATTTGTGTACAATACAGATTTGTGTGCTTTATACATTACACAATAAATGTAATCATATGTTCATGATACTGGTTGTGATTCATTACAACAGGGTCCGCATATTACGGACCCTGATTACAACCACATTTGAGAAGTAGTGTTGTTGTTTTGCTTTTTATATAAAAGTCACATTATGATCATGGTTGTGTTCTACAAAATTGCTTTTTCAGCTTTGTTGAATCTCCCTTTGATGTTAAGGAAATGAAATTGGTAAAGAAAACAGTACAATGACGATAGACACATTTGATCAGTATCCCTATTTGTGTATTACCAGTAGTTACTGTGATTGGTGTATAACACACAGATCTATATATATGATACACAAATCTGGCGATATGATAGACCTGATTAATCTGATCAGAAGAAATACGGAAGAAACACACCTGTCATCAGCTGACAGATATGGAAGTGTTTAACACAATGCATGCTTACTATGTCATTCTTCTTTCCATGTCAGGGTTTTGTGTTTCCTCGCCGAGTCCTTCTTCGTCTGTTTGCCTTTGTCCAGCCATCCTGTCTCTCTGGAAAGGCTGTGCTGCTTGTGGTTGTGCAGCCCTGCCAGGTACCCTGGGTCTGGCCCCACGTCCTGCCTCTCGATTAGTTTCCTCCATTCGATTTGCGTTGACTGCCTGTACTGCTCGAGTCTGGTTGCCCCTACCCCTCCCTCTTGTATTCGTAAAGCCTGGTTTTGATGTAAATGTTCTACTCATTTTCGAAAAAAATTGCTACTTTCAGTTTCGAAAATAAACAAAACCCAAAACGGTTTCCCATTTTTCTTACCAATACGTGACGAAGCACAGTGTAGGTCAAAAACGGCCAAATTCCAGAACGGATCAATTCTAGAACGCACAATACCGGAAAGGCCAAGTCCAGAACGGCCCACTTTTAAGTATTTTAAATGAAGAGCATCCAAGCCTGAAAGTAGTTAATGAAAACAAGCCGAATACATCCTCTTTAATATTTACACCAATCTGTAGTACTTTTGTTAGTAAGCAAATTGATAAGTTATCAATGAAAAAAGAAACAACACTGGCCATGATGGTAAAGATAAGATAAGATAGATAGATAAGATAATCTTTATTTATAGTCGGTTTTGATAAACAAAATAACACAAGCTGAAAGCTATTTTCCGACATAACACAGATTATCCAATAACAAACAAACAAATAATCTAAGGAGAGATGTGAAGTATATCACATAAAACATTGCAAGGGAAACTACATGTAGCACATGTGTGTATCTAATGAAATAAGAGAAAAATTAAATATTACGGGAAATACATTTAGAAATAAAACAATTCAAATGTTTTAAGAAGAAACATTTAAGATTAATGCTGGTACAAAATGTATTTAAACTTAGGCAAAACACATTAAGAAATAAAAAGGCACATGTAAGAAAAATGGATAACATTTAAGACAAAAACATGTGAGGTAAATCACATACAGATAATAGAAAAAGCACATAAAGCACATGAAACAGTGGAAACATACAGTACATGTAATAAATTATAAAGATAAAAAAGACTAAACAATTCTATACTATGGAATGTAGTGGATATTTAAAAGATGTGTGGGGAGATTGCTGATCTTGGCCTACAATGTGGGTCTAAAAGCTTCCATAAAAAAGAAAAAAAACATTCTGAGGTATAAAAAGAGACACAAAAGTGTGACCGATAAGAAATATGGTATCTCTTCTAGATTTATCAAGTTGGCGACCCTCTCTGTAATTTATCATATCACAAGTAATATAAAAGTAGACAATACCTATATTGGGTGAAAGCATAACAGGAATTTCATTTTTAGAAATGGTACGAATTTTCAGGGGACGCAAAAAAACTGTTCAGATTACGAGACTTATTAGTACCGAATATCCATAGAGTCACGAATCAAGGGTGAATTGTAAAAAGAAATGTTGCTTTTTATGGCGTCACAAGAAAGAGGATCAAACTTCAGGAATGTGTATAAAATGAATCTCTTTACATTTCAAAGTACAAACCTGCATTCAACGGAAAAGAGTTGCGTTTTTTTTCAAAACAAAAATGGCTGACATGTAATGACGTCACAATTCTTTTTGAAAAATGACGTCACATGTTAAACAAAATTTGCAGCGAAAGTTTATAGACGGTGCAGCGTTATAAATATGTTATAGTATCGTCCAGGAGTAGACACTTTCCAATGTTGCTTGGGTAAACGACAAATCACTTATCTTATTGCTTTCAGTATTTGATTAAATACTCGTACATACGTTTACCTAACATATTGTGACCCAATATGGAACATGGTAAAATTGTGACCCAATATGGAACTTGGTAAAACTATGACCCAATATGGAACTTGGTAAAATTGTGACCCAATATGGAACTTGGTAAAACTATGACCCAATATGGAACTTGGTAAAATTGTGACCCAATATGGAACTTGGTAAAATTGTGACCCAATATGGAACTTGGTAAAACTATGACCCAATATGGAACTTGGTAAAATTGTGACTCAATATGGAACTTGGTAAAATTATGACCCAATATGGAACTTGGTAAAATTGTGACCCAATATGGAACTTGGTAAAACTATGACCCAATATGAAAATTGGTAAAATTGTGATCCAATATGGAACTTGGTAAAATTGTGACCCAATATGGAACTTGGTAAAATTGTGACCCAATATTGAACTTGGTAAAATTGTAACCAAATTTCACTGAGATAAAATTGTAGCCTCTGGAGTGCTTACAAAAACAAATGATTTGGACATATGGTCACCGGACAAATGATAAAATATGGCCAACCACCAAGCATTTTATTCTTAAATGAGCTTACATGTGACCATTCAGATAGGGTCAAGTTTATCTACAGAGACATGATATAAATAAATTTGATACAGGACCATGACATGTTACAATCTTGGCCTTTGGCAAGAAAATTTCAAGATTTTCACTCTTAATGTCAGGGAAATCAAGTTCTGCAAGATTTAGAACATCTTCGAGCAACTTTCCAAAATTTCCTCAACTTCAATCAAATGGTTGTGGAGTAATGTGAAGAAAATTGCAGACCTTCCATAGATGATAAGTTTCTCCTAGTAATGAGATGGCATGGCTTGTTGTATCAGTCCTCTTATGTCCTTTAAAACTGCAAAATGAAAACAAGCCAGTTTATTAAAATACTAGTTTTATTCATTTTCAACAATGGTATAACCTCTAATATTCTCTCTCTCTCTTTCTCTCTCTATGTTCACAAAACATCTAATACAAAAGCATCTCCCAGTTGTAGACAGTCAAACACCCATCTGATGTTTTTTTTTACTTTGTCTGTTACTTAAAAAGTTGTTCTATATTCATATTGTTATGATGGGCCTTTTATATAGTCATATGAAAGTTCAAAATTTGCCATTATTCATGCAGAATCCAACACAGTCTAATTTACATTTCACAGTCACCTTTAAATTATGAATAAGTAGTTGGAGTTTCAAGTAAAAGCTTGTAAACTGCAGGAGAAAAATGGACCTGAACACAAAACTTAACCAAGCATAAAAAGTCAACATTCAGACAAAATCCATGGTAGAGGTGCATGTATGCAACTTGCCTCACCTGTTTACCATGCAATAGTGATTAATTTCATAGCCATTTTAACACCTTTCATAGTCCGTTTAATACTAAACACAGAACTCAATCCAAATGCAATGTTGACATGAATACAGATGCAACTCAGGTGTTGACAATAATTCATTGGTTTGTCTGCAGGACACAGCTGCCCGAACTATGTGCTTTTTAACACAGAAATATGGGTTTGCTCAAAATACCATCACATAACAATGTCATGTTTAACAAAGTTATATAAGCACCACATGCACAAATATACAATCAAACCTGTGTTCAGAGATCACCTCTGAATTCAGACCATCCTAACAATAAACAAGAGGGCCATGATGGCCCTATATCACTCACCTGACTACCTTGGCTATAATACAAAGGGTCATGATTCTAACATAATTCATAGAGGTCCTGAACACAATGCAAAGTAACATTCCAAATATCTATTCTCTGCCTGTCAGCCTTGTGGCTGTTCAAAGTTTTCCCTATATAAGCCTATGTGAAATCAAGTGACCACCCCACTCCCACGGCGGTTTAATTTTGACCAGGGGGGGTCATGATTTTAACAATCTTAGTGGCGGTCAACTAAGCATTTCTACATGCAAAATATCTAATGTCTAGGCCTTGTGGTTTTAGAGATGAAGATTTTTAAAGTTTTTCCTATATAAACCAAGACCCCGGACAGAGAGTGATCCTAATAGCTCACTCTGGCGCTTTGTGCCAGGTGAGCTGGAAACAGCAGGGAGATCAGAGCACAGTTCATGTAATGTAGAAACACATGTCAATAACAACCACCTGCAAACAACAACCACATTTGTAGCTTCCCCAAAGTTGTCTTTGTTCACAGGTTTGACTTTATTGAAAATATCATTAAAATCAGTCACATACCTTAACATTCATTAGACAAATGAAGTGCCTTAGTAAGAACACAGTTACTCTACCAGTGAACAATGGCAGAAAAAAATGCCCCAGCAATTCAATGAAGATTGAAAAAAAATACATCTTTTATCACACAGACTGTGTTAAAGTTGAAATGGTATATCCATTAAATTAGTACATAGAACTTAAACTGCTAACTAGCTGATGCGGCACTGTATGATGCGGCACCTATATGAAATGTTCTTAGCTAATATGATGTGCAAGGAGAGATCATTTTTGGCCTGTTTTTAAAATGATGTTTTTGAAGTTGAACTTTTACCTAAAAAAATAAATAATAATTCAATTTGGAGACAAAAAATGCACACTAATTTAGATAAAAAATTTTACGAAACGACTTATCCCTTATATACAAATTAATATCCGCTTATTTTTTCCCTCATCAATCTAATCAGTCTCGGTGATTTGGTGGATAAGTCAATGTCCTTCTAATTTTACAAGTGGAGTTCAAATCCCATTCAAACCATTTTTTCCCCTGTTTTTTCCTACCCTTTTCAGCTTTAAAACCACTTTTTTCATGTTTTTCTGCAAATATTCATACATATCTTCATTCATATCAGATTAATAAGGATAATGACAATGGAAAATGAAGACTATGATTAAGTATAAAAAATACAGAAATAGCCGATTACAGATCTGATTATTGGAAAATCTGAACGTCAAAAGTTCAACATTCTTCACTATTTAGTATTATGTTAAGAATAGTATAAAGACAAAAAATATCAGAGTGGAATTGGTGATCCATTCACAAAATTCGCATTTTGTTATGTATTTAGTAATAACACTACAAAATTCATGTGGAGAAGATCAGAGCATGTTTT
Organism: Saxidomus purpurata; assembly: GCA_022818135.1. Classification (NCBI taxonomy): domain Eukaryota; kingdom Metazoa; phylum Mollusca; class Bivalvia; order Venerida; family Veneridae; genus Saxidomus; species Saxidomus purpurata. The sequence goes on from JAFMSR010000015.1 coordinate 43,171,594, forward strand.
TAAACAGTTTTTATTCATAATTTAGCATTAAATCATCTGCTGAAGACATAATGTTTATTTTATGCTTTTCAGTGAAATACTGAAATATATCAGTGAAATAAAATTTGATATTTCACTGTTTCAAAGCAGGGGATATATCAAAATTTTCAAACCATAATGATGTAAAAAAGTAAATTGAGCGTAACAAGTACCGAATATCAAATGATGATGTCGTTAAAATGACGTCATGTGTACATGTACCATGCTTTCTGTTGATGTTTCCCGCGGTTTTTATAGAAACAAACTCAACAAAAGTAGAGTTTTAAGCACAAGATAAACAGAAAAATTGTTGGTATTAATGTAATATCACGTTTATTTCCTTGTGAACACCAAGAGTAGTAATCTTCACTCCTGGCTATGCCACTCGTGAAAAACTCACTTTTGGTGCCCACTCGGTGAAATAATAACTTGATATTACACCGAAACCAACAATTACCCTCCTAACTTGCTACAGTCGGGTACAGTCTTTTATCACTAACAACAGAGCAATCAGAAGTGTTAAATGACAGCTCCGTATCACACAGGAACTTTATTTCACTCCATGAAATTATCACAGCTTTTACTTTTTATCATGTTTAAAACAATGTGAATTCAGTCCTGTAGAATTGCTACAGCCGAGTCCAAGGAGAAATTCACTTGTTTCAGTATTTCCAAAATTTCTTCCCTCGCATACTGCGGAAAGATGGCTGATAACTGACTGACCCTCTGACTTTCTGCAGGGCTCAGCTCTTCATCTGGCTCTGTAAACTGATTTGTTTCCATAGAAACTGAAGCAGAAGTTCCAAAAGCTCCAGCTGGTTGCAATCTCCCAGCTGACTCTGAAGATCTACTCTGTGTTGTCTGGGTGCTTGTGGGTGCTTGTGCTGAAAGGTATAATATTTATCTGCATTGACTACTGAATCAACTGCACTTCCATCAGAATGGTATGCTATTTTAAGTGGAATATTTGTTGAAAATTACTAGTCTGACTGTTTATCACTAGTTTAACTGGACTTGCATTGAAAGTCCATTGGATCTCTGTTTCTCTTCAAGACACAGCTTTTTCTCTGGCAATTCATTTTAAGCAATTACGAACTTTTATACAATATTAGAGTAAAATATGAACACTTAGCATCTAAGGAACATATCAGTTCTAAGAATAGTTACTGTACCAAATAGCTCTATTTCAGTCAGTAGTTTTTGTTTCACATTTATAACAACTAAATCATTGTATAACATAATATTGTAGTAAAGCATACTTTGATCAGTCAGCTAGAGCAAGCTCCAAAGTTGCCACTTAAGAAAAGGTAATACTCATATCACTTAGCAGTCACTTGCTCCTAGCGGCCACCTTTTATAGTATCTCTAGACCGTCTCTTTAAGCCAGGTTTGACCGTTTGTTTGTTTTAGCACAAGAAGTTCTAATCATAGTAATTTATAACAAGAGCCATGTTACACATGGTTAATCCCCCCGCCAGGAAGAAGTTACCTGAAGGTTGTACTTTCGTACATTTTACTTGGTGAGAGGAAATCCTTAAAAAGCTGTATAGTTATGGTCATTCAAGTAAGTGGAAAAAGAATAAGGCAATGAAGAGAAGGTTTGCAAAATTATATTAATGTTCATTATCAGTATAGGTATGATATTTTTCTATTTGACTAAAAGAAGGCAAGGTAGAGTTATTGTTCTTGCACACTGCACTTCCTACCAATGTGCTATGTCAGTGTATTAAGTTTGAAGTAAATCCCTCAAGTACTTTTGGAGTTATGCTCGAATTTTTTTTCAAGTAAATCTGATAAAGGGGAATAACTCTAAAAGTAGGCAAGCTAGAGTTATTGTTCTTACACACTGCACTTCCTACCAATGTGCTATGTCAGTGTATTAAGTTTGAAGAAAATCCCTCAAGTACTTTTGGAGTTATGCTCTGGACAAAACTTTTGAAGTAAATCTGATAAAGGGGAATAACTCTAAAAGTAGGCAAGGTAGAGTTATTGTTCTTGCACACTGCACTTCCTACCAATGTGCTATGTCAGTGTATTAAGTTTGAAGAAAATCCCTCAAGTACTTTTGGAGTTATGCTTCGGACAAGTAAATCTGATAAAGGGGAATAACTCTAAAAGTAGGCAAGGTAGAGTTATTGTTCTTGCACACTGCACTTCCTACCAATGTGCTATGTCAGTGTATTAAGTTTGAAGTAAATCCCTCAAGTACTTTTGGAGTTATGCTCTGGACAAAACTTTTAAAGTAAATCTGATAAAGGGGAATAACTCTAAAAGTAGGCAAGGTAGAGTTATTGTTCTTGCACACTGCACTTCCTACCAATGTGCTATGTCAGTGTATTAAGTTTGAAGAAAATCCCTCAAGTACTTTTGGAGTTATGCTCCGGACAAAGTTTTTAAAGTAAATCTGATAAAGGGGAATAACTCTAAAAGTAGGCAAGGTAGAGTTATTGTTCTTACACACTGCACTTCCTCCCAATGTGCTCTGTCAGTGTATTAAGTTTGAAGAAAATCCCTCAAGTACTTTTGGAGTTATGCTCCGGACAAAATTGGGACGGACGGACGGACAAAGACCATTTCTAATATCCCCTTCGCCCTCGGCGGGGGGATAATAAATACCTCCTGTTTGTCTTTTATTCTTGTTTTCAATTCTTCTCAGCCAGTCCTCATTGGCTCTAGAAACAATGCAAAATCTGTTAGACATAGAATTATTGTAAACTGTTCATAGGCTATTTTAAATTTTGTTTATAAAACAACACACAAGTGAACCTTACTCACAGAGTTATTAGTTTTAGTGTCTTTTCAGGTCTGAGGCTCTTTTAGAATCAGTTCTCCAAACAAAGTAGGTACGGTACCTATACTAAATCAATTTGTTTTAGCAATGTTACATGAACTACTGCATGTACATGTACACATTACATGTTGGACATCTTATGGACAAACTCTGAACATAAGAATGGACCATTATCTTGACATACATGTACAAACACATCACTTACACTTTTTTCTGATTATCCCATCTATGCTCAGCAGCTGATTCCTCTTCCTTCCTCCTCTTCTCATTTTGTAGTGCCTGATAAATACATAACAATAAATATGTGTCAACTAAGATCAGCTTTTAGAGTATACACAGGTGTCCTTTGTTTGCAGGAAATGTAAAGTTGTTTACATTTATCATAATGTCAACTAAGAACAGCTTTTAGAGTTTACAAGGGTGTCCTTTGTTTGCAGGAAATGTAACCTTGTTTACAGTTGTTTGTGTCAAATAAGACCAGCTTCTAGAAATTTCTAAGGGTGTCCTTTGTTTGCAGTAAATGTAACTTTGTTTACAGTCATGCTGGTGTCAACTAACATCAGCTTTTAGAGTTTACAAGGATGTCGTTTGTTTGCAGGAAAATGTCGTTTGTTTGCAGTTATCTTGATGTCAAATAAGGATTAGCGCAAATAAAGTTAACACCTTCTTGTACAGTTTACTGTTTATGCTTATGTTACGTGAATGTCGCTCATGTATTTATTACATTATCATACTCTGGCTCTTACTGAATGATTTGTTAACTGAAGGCAACATTGTAAACAAAGCCGAAGCTTTTATTATATGATTAACATCCTAGCCCATAAAAATAAACAACCTATCATCGACATTATTGAAGAAACTCCATGGTAAACTTTAAAGCTTTATACCGCTTTACTACATAAGTTCTTCTGCGAACCAGAATCAATTGTCCTAGTGTTCACTTCTTTTAATTTGCTTTTCTAAACATTACTGGTCATAACTCTCAAATCAAGTTCAAATATGGTGAAATATCTTTTAATAAATGAATAAAAATTTTAAAATGTGATAGTGAACACAAACAAGGCCCTAAACCGCTCACCTGGGTATCAGTGCACTCACCAAAGGACGTCACTGGTTGCTAAGGAAGTCAATTGTTGCTACAGGTAGTCAGTAGGTGTTAAGGAAGTCATTGGTTGCTAAGGAAGTCAGTGGTTGCTTGGTAAGTCAGCCATTGTTATAGGAACTCACTGAAGCTAGGTTTATCCTATAACTCTACATAAAGACAACACCCCCCCCCCTTCCCCCTCAGTGGTCAATTTTCACCCCAGCCCCAGGGGCATGATTTGAACAAACTTGGTAGAGGACCTCTACACAATGTTACTTATCAAATATCTAATATCTAAGCTCTAGGCCTTTTGTGAAAGATTTTAAAAGTTTTTCCCATACCATGTACCAAGTGTACCCTAGGCAGGGCCAATATTGACCCTAGGGGCATGATTTGAACAAACTTGGTAGAGGTCCACTATACAATGCTATACACTAAATATATCTTAGCTCTAGACCTTGTAGTTTTGGGGAAGAAGATTTTGAAAGTTTTACCTATAGAAACTTACGTAAAATCACGTAATCCCCCGGGCAGAGTCAATTTTTACACAGGGGTTATGATTTGAATAACTTTAGTAGAGGTTTACAAGGCAATGCTACATGTCAAATATCTCTAAGCTCTAGGCATTGCGGTTTCAGAGGCGAAGATTTTCAAAGTTTTTCTTATTTGTTGCCAAAGCAACCCGAGTTCTGTATTGAATTCTTTGAAGAACTTTGATAGAGCTTCATGCAAGGAATATCCCTGCTAAGTTTCATCAACACTGGCCCAGTGGTTTCAGAGGAGATGTTGTTTGAAGGAAATGCCAGGTGAGCTAAAAAAAACCAAGTAAAACCAAAACAGAAAATAAGAAACATTATACAAGAAAACTATTGCAACTGTTAAAAAAAGAAAGAAGTAAAGAGGAACTTTAGTAGTTTAAGCATTATCATTTATTAGCATAAGAAAGATTGCCTTGGCCTTTTACCTTAAAATACAGCATCTATGGAAGAAGACAGAATACCCTGAGCTGTATGGAACACAGAAAACCTCAAAATCATTGCCAGTACAGTGGAGATGCTTTCCACAGGCAAGTATGTTAAAAGTTTCAATAAAATTATTCTGGAGATATAAGTTTGCAAATAAATCTTTGTACACAAAGAATTCTATAAAAGTCCAGAAAAGGCAGTTTGGTAATAAATATTAGTGTTACAGGTTCTGATTTTGTGAGGTTGTTTAATGACTCTGTAGACCTGTTTGAAAGTTCAGTCTAATGGCCAAGGAAATTACACAAAATTACAAGGCTATATATCCATTATTGAAGAAAATATGCCCTCGCATGTAAAACTTTAGTTTATACTAAATTATTCTAGGTCGATTGCGAAACAAGTTATACAACTTATATTAAGGTAGTGGGGGTCTAATGGACACTATTCCAAAACACATTAAACTTAACATTTATATGATCTACATCTGTCAACCGACTAGTGTGCAAAATTTAAAGACATTTCACCGTTTAATTAAAAATTAATTCCGTTTTTTGTTGCCCTACCCCCACTTTAGAAATACTGACCATATTAAAAAGTACCATAAAAGTTAAAATAGGTATGTTTGCTAGTATCTATTTACATTTAAAAAAAATTCCAGGTTCAAAAAGTACTACAAGCAATGTAGAATTACAAAACATAATTATAATTCTACAAGTTTAACATGTGTAATAAAAAATATGCAATAATGCCAAAAACTAGGGTATACAATTTTCCTAATTTTGCCACGAGACATATCACACATGTACAAATACACGGCTTTAGCAAAAGATTCGGAGTAGGGCCATCACTATTGATTATAAAACTTTTATAAGTAGTATATGAATTGAAATATAAGAAAAAATAAAAATGTTTTACCGTCTACTTTTTGAGATATTCAACTTTTAAAAATGAGCACGGTCAATTTTTATATTTTCAAGTAACTGTACAGCTTGATAAAACCAATGAAAATAAAGATACAGTTTTCAAATCTTGTAAAATGGCTTAATTTTTCATGTTATTCAGTTTGATAACTAAAAAAGAAAAAATAACGAAAAAAAGTTTTGGCTCCTTCGGGGATTGAACTCAGGACCTCTTGATCTCAAAGCAGACGCTCTAACCACTGCACCACAGTACAAAATAGGTACTGCTATAAAATCCAAAGTATTCCAAATGATCCTTAAACAGGAAGTACTCATTACACATCCACTACCTTAATCACTCTCGACACCTCATTCATGATGGTATCCATCGCCGTGAGGGTATGAGAGAAGAGCAGCCTGTTTCCCTTTATTAATGCTGAGCGCCAAACCCACGACCTCCCGCACTCGAAGTGGGCGCTCTACCACTAGGCTATCAAGGAGTAAAACTTTGAAGAAGGCGTGGCCCCAGACTCAACAGTGAGTAGAAAAATTTAAGGTAATTAAGTCAGTTACTGGTACATTTTGTATTAAATTTAAATCCAACTTTGTTATATAACCTTTTTCCTTTGCTCCTCTTTCTTCTTCTGAATTTCTTCTTCATCTTTCTGTTTGAAATAAGTTTTCCTTTCCGCATTTTGCAACTGAAATTTTGAAAATTACAGACTCAATATTTCTTATACCCCGGTACAATGCAAATATGTATCCTCCAACATTATATAGCTTAAAATAATATTTTTCAACACCTGTTTAATCCATGTTGCTTTCAGTCCAGCATAAAATGTAGTTCAGGTCAGGTAACATAAGCACTAATATTCTTATCTTTATGAACAAGTCTTTTAGTTTTATGAGTCCAAGTTATAAGGGGAAAGGCTGTTATAGATAGAAGACAGAAAACTTGGCTTTCAAACCACCACTACAGGTTCAGACTGTTTTTTTCCATGCACAAACAATCTTTTTGTATGAACAAACTTATCAAAAGCTATGTGTCATATTTGAGCAGTCTTTATAAAGAATTTTTTCCTTCTTAAAGTTACTAAGTATCCAGAAAAAGTTGGTGACTGTGTATGAATGCACTATGGTCAAATCTGTCAACAAAAACCACTGTTTGAAGCTAAAAAGAATAACTTGGTCATTGTTTGCATGTGGTCATTGTTTGCATGTGGTCATTGTTTACAGGTAGATGAACAGTTTACTATGATCTCCCTACTGGTTTTTATTCTCAGGTTGGTCTTTATTCAAAGGTTGTCTTAAACACAGGTTTGACTGTACATGTCAGACATCTGTTTCTATCTTACTAGTTTTTGTGTTTTGGATCGATTTTCCTGGGCCAGTTTCCTTCTAGCTTCAGCCTGTGTCTGTCCACCACCTGAAAAAACAGCAACAGCAAAATCAAGTTTAAAATTTACAGCTTACTGGTAACAGATCAAAATGAATTTTTGCAAGGCTTTATTTTTGTTTGCCTCTTTACAGATGGAGGAGTCTTATATCTCTGAAGCTAAGGTTACCAACCCTAAGGAGGCTGTTCCTTGTTAAATCCATAACTGTGGCAGTCTTACCTGGTTTGTTGAAATGTGTCCTTGTATTTCAGTGAGTACTGTTGTATTAGGTTGTATTAAGCAATAACAGGCGTTGGAGACAAACTCTGTGATGCCATCAGGGCCTCATGTTAGGTGCCATCATCACAAGGTGAGAAAAATGTGCAGCATGACTTGGACTTGAACCCTGGACCATTCACTTACAGGGTAAATATTCCATCAACTGAGCTTATAATCCGGCTGCCAACACATCTTCTGCCCAATTTTAAGCAGGTCTATAACTGTGACATATACTGTTTGCTATTTAGTCAGGAAATTTTTCAGTGATCTTCTGTTTGAGATGTCAATGGTAATAGTTACAGTTTACAATGGTTTTATAACTAACTTCATTATTCTGCTAAAGACCTTCCAAAACCTTGTTGAAATCCAAATCAAAAACCCAATATTTTACCTGCAGTACCAACAAAGTTGAAGGATGAGGGTGTATTCTGTTGCCTGTGTGCCTGGTAGGCTGCAGTTTCTCTTTGAGCAACTGAAAAAAAAAAAAATTTGTATATTGTAATTAACCCTCCGGCTGGCACTGCAATGACAAAAGTTTAGTGGATGCCAGTAAAGTTTTACATTTTTTTGAATCTGTAATCATGTCATAAAAATTTTGTAGAAACATTGTAAAATACAGATTCAACTGTCAGCATCTCCATTTATTTTTTCAAAGGCAGAATATCAGAGTTAAAGTAAATCTAGGGGCTGTTCTTGATGGTTTGAATCACGACTGGGACCGTTAGTGATGTCTTGATGCTTAATGTACCGTAAATAAATGTAACTCAGATATATTCTAGGGACATACATGTACCTAGTGAGAATTATGGGCATACTGTCATTTAAAATTGATTTATGTAACTTACAAGCACAATGTATTTTAATATTTCGAAATTATGTTTCTTCCTTTTAATAAACCATAATTCAAGTATCTCAGTGTAAGACATGCTATACATGTGTCAGGAGGACTTTGAACAAATCTTACCTTGGTTTACTTCTTGTCTTCTCCTCTGGTTTGGTGTAATCATACTGTATCCCCCTTGACTGTAATGAATAAAAGCAAGACAGTCATGAAAACAAAATAGCTGCTGTTCAGTTTTTCGAAACATTCAACTACAAATAATGATGATAATAAACTAAGACTAATTCAAGGTTGCTAGCGAGATAGGTTTTGGATGCGCCCTTTCTTCTGAGATTTCACAACTATAACTAGAATGGAGCTCCTTGGAACACCCAAGTGTCTCCTGCTGCAGCCTCTTGATATTGAATTTAGTTTAAACATTTATTCGCCAATTTTTACAAAACATGTAAATACAAATCATTGTGCAATACAAATAGCGAGTGGATAGAACCAAAAGCAAACTGCTTGTTAAAAGGTTCGTTCCACTACATACGAAATAACTGTACGTGAGTTATGACAGAAGTGAATTATTTCGATTGATTGGCTGCAGTAAACAACGAAGTCATAAACATTTTAAAAGTTGAATGCAAAATCTTGAAAATGATAACAAAATGAACAGAGATAACAGAAGAAGTGTATCTTTTTAAAGTTAAGGTGGAAAATAGAAGGGTAGAAATGAGATTGAAGCGATTGAAATAAAGGGTCAACACAACACGTCTGTACCTTGTCTGTTAAAACGTTTTGACTTTTCTATATACGACTGAACAGCAAGATATTGAATTTGGTCAACAGAATTATGACAGAATTTGAGATAAATTAAACAAGAGTTATCTAACTTTATTGCTTGGAACCCCTTAAAAACACTAGGAAAGTTCAAAATAATTATCCCTAGGCTAGCAGAGATTATGTAATACATTATAAATAGCTCTGAAAACTTTTTAAAAAATATAGTCTTAGACAAGGGCCATATTTAAAACTGTTACTAAAATTTCTAAGTCAGACAAGGCTTTGAATGTATTTGTGCAGTTCAGTGTTCTTGAGGCAAACAAATCTAAAATGTCAGCCCGTGAAATCTGTTGACTTACAATAGCCCCCAAAGTGTACACAGTGAGACTTTCCAATACCTTGCATGATAATTGAGAAATATGGCCTTAATTTTGACCTTAATAGTAAACTTTAACAAAGTGTGACATGGAAGCTGGATAACTGAATAAATACCTATAGTCATGTGTGAAATCCTATCATTACATCACACAATGTCTTCTAATCAAAACGATGATGCCATTTTTGTTGAGGGAGATGGATGAATTCATTGGTTGTCAGTTCGACCAATTTTTTGGAAAGTGCGCACTCAAAAACTATCTTGTTGGATTCAACTTTGAATTAACAGGTCTATTGAATTGCCTGATTTGTGTACAATACAGATTTGTGTGCTTTATACATTACACAATAAATGTAGTCATATGTTCATGATACTGGTTGTGATTCATTACAACAGGGTCCGCATATTACGGACCCTGATTACAACCACATTTGAGAAGTAGTGTTGTTGTTTTGCCTTTTATATAAAAGTCACATGATGATCATGGTTGTGTTCTACAAAAATGCTTTTTCAGCTTTGTTGAATCTCCCTTTGATGTTAAGGAAATGAAATTGGTAAAGAAAACAGTACAATGACGATAGACACATTTGATCAGTATCCCTATTTGTGTATTACCAGTAGATACTGTGATTGGTGTATAACACACAGATCTATATATATGATACACAAATCTGGCGATATGATAGACCTGATTAATCTGATTAGAAGAAATACGGAAGAAACACACCTGTCATCAGCTGACAGATATGGAAGTGTTTAACACAATGCATGCTTACTATGTCATTCTTCTTTCCATGTCAGGATTTTGTGTTTCCTCGCCGAGTCCTTCTTCGTCTGTTTGCCTTTGTCCAGCCATCCTGTCTCTCTGGAAAGGCTGTGCTGCTTGTGGTTGTGCAGCCCTGCCAGGTACCCTGGGTCTGGCCCCACGTCCTGCCTCTCGATTAGTTTCCTCCATTCGATTTGCGTTGACTGCCTGTACTGCTCGAGTCTGGTTGCCCCTACCCCTCCCTCTTGTATTCGTAAAGCCTGGTTTTGATGTAAATGTTCTACTCATTTTCGAAAAAAATTGCTACTTTCAGTTTCGAAAATAAACAAAACCCAAAACGGTTTCCCATTTTTCTTACCAATACGTGACGAAACACAGTGTAGGTCAAAAACGGCCAAATTCCGGATCAATTCTAGAACGGCACAATACCGGAAAAGCCAAGTCCAGAACGGCCCACTTTTAAGTATTTTAAATGAAGAGCATCCAAGCCTGAAAGTAGTTAATGAAAACCAAAAAAAAACAAAAATAATATGAAAATAGGCAAAACCTATATCGGGCGAAAGCATAACAGTAATTTATTTTTAAAAATGTTACGAATTTTCAGGGCCCAGGCGTCGCAAAAACGTTTGAAGTTACGAAAATAATGATATCGATTATCCATTGAATCATGAATCAAGGTATTGACTGCTAAAAGAAATGTTACTTTTTATGGCGTAACAGGAAGGGTATCAAACTTTAGGAATGTGTACATAAATAGAATCTCTTTATATTTCCAAAGTACAAACCTGCATTAAACGGAAATGTGTTGCATTTTTTCAAAACAAAAATGGCTGACATTTAATGACGTCACATAAATGACGTCATTTGCCAATCGGAACACCTCGGCAAAATGCTTCGTTTGATGTAGGGTAACGGAATCTACCGAGGACTTCCGATTGGTCATTTGCAGCGGAAGTTAAAAAAACGGTGCATCGTTATAAGTATGTTTTCGTATCGTCCATGGGTGCGGACAAATTGAAATCTTCCATGGGTAATCGTGAATTCATTAATTTTATTGCTTTCAGTATTCAATTAAATACTCGTACATACGTTTACCTATGGTCGGGCTTCGCCCGAAGGGCGCTTCGCGCCCTTCGAGCTTTCGCCCGTAATATCAAACAGGGAATGCCACGTACCAAAAACGCAGCCTCCCCAAAACGAGCCCCTAAGCACACAGAAGTGCACACACCACACACACACACACACACACACACACACACACACACACACACACACACACACACACACACACACACACACACACACACACACACACACACACACACACACACACACACACACACACACACTGGCCATGATGGTAAAGATAAGATAAGATAGATAGATAAGATAATCTTTATTTATAGTTGGTTTTGATAAACAAAATAACACAAGCTGAAAGCTATTTTCCGACATAACACAGATTATCCAATAACAAACAAACAAATAATCTAAGGAGAGATGTGAAGTATATCACATAGAACATTGCATGGGAAACTACATGTAGCACATGTGTGTATCTAATGAAATAAGAGAAAAATTAAATATTACGGGAAATACATTTAGAAATAAAACAATTCAAATGTTTTAAGAAGAAACATTTAAGATTAATGCTGGTACAAAATGTATTTAAACTTAGGCAAAACACATTAAGAAATAAAAAGGCACATGTAAGAAAAATGGATAACATTTAAGACAAAAACATGTGAGGTAAATCACATACAGATAATAGAAAAAGCACATAAAGCACATGAAACAGTGGAAACATACAGTACATGTAATAAATTATAAAGATAAAAAAGACTAAACAATTCTATACTATGGAATGTAGTGGATATTTAAAAGATGTGTGGGGAGATTGCTGATCTTGGCCTACAATGTGGGTCTAAAAGCTTCCATAAAAAAGAAAAAAAACATTCTGAGGTATAAAAAGAGACACAAAAGTGTGACCGATAAGAAATATGGTATCTCTTCTAGATTTATCAAGTTGGCGACCCTCTCTGTAATTTATCATATCACAAGTAATATAAAAGTAGGCAATACCTATATTGGGTGAAAGCATAACAGGAATTTCATTTTTAGAAATGGTACGAATTTTCAGGGGACGCAAAAACTGTTCAGATTACGAGACTTATTAGTACCGAATATCCATAGAGCCACGAATCAAGGGTGAATTGTAAAAAGAAATGTTGCTTTTTATGGCGTCACAAGAAAGAGGATCAAACTTCAGGAATGTGTATAAATAGAATCTCTTTACATTTCAAAGTACAAACCTGCATTCAACGGAAAAGTGTTGCGTTTTTTTTTAAAACAAAAATGGCTGACATGTAATGACGTCACAATTCTTTTTGAAAAATGACGTCACATGTTAAACAAAATTTGCAGCGAAAGTTTATAGACGGTGCAGCGTTATAAATATGTTTTAATATCGTCCAGGAGTAGACACTTTCCAATGTTGCTTGGGTAAACGACAAATCACTTATCTTATTGCTTTCAGTATTTGATTAAATACTCGTACATACGTTTACCTATGGTCGGGCATCAATTTTTCCAGATGATTTAGAAATAGCACAGATTGCTCCATTTCATAAGAAAAATAGTACATCGGATAAAGGAAATTTTAGATCTGTTAGCCTTCTTCCAGTCATATCTAAAATATATGAAAATGCCATTAACTCTCAACTATCTGAATTTTTTAACAGTCAATTTAATATATTCTTATCAGCTTTTCGCCAAAGCTATGGTTGTCAGAGCATTTTGCTTGGTACACGCATCTATGTCTGAAATAGCTACGGTCATGCAGGACAGAAGTGAGCATTCCGTAAGAGTATTCGTTTCTTCAGAAGTTGCGATTAACAATGTAAAATACACGGATCTGTTGTACTGACTTGGGTTTTGTTTACAAAATCAGTCATTTTTTGTCGGAGCCTTGTCGTTACGTTAATCGGAGTAGTATCGTTAAATTGGAGCCAGTGCGTTTTGCCGATACAGTGTGTTGATGACAATAAGTATGTGACTGTCATATTGATGAAGCTGTCTAAAGCATTCGATGGCCTCCCTCATGATTTACTACTATTGAAACTTAAATGATACGGTGCATCAGAATCTGCATTAACCTTATAAATAGTTACCTTTCAGATAAAAAAACAGTGCGTAAAAATTAGTCAAATCGCAAGCAGTTTTAGCCAAACTTATAATGGGTTCCTCAATGTTTCATACTTGGACCAGTACTGTTTAACATTTTTATAAATTACATTTTTCTTTTTGTCTTCAACAGTAGGCTGTACAATTATGCTGATGACAACACTGTCTCTCACTGCGATAAAAGTCACAACTTTAGAAAGGGATAGCGAATCACTAATACAATAGTGTTCGAACAATCATATGAAAGCAAATCTTGATAAATTTCAAGCTATAGCTCTCTGGCACCAGAGTACTGAACTGCCCAGTAATTTTAGCAAAATACGAAAAAACAACCCCAAATAACACCATATCATGAAAAAGTACACAAAAATGGTAATATTTTGGTATTTAGTTAAAACTGCAGGGCAGTTTAGTACTCTGGCGCCAGTGTTAAAGCTGTAGGAAAGAAAACTAAAGATGAAAATATTTTATTGACAACAATTAAATCATCTGTGAAGAAGAAGAAGTAAATTTGCTTGGTGTAGCTTTAGTCTCACATATCTAAGATTTGCAAAAAATACAACAAGACAACTTAATATAATAAAACGAACCGGTAGAAATTTGTGTAAATTAGGTAAATAAAATATATTCCCCTCATTTATCATGTCCAATTTTAACTATTGTCCTCTTACTTGGTATTTCTGTGGTGAACCATACACTAAAAAGATAGTACAAGAAACGGGCATTACGTTTCATGTATGATGCCTACGAGTCTGACTACAATTCTCTTTTATTTCGGTCTAAATCATCCACTTTGAGGCTGCGAATATTGGGACAATAGCTCTTGAAGTTCATAAAATAACTAACAAACAAGGTCCGGTATATCGTCATGACTTAACAATAAAAGACAACAATTATCATTTTAAGTATACAAATATAGCAAAACTTCCACAGGTAAAACATCAAACTATGGTAGCAGATCTTTCCGTTCAAGTGCTCCAAAACTATGGAATTCGCTTCTTCAACATTTTAGAGATGAAACTTATTTCTCTCACTTCTGAAGCTTGATTAATGCCTGGGAATATAGGAGTAACTGTTTTGTAATTATGATATTTGCGACTGTATATATACGATTTTTAATGGTCGCAAATATTTTTAACGGCGACGGCGTTAGCCGGAGCTGTTAAAACTGTTTGCGACCATTAAAACCGTATATACGGTCGCAAATATCAAAATCACTAAATAGTTATCCCTTTTCTAACGCACAGTGCGTCTAAATGCGATAATTAAAACGCCGTTTGAAGTTTGCGACTATATATACGTTATTTAATAGTCGCAAATTTAAACGACGTCACCAATCAGAAACGTCGTCACATCGGTATTGCGTTAGAAAGGGAAGTCTGCTCCTGTTCTTTTTATGCATAATCACATTATAGAAACAGTCAATTATTTATTTATTTGAGTTGCAGCCCAATTTCAGCTTTCAGTTCTGCCGTTCTCCTTCAGTTACTTTATTTATTTATTTATTATTTTGTGTAAGTTCATTGTATTACTTTACTTGCAATCAGTTTGATTTTGCTTTTGTTCATTATGTTATTCCCTAACTGTATGTACTGTGCATGTATTAAATGAATTTTATTATGAGGAAGCTTCTGATCAGTTCTTCCTAAATCTGATTTGGGGAGATAAATATTCTTAAATCTTTTTAATTGGTCGCACTTTTGTGTTTCTTTTGTAATCAGTTAGAGTCTTATTTCTCCATTTATAGCAGTTTTTAGACTCACATGTTTAGGCCAAGATCAGCGACTTCCACGAAACTTTTAATATCCGTCATATAGTACATTATAGCTTATATTGTGCTGAATTGCTTATTATAGTTTGTGTTAACTGTTTTCCATGTAACCTTAATATCTGTATCTGTATTTTATCAATTTACTTTGCTTAGTGTTATAATATCATAACTAATCTAAAATTTAAAATTTGCTATTTCTTATGACTATTGCACAGACTGTTATATTGTTATTTGTTAGGTCGGTCAAAAGCTATATATAGCTTATGTTTTCTGTGTTATAAACTTATCTATGGAATGCGGGTTGGGACATGCCAAACTTGCTAATTGCTACTTGCGGATTGCCACTTACTTATTGATAAATGCTGGTGGAAACATGTCACTTAGTAATTGCCACTTGCTTCTTGCTACTTGTTTATTGCTATAGCTACTTGCCACTTGCTTATTGATCAATGCTGGTTGAAACATGTTACTTGCTAATTGCCGCTTGCTTATCGCGGTTTTGCCAACTGTCACTTGCCACTGGCTACTTGCTTATTGCTAAATGCTTGTTGAAACATGCGTCTTGCTAATTGCCACTTGCTTATAATGATTTTGTCAATTGCCACTTGCTTATTGCCAATTGCCACTTCGTAATTGATACTTGTCACATGCTAATTGCCACTTGCTTATTGCTAATTGCGGGTTAGGACTTGCTAATTGCCACTTGCTAATTGTCATTTGCTAAATGCCAATTGCCATTTGCTATTTGCTAGTTGGGACATGCCACTTGCTAATACTTACTTGCCACTTGCTTATTGCTTAAACATGCTACTTGCTAATTGCCGCTTGCTTATCGCGGTTTTGCCAACTGTCACTTGCCACTGGCTACTTGCTTATTGCTAAATGCTTGTTGAAACATGCGTCTTGCTAATTGCCACTTGCTTATAATGATTTTGTCAATTGCCACTTGCTTATTGCCAATTGCCACTTCGTAATTGATATTTGTCACTTGCTAACTGCCACTTGCTAATTGTTAATTGCTTGTTGCCACTTGCTACTTGCTAATTGCTTATTACCTTTTGCTTGTTACTAATCGCTAGTTGCCAATCGGTTATCGGTATGACTACCAAACATGGCTAGGAAATAACGAACATTAGCTATTATCATTTTATTGAAGTAAAATATTAAGTTTTTGATGTTAAAATGGAACATGCATACCCAAAATGTATTATATTCAATCACATTCAAGCTTTTAATTTATACAATTTCAAAACGATCTGATTCATGTTCATAAACATTGAACATGAGTTACTATTAAAAGTAAACAAGACATCTATAATGGTGTATGTATAGATTATATATGTTCTAAGTTTATTATGAATTATTAATAATATTTCATACTGAAAATATATTTAATATAAATAATCTTGCAGCTGAAGTCTGAACAAATTAGATGAGCAAACACCGAGCATGAACCATCATCTGATCATTTTATATTTAATATATATATTTTTTATTTAACTAGATCAAATTCATATCTTTTCTTTAAATTCGTGTTTGTTCTAAATATGTGATATAATATGAGTAGACATTCTTATACAATTTTACGCAATCAATTCAATGTGCTGAAAGTTGATACGCGTGTTCGTAGACTACTAGAAACATCGAACATGAATCATTATTATAATATTAATGAATGAAAGATAAGATAAGATAAGATAAGTTTTATTTTCAGTCGGCAAAAGTAATAAATGGGCAAATCTGATACCACTTGTTAACAATGCGCGGGAGATTCGTGTTCTTGGACGGAGATGAAAACACAAACACAAACATGAATTATGACATGAACAATTACAATGGCAACGATATTTTGCTATCGAATTAAAATCATTTAATTTACTCGATAATGTTAAAATTATTATGACAGCCATGTCATCGATGAACAAGTAATAGCAACTATTTTGTTGCGCAAATTGAATTATAGTACGTTTCTTAATCAGACACATGTCCTACATGTCTATGTAGACCCATGACGGTGAACTGATGAAACTTATGCAGAACGGTACGTTTGGTGCTGTTTTTGCAGGTTTGGGTAATTTTCATAATTAAAGAATAAATTTCAATCTATATTTGAATGCATAAATTTGTATTGCAAGTGGAAATTAGCAAAAAGCAATTAGCAAAAAGCAATTAGCAAGTGGCAATTAGAAAATGATAATTGGCAATGAGAAAATGGCAAGTAGCAAGTGGCAATAAGCATGTAGCAATAAGCAAGTGGCAATTAGCAAATGCCAATTGGCAATTATCAAGTGGCATGTCCAAAGTAGCAATTAGCAAGTGGCATGTCCCAAGTAGCAATAAGAAAATGGCAGATGGCAATTAGCAAGTGTCCCAATTGGCAAATGGCAAGTGGAAATTAGAAAGTGGCATGTCCCAACTAGCAATAAACAAGTGGCAATAACCAAGTGGCATATCCCAAGTAGCAATTAAGTATAAGCAAGTGGCAATTAGCAAGTGGCATGTATCAACTAGCAATTAGCAAGTGGCAAGTGACAATAAGCAAGTGGCAAGTGGCAATTAGCAATTAGCAATAGGCAATACGTAAATCGCAAATAACAAGTGGCATGTCCAAACCTGCAATCAGCAATAAGCAAGTGGCAATTAGCAAGTAGCAATTAGCAAGTGGCATGTCCCAACCCGCATTCCATACTTATCATATCACATACCGATAATAAATAAACTTTGTATCGTATTGTATTGTACTGTTTTGTTCTGAGCGTACTATACGCTACGGAATGTACCGGATTGATTAGCCAGAAAGTGTACTTAGGGTTATCTCCCCTTTTTATTCTTACACCATTTGTACTGCGAATGAGTTTTATCTCATTCTCATAAATATGATCAACTGACACAATAACAAGACCAATTTTGTTATAGGAGCAAGAACTAGAGATTAAATAGATTTAATTCTTTAGATAATTTTGCATACATAATTAAAACATACAATAAACAGATAAACAGGTAACAAACATGTATGAATAATTATGGCCATGGATATTAATCTGTTAATTAGACATATATGGAAAGGATAACACAACAAAAGAGTATGAATAAACTATTTTCATTGTGGTCCTTTGAATATAGTGTTATTTGACAATCATCCTATATAGCACGAGCTCAGAAGCCATCGCCATGTTCTCCGGAGTCCAACAGGGGTCAGTGCTTGGTCCCCTTTTCTTCTTAGGATACCTACCGTAAATGACCTCCCACACAATGCAAATCCTAAAGTCCCCCTATTTACTGATGACAAAGCTATTTATCTGGCACTTGCATCAGCCAGCCAGTCAACTACTCTTCAAAATGATCTAATCAATCCCTTCAAATGTCAAGTTATCCACACCACAAAAAGGAAACATCCAATACCAACTCATTACCATTTTCATGGAACTCTTCTTCAATCAGTCACATCAGCCAGATACCTTGGTGTGGACATCTCTCTTGACCTGTCATGGGACGACCATATAAATAGGTGAACAGAAAGCCAATTACTTCTGGCTTCCAATTATGCCGCTATTTTTATATATTTTTTTGGTCAGTTGCAGCTTTAGGTACCCGTCCTGTCAAGCATATAAACTGGGTACGCTTAAGTTGTTTTAGCTAAAAGGCAATCAGACCCTAGGCTTTCTTTATCACAGTTTAAAGGTTAAATCTGAATCCCTTAAGTCCACAGCATACTAGACTCTTGTACGCCCCCAGCTCAAGTAAGGATCTAATGTATGGTCCACAGATGCTTGGGGTCTTGACCTCATCCCCTTAGGCCTGACCCTCGCCCCTGCTCACTGCAGTACCTTATATACATCCTACAACTGCGTGTTAGGTCACCAATTACAAATGCAAGTCCTTATTCTACTTACCTACTGATCACATGTTTATGTTGACAATGTATATAAATACAAGATTTGAAACAAGTCGATTTCCTCTATCACATCTCACCTATACTATTTCTAAAAATAGTAACGATTCGAAAACTTTAGGCAAAAAAAATGTAACCAGTCGTTTTATTTATAAATCTGCTTTAAAATTTACCGCTATATATAGCATTCCCACAAGACAAAATCCCCGCTGTAAACGTAATGGTTCCCCGCGCACGCTATTTCATATACTGCGATGTGGGGAACCTATTTTTATAACTTCATGTATATACTAAATCTGATTTGTGCGCAAGTGACAGAAGTGTTTTTCCTCGAAATTCTCTTAATTCAACCGTATTCGATGCAATTTGGAGTGGGATTTTATTCAGAATATTGTTTTGCATCGGAAAAACCGGTTAGTTATTCCTTATTTACACGAATGCCTTAAATATGCGATTGGAGTTTTCAGTTGTTTCAAATCTTGTATTTATATACGTTCCGTACAACATGGGACAAGTATAGATTGGGTGGCGAGTCCATACCCCAAGCATCTGTGGTATGGTCACCCCAGACACAGTCGCAAATGGATGTCCTGAAGTTGAAGTTGAACGTTGGGCAGACTGCTGGATCAAGTCAGATTACATCCGGACAGCCAGTGTGACAAACATGTTACAGTCCTTAAACCTGTGTCAACTCGATATCGATAGCAGGGTTTTGCTTATGTACAAAATAATAAAAAAAATCCTTTTTCCAAAGACATTATACTCATGATAGAAACTTTTTCCTGCATGCCGTCTTGCAATTAAGGTAGTGCAACTGTAATGGACACCTTTCCAAATCTAATTTGACATATTATTTTCATTATCTATATCATGTCACTGATTTATTTGCAAAATTTCAGGTAGGCTTACCATCATTAAAAAAAAAATATTTGAATTTTTCCTTCAAGACCCCATATTCCGCTTTCTCTTCAAATAATTTGACCCCTAGGGTAGATAAAAGCTCTATAATTCTCTGACATTTGTAAATTCTGTAACAATTTTGGTGTCTATAAAACAAGTAATAGTGACAGAATTATAAATCAGACATTATAAGACATTCTTGTAAACCAACAATCTACAATTGCCAATTATACATGGCAACCCAGCATAAAATGGAAGCGGTCCAATCTGAGAAAAAAAGAGGTTGTGTAAAATTAAACGAGTCTCAAGTCAATAATATGAATACTCAGTCAGTATTTATGATTTATTTTTATTAAATAACCTATTTGCTTTAAAAAAAACAAACAAAAAAACAATTTGCCCGTCTAGTTTTTGAAAAAAATAAGAAAAACTAACGTCTATGTCAGATATTTCAACCATTTTATTCCAATTATGTCACCCCTAGGGTTTTCATAAGTTCCAAATTTAAGCATTTGTTAAGTAATTGTATCATATTTAATGTGTAACTATTACAAATGAATACCAGAACAAGTTTTAAACTGCAATAAAACAGTATTATGAAACTACATATATCACTGAGGTTGATTCATACCCCTGCAAGGCCACCTTGACACAAGCAAAAATAGAAATTTATATGCAGTTTTCAAAATTCAAGTACATATTATCACATGTTCAGTGATTTCAGATTTTTTTGTGCCTAATTATTATAAACAAATGCCAGAATTATTATTCAGCTAGAATAAAACAATTTTTAGCATGTCAATTTTTCTAAGAAAAAAGAAGGATGTATTGTCACAGGCTTGGCTCGTGCGCGTCGGCGTGAGCGTGCAAAATTTAAATATTGGCCATAACTTTTCTATTACAGGATGGATTTAGTTCATATTCACACATAGCAATCCTAGTGACAAGACCTTCACACTGACCTAATATATAGTGACCCTGACCTTCAGGTGACCTTGACCTCTTCACTTACAGCAGCAAAAAACATCAAATGTCAAAAACCTTATTATTATCAAATTGGACATTTTTGGTTCGTATTCAATCGTACAACAATCCCTGTGGAAAGACTTAAACAGGACCCTACCTGAAGCAAAATGCAATTCATATTTGTGTTACTTTTCTTACTGACAGACAGTTCAACACTGAATATGTGTTCCAGCTTATACAATGGACATCAACGAATTGAAAAAATGAAAAATCTCACAGAAATATACAAGTGTAATTCACAATCACATATGAAATTACTATTACAACATTCATTTCATATATGCATGCAACATTAATCTGTCTAATTACTTTTTTCCCAAAATATTGAGAGCTTTTGGGAATAATTTCTTCCAGCACTTTCTTTGCATTTGAGACTCTGGGTAAACCTTCTGAATTCTTAGCAGTAAAAAGTTGAAAACATCTCGTATTGTATCTTCACCACCACGGGTTAGTAACATTCTAAAATGCATAAGACTTAGTCCAGGCCCAACAATATTTTCAGCTGTAGGCTTTTTTAACACACCAGTGAAGATAAGTGGATGTAAAGGTTGGCAAGTTTAATGTTTTAGTATTGTTGAATTCCAAGTTATTTGCTACTGCAAATGGAGTGAAACTGTGTGCCATCATATCTTTTGTTGGGAGATTCACAAACTGAAGCAATTTTCCTCAAGCCATTACATTATGTGCATCATAGGTTTCACAAAGCAAAGATGACACAAGATCTACTTGTTTCAAAGACTGCCTGGCATATAACTTTCTTAAAACAGACAGTGAATCAATAAAAGCACACTTTAAAATTTATACAGAGCACCAATGTTCTTCAGAGTTGAAACTAAAATCTGTCAATCAAAGCGCCGTCTGTTATGCGCAACTAAACATACTCTTGTGAACTTTCAAAGCCAGCTAATCATTTTATTAAAAGCTGATGTGATTGGAACTGATTCTACAACTTTTCCATTCACTTTCATTTCTTCTCCAAGCATGGCTATGTCAGTCACATTGGTTGCATCTTCACTAATTGGAACGGTTAGAGTGACAAATGTATTGAATTGGGCTCCAAACTTCACCTAGACTGCAGCAATCTGTGTTATATGGAATAAGACTCTTCCTTCATCTGCAAATAACATTGAAATAAACATAATAAACATGTAAATAAATGAATATTCTTTATTTTATCTAAAGCCGGGTACATGTACAAGTATATGGTGATAAATCGTTAGGCTAATCGACCGTTTGACTTGATAGCTCAGTTGGTAAAGTGACTACTCTGACTACTCTGACAGCGGAAGGCCCTGGGTTCTAGTCCGGGTTGAGCCACAATTGTTAAACCATTACAAAAAGTATGTAACATGTTCTCTGGATGAAATAAGAATACCATCTTACACAAAAAACAAAGTCTTTTTTTATTTTATGCTAAAATACCGCTACTTTTGTTGAGTTTGTTTCAATGAAATGTCAAAAACTGCTGGAAATATAAAAAGCATTGGAATGTCAATTTTATTTCACTGAAAACCATAAAATAAACTTTGTTATTCATAATATTATTATAAACAAAAATTTCAAAAAGCATTTAATTACTTTACTGCTGGTGATGCATCTAAAGATGGACCCATGTCTTCTATCAAACCACTAATGTTGGCTCGTGCAGCAAGAAAATCTTGACTGGCAATTTTCCTGAAAAGTTTCATTTTGATAAATTCAATTATTATTATTAATCAAGCGAGCTTATCAAAAGAAATCAGCATCATTTACAAGAAATAATCATCCCGGTTCAAAGCGACAGTACATCCCGCAATTATTTACTCCATTGTCAACCATGTACAGTAAATAGCGTCATTACACGGTGTATAGCCTATAACAATTAATTGAATTATAACAAACTCCTTCTGTGTGACAGTGTCATTGACTTCTTCTACTTTTACAATAAAATATGAATATTGAAAAAGGTACACTTAAATGAATGCAAGTACTACCATTTGCAAAAGAATGCCTTATATGCTAGCCGTACAGAATTGCCATACGGTACGCAATATGCTGCCTAATTCTCGGCTTTGCCAGGATGTCATCCTGACTAGTTAACCAATCGGATTATAAGGTTACGTTCATTTCTTCATTAAAAGTTGTGAAAGGTGAAAACTCAGTCTTTACCGTTGACTCATATGCAAGTTTAAATTTATTTCAAACAAAACAAAAAGCTTTCAATGACACAGAATTGTTATAAAAACAATCGGATTGTTTCAAAATAATGGAAGATCTTGGTCTTCTTTCATTTCTAATCTTGGTTAATGTATTATTCAAAGTTAAAGAAGCATAGAGACCAGCGATAACAGCCAAGGAATCACCTTTCCCGAATGTAAATAATTTATCAGTACCAGGATGTGCGAAGCCTAGCCTCAATATTTCGCCCTAGCGCACAATTTGTTGGGCTAGTGCGAAGCCGAGAATAATAATAATAATTACAACTATGTGTGCATGTACATAATGATCTATCTATTGCTGAAAGCGGCAATGAGTACATATTGTATTTCCTTATTCAAAATGCAATTATTTACAAATACACCATACCAGTTCCAAGTTTGGTGTTCAATGCGAACCATGGCATCCCTCGGTGTCCCTGTTTAGATGGTTCACATTTAACTGGTAAGTAAGCTGGTAAGTTAATGGCACTGACCCAAGTCCACACTTTGACAACATCAATAAAGACAGAAGACAGAATAATCTTCACTCCACCAAATTATTTCCTTCTAAATTTCCAAGGTCAACATTCATTAGAAGCCGTAAACGATATCAAACAATTAGGAAACATAAGCATGATAAGGTCTGACAGAAGAACCTGTCACTCCACCAAATTATCTTCTTCCAAATTTTCACGGTTCACATTCATTTGGAAGCCGTAGTTTCCGTTTCCTGGTTTACACAATACACGTGATTGTTCTTGATATGCTTCCTTCGCCATACAGTTTGTTTGCTTCGTAAAAAACGTCCTTTTTTATCACGATTCATCTTTGTTGTTTTTCGCGAAAACAAATTACTTTCGATTCGCACTTATCACTTCCGGTTTGATTTTTAATTTATTTTTCAACATAATTTGATTATTCAAGCTTATAATAGTAGTTAAATTCAATATAATTTAAGAAATTAGTAACTTAATGAAATATTATTTCGTAATAACAAAATAAATCACATGTAAAAAAATCCCCGGAAACTACGGAAGTTTACCGACATTTACCGATCTTCGAAATTATGGCGGGAAATTTTTACAGTCGTCCTACCTTAAAAGTAGATTTCTAAAATTTATGCAAACTTATCAAAATGATGCATTATCATATAAAACAAACAATATTCAGATGTTATGTTTGGGAAAGTGACATCACAAGTAATTCACGAGAGTCGTCTGGCATAGGAGGGTTGCCAGACCGTTTTTTCCGGCATGGGCAAAATTACCGTAAATGCCGATCCGATATGCAAGAAATATAGGTCTGTGATTTCCGATAAACTGGTGAAATGATTCCCACATTTTTCTTTTTTCAGATTGACGTAGATTGTAGATTATACATAAATTGTTGATAGACACAAATAAACATCAATCTCAAGTCCAGCCTTTGGGTTATTGATACCATATTTCATATGGTAAGCTGCGACATACACAGTTTTTATAATGCTGCTTTTACAATGTATATCATCATTGTAGGTAAGTCGTGTCCTACATTTATAACGGCTTAATTTGTCTGGACACTGACTTGCAATTCTGCTGGATCAGAATAAATATCATTACGAGAACAGACAAACTTTCTCTGTATTAACTACGGACAGACGCTACCATGATTTGTCGAGCATTACTAATAATCATATACAGTAAAACCTCGATAACTCAAGGTCGCAAGGGGACAAGTAAAATGCTCGAGTTATCTGAACCATGGACATTTTACAAGTTTTTCTGCTGTCATAATTATATCTTATGAACAACGAGTTATTTGAGGACCTTTATGTTGAAATAGGATTTATACATTTACAAAATGTATTTATTACATTAAATCACGAGCTCTGATTGCATTTCGTACTTATTTGATAAAATCCTGTTCGTTTTGTTTGCATACATGTACAGTCAGGGTAATTACTATTTGACAACTGATTAATGCAGATCGTGTCCTTCTCTAGATTTGCTCGGACACAAAGAGTATTTCTGACATGACAATTTGATAGAGATTATTCCAGAAAGAATATGCAGTTTAGGTTTTCTCTGAAGCTTTATTATCAAGAGTCTACTCACACTCAAAATTACCACCTCATCATTAAGTTCTCGTAATTAAAAACTCGCAAACATATTTTTCTTTATTTTCTTCTTATTCAATAAAAGTAACAAGTGGATATAATTACACATGCTTTAAGACGATCTAAATGTGCGAATAACTTTTTATACACTTTGGCTACTGGACGGTCGATTAATCGATAACTAACGAGAACAATCAATTAACAATAGAGGTTTTTCCCATGACATGTCAAAATAATGATGCGCCATCGGAGGTGAGAAAAATCAGATAACCAGTGACCTTGAGTTGCCGCAGGTAATTTAGTAAGAAATCTACCTGGTGAGACCACAGGTGTTCCTCGAGTTATCCGGGGTTCTCGAGTTATTGATGCTCGAGTTATCCATAGTATTTTCTGGTTAAACA
>JAFMSR010000015.1:43197698-43445198 GCA_022818135.1 Saxidomus purpurata
GAAAGTTGAATCATAAAAAAAGTCAAAATCTATAACTATAGATTTAATTTTTGGTAAATTAATTGTTTGATACAAAATTTACCCTGAACACTATTGCAAGGTTTGATATAACTACCATAAGTGGTTACTGTGATATGTGCATGATAGTACCTTGCATGCAAAAGTTTACCAAATTTTCAAAGTCAAACAAGGGCCATAATTTCCATTAAATTTAAACAAGAGTTATCTGTCTTGACTGTGTGACACCTCTTAAGACATTAAAAAAGTTTCAAGTCAATATCATAAGTGGTTACTGAGGTATGTGCATGATAGTACCTAGCAGGCAAAACTTTAACCAAATTTTCAAATTCAAACAAGGGCCATAATTAGTACTAAATTTATACAAGAGTTATCTGACTTGACTGTGTGACACCCCTAGAGACATTAACGAAGTTTCAAGTCAATATCATAAGTGGTTACTGAGATATGTGTATGATAGTTCCTAGCAGGCAAAACTTTAACCAAATATTCAAATTCAAACAAGGGCAATAATTAGTACTAAATTTATACAAGAGTTATCTGACTTGACTGTGTGACACCCCTAGAGACATTAACGAAGTTTCAAGTCAATATCATAAGTGGTTACTGAGATATGTGTATGATAGTTCCTAGCAGGCAAAACTTTAACCAAATATTCAAATTCAAACAAGGGCAATAATTAGTACTAAATTTATACAAGAGTTATCTGACTTGACTGTGTGACACCCCTAGAGACATTAACGAAGTTTCAAGTCAATATCATAAGTGGTTACTGAGATATGTGCATGATAGTTCCTAGCAGGCAAAACTTTAACCAAATATTCAAAGTCAAACAAGGGCCATAATTTGTACTAAATTTATACAAGAGTTATCTGCCTTGATTGTATGACACCCCTAAAGACATGAAGAAAGTTTCAAGTCAATATTATAAGTGGTTACTGAGATATGTGCATGATAGTACCTAGCAGGCAAAACTTTAACCAAATTTTCAAAGTCAAACAAGGGCCATAATTTGTACTAAATTTTTTCAAGAGTTATCTGCCTTGATTGTATGACACCCCTAAAGACATGAACAAAGTTTCAAGTCAATATCATAAGTGGTTACTGAGATATGTGCATGATAGTACTTAGCAGGCAAAACTTTAACCAAAGAAGCAACGCCGACGCCGACGCACAAGTGACTGTAATAGCTCTCCATATTCTCCGAATAGTCGAGCTAAAAATTGAGCAATGATCATGTCTTTTTAATTTGTTATGTTTCCGGAAAAACAAAGGTTATCAATGTGCAAACACGCTAATTTTTGGTCACTCGTCTGCAAACGCGCGTCTAACTTGAACATGATTTAATCCAATTATCACAATGATAGTTTTCGGCCTTTCCTTTACAAGGCATAAAAATTCAATATACAATGTCGCATGTCTACATAAACACAATTACACACGACACCTGTCAATCAAGTATTGGAAAACACCACGCGTGTTTACGCGCGAAACGGGTACACAGATATACCTTTCATCAGCTGTTAAATCGTGTCTTGTATATTGTCATGAATCGGGGCACGCGCTTTCACGGAAATTGTATGCGTCCCGTGGAATGATTGTCGGATTTTTTTAGCGTCCTTATGGGAAAAGTATGCGTACAAATACGCGGATTTAAGCGTTTCCGAGAACCCTGGAGGTAATGATGATAAATAAGTATGGTATGTTTCAAAGCAAGTCAAACAAGAGGGCCAAGATGGCCCTATATCGCTCACCTTGGTACAAGTCCACTTGCCTGGTGGAAGATCACTAGATATTTCAAACCTCTAGGCCTTGTGGTTTCAGAGATGAAGATTTTTAAAGTTTTTCCTATATATTCCTATGCAAAACTAAGTGACCACCCCCTGGGGTCAATTTTGACCCGGGGGTCATAATTTGAACAATCTTGGTAGAGGTCCACTAGACAATGCTACATGCCAAATATCTAAACTCTAGGCATTGTGGTTTCAGAGAAGATTTTTAAAGTTTTTCCTACATAAGCCATAGCAACCAGAGTTCTGCATGGAATGGAATTCTTTGAACACTTTTGGTAGAGCTTCATGCAAGGAACATTCCTGCATAGTTTTATCAACATTGGCCTAGAGGTTTCAGAGGAGATGTCATTTGAATCAAAATGTTGACGGACGACGGACAATCATCGATCAGAAAAGCTCACCCTGGCGTAGCCAGGTGAGCTAAAAAGGAATTACTACATTTGTATAATGGTGTTCAAACACAACTGACATGTTGACACAACTGACATGTTGAAATGGTTATTGAGCAAGTGTTGTCACCATTTACAGCTAATTCTGTATATGATCATGTACCTGTACTTAACAGCTTTTTCTTTCTGTCCAATGAAGTTTGTTTAAGTCATAAATCTACCTTGTTTCTGTCAGTTTTTGTTAAAACAGTCTCTTGTTTATTTTTTGGAATCATTCATCTAGGTGCGGTTCTTAGAACATTGTTCTAACCTAACAGGTACTCTCTGTCGCAGTTACTTCCCTTTTAAATACCTACTATTAAATCATGTGAACTATTTTATACGAAAACTGAAACCAAGTTGCTTTCAGTGTAAACAATTCACTCAGACTTTATTTTGAAAAATTATTTTGAAATTCCAAGCATTTTGTGAATTTTTAGGCCTCCGATTGTGAAAAAAATAAAATATTTTCAATTGTGAAGTAGCCGAACATCGGCCTCTGCTAAAGAAGGCAAAAAAGCCCTGTCCATGTACCCGGGTCGGCAACGCTATTTACAAAATTTATACACGTCACTGTAATGGATTAATAATGATGCACATAAAATGTACATGAAATTTTAATCAAATAGAAAAGAACAAGATATAAATTCATTTATTACAATGTTTGCCGATCCAGTCCGAGATCGAAATTACAGTGCAGCTCAGGAGATAACGTGACTTCAAGTAACTCGTAGAAAACACATAAATGACTCCATTCAATAGAGACACTTGGCGGTTTGGAGCGAAAATTTTAATCGTGGAACTTCGCGTTTCTCCGAGTTTTTTGAGTGACTCCAGTGAAAATATTTTATAATTAAAATGTTGGCAAAATACGACTGTAAAAGTGACCTGTTTAATTTAGATCCATTGAATCACAAAGATCGAATCAGACATCGCCGCCGACTTATTTTTGTTGCGAATCTCAACTACTGTATATTATCAAAGTGTCATGTTTTTTACCTTAATTGTTTCAAAATGTATAAAGTTATTTTTTATCAGAACCTTAAATATTTATCATTATGCTGATTTAATATATTTATTTCCGTTAAAAATCCACTGTAATTGATCCCTTAGCATTTGTCACTCGCGAAAAATATGTGGCCTTTCATAAAGGATGACAAAACTAATCCAGTAAATTTTAAAATTGTTTGCAAATCCAAGCTGTGTCACACCACTGACTGAGCAATGTTTGTTAATTTGTGAATGCAAAAGGTTTTCATCAAATTAACATACTAATTTAAAAAAATCCAACTGTTCTTTAATTAAAACAAAAGTTTTTTTGTCATTGTTTCAGTAACAATTTCCTACTGTTTATTTTAATGAATAACCTTGCCCAATAAATAATTTTTACTGCAACCTCTTTAAATCATAAATATACAGCTGCAGGTGTCACGCAATCAAAGAACAATCGCCGACGCTACATTATACATGCAATCTTAGCGAAGCACATGGCAGGGATTTCCCCGACGCGGGTTTCTTGCGTCCCTGACACAATTTTTAGGCAGAGGACCCGCATTTGAAACGAACCTGCGTCCTTGGGACTCGCCGTGACAGTTTTAACACTTTCTGCGATTTAACTCTTCTTTTCGGTAATTAATGGCAGGGATCACGTTTGAGGGCGACGTGGGCGAAATAGTCGTCGTAGAGTCGCTCTAATTTTCGTAAACACTGACAATGTTTTCGAGTGTCAATCTTGATACTGCACCGCTAACTCGCTACCGTTTGTTACACCAGCTTTCATTGGTCAATAAAAAACGGTAAGCCAATCAAAAGCGGCGAGACAACAAAGCAATTTAAAGGTTGACATGTACGTTTTCACATGTGTAATGTTTATTGTCAATTTAATAGTTGAGTAAACATCGATTATTATTTTTATTAAACGGATTAGCATTGATTCGGAACAACAAGGACCAATTACACATGTTTATAATTAAACTGGCTTTCAAGTTGTCTAACTTTTTCGACTTCGAAGGCAAACGGAATTTATAGGATGATATTTTATAGTTGTTCACTGTAGAGGTGTGACAGTTATAAAATATCAGATTTGTGAAAAGGGTCACGCTCAAACGCCAAATTAATTAGGCTAGCTGTAAAGATGCCAGTAAGTTCTTTGATCCTATTGCATGTTTTATTTATGCAAAGAATACAGTATCAGACACTGCTTGTTTCATTGTTGACCGTTTGCTGCTGCATTTTTTTTCTTGGTAATTAATTCATTAATCGGCGATTTAGATCAGTAAGAAAAAAATGGAGAATTCCTTGACTTAAATACATTTTCAATCTTGTCTCAAGCTTCTAATCTTCTAATCTGAACCCCCAGGACCACTAGCACTCTGGTTAATGGCTTGTGGATAATACTAAACCTTCACTATGCAGCTATGTTAGAAGCTATGTTAGAAGCAGATTAGCATGCTGAAGAGGGTGAATAAATGCCAAAAGGTACATAAAGTTTGATATTAAATTGAAGGCACTAGCAAAAACATTGTAATTTCTAGTGAAACTGACTTCAGCACAATAAAATATATTTAAGAGTAAAATACTCCTTTTAGTATTGGGGACTCGCAAATATTACCAGGGACCCCCAAAATTGAATGGTAGGGGGTCCCAGGACCCCTATTTAAAAATCCAGAGGGAAAACCCTACCATGACATGGCATTAAAAAGACCGAAATATTTGACAGTTTGAGACATGTACAAGTAGCTCTACACAATAGTCTGATAATTTTGGATTATAAAAATTCTAGATTGGAATAGATAATGTTAAGACTAAGTTTTGTTTTGATAATACAATATGAAACACTATACAAATGTTTGTTAATAAACAGAAAACTCGAACGACTACCGACTGCCCTACCACTCTATAGATTGTCGTCGACCTGAATTCATTAGCGACAATTTTTCGATTGTCAGCGACCATCGGGAGATCACTAGTGAAAGCACAACAGGAATTTCATTTTTAGAAATCATACCGCAGAAAATGTCCAGCGCTGTATCTGCACGCAATCGATAAATATTGGGGATTAGGAGTTAACGGAAACAACTACGGTTTGGCAGAAATTATCCTTAAAAAACGGACAGGGTCATAAATCATTTCTTATCGATTGTAATTTAAAATTGCCTAAGGGAGATTTTGAACTTGTACCC
This sequence comes from Saxidomus purpurata, assembly GCA_022818135.1. Lineage (NCBI taxonomy): Eukaryota > Metazoa > Mollusca > Bivalvia > Venerida > Veneridae > Saxidomus > Saxidomus purpurata. Next base: position 43,203,120 of record JAFMSR010000015.1, read on the forward strand.
CTTCTGTCAAGCCTATACACCTGGTACACCCAAGTTCTGTAGTCAATCCCAATTCTGCCAACTCATGGTTTCGAATCTTTAAATCCAAAATTTACACTCAAAAACACCTCAAACATTTCAGTTTTCACAACAATTGGCGGCTTAAAAGGAATATAATCATTTCAAATGTACTTGAAAACTTCGGTCACTGATTTTTTATCAAATAATACAAGGGTTTCAAAGATGATTCATCGATAAAGATGCAGGGGAAAAAACAAAAACAGATGCTGACCTGCCGAAATTGTGTCAACCAAATCATATTTAGCAGCAAGTTTAGGATATGCACGTAACTTCCTACAACTTAAATGGATTTCCCCTGTATGCTGTGCGTCTTCAAATACACGTTCTATCGGCTTAGAAAGAGACGTGGGGCTTTGAGAGCCGCCTCCGTGATAAATTGTCGCCATTTCTGGCAACATATCATTTGCACTACGCATGCGCACCGGTTAACGTAATTTTCATAAGGAATATTTTTTCATATGGTTAGGCCGTAAACCACTACTACATTCTGGACCATAGAATTTCCATCGCGTGATATGTTACGTCATTTCAATTGATGGATATTTTTTCAGAAATTATTTTCATTTACATGGGTTGCAAGATTGATTCAGAGGAGAATTACATATTTTAAGATAGATAACCATAAAATGTTTTAGAATTTTAAAAAAAACGGTAAGGGGAATTCTTGGTAGACGTTGCAGCGTAACATTTATGTAAGCATGATGTCACGAACTCGACACTTCTCAATTTTCCATTGGTATAGCCTATGTGAAATCACTAATTTTATTGCTTTCAGTGTTCAATTGAATACTCGTATACATACGTTTACCTATGGTCGGGCTTCGCGCGCCCTTCGAGCTTTTGCCCGTATTGCCCGTATAAGTATGTTATCGTATTGTCCAGGAGTCGACACTCTCCATTGTTCCATGAATATATGACATATCACTTATTTTATTGCTTTCAGTGTTCAGTTAAAAATTTTCGTACATACATTTACCTATGGTCTGGCTTTCGCCCGTAAAATAGTGTATCTGCATTATCATATTTTGTTAATTGCGAAACTTATTGTATCTGACAAAAAGTGGAGATACAATAGCTTCACGAAGAAAGTTTTTACCGTTCTGTAAAATATGAAGTGCATTGAATCTGATGTTTTTGGCATAAAAATGCTTAGACTTACTTTACATTACTAGAATATATTTAAAACACTGACTGTCTTATCAGAATTGTATTTTCATAATGTCTGCTCTAAATTAATGAAATAGCGACCATGTGACATGATGTTCAAAATAAAGCATGCATCTCGGTTTCCCATAAATGGTAGAAAGTGAGTGGGACAACAGGATTAATTGATAGATAAATCTAGCAGCACTGTTATTTTTAAGGATCTGTATTCTTAGACAAAAAGATTTTAACAACATGTTTTGTTTTCTGTTTGTTTCATAGCGGTGTTTCTACAAGGATGTTATCAATTGTAGCAAAATTAACCGAAGACCATTTAATTAACAGTGTTGGTTATTTTATAGTCTTCATTCAGCTGATCTGTGGCACTATGGGACAAGAAAATCTTACCGACAAACAGAACTAAAATTGTCTTTATTTACAACACTATTACATTATACTGATAGGAAAAAAAATGCCGTGGACATTTTGAGAGTACGTACAGTCTCGGCCGTCTCTGTTTACAATGACACAGAGCACCGAAATTACCCGACTTATTACCTAAGCTTTGAAAACAACGGGCATTTTATGAAACTGTTTGAAATCGGAAACTTCAGTCTGCAGATTGCACAAATCTAGTAATTCATACTTTCACTGGCGCACAAGATGCCATTCATGTAATAATAAGCACTAAGGGAAATAATAATCAGATTTTGTCATAGTGCTAGTGGAACTTGAAAATTGAAAACAACTGATTGGTAAAAAAAGTAGGACATAACTTATTTGATACCTAACAGAGAAAATAAATGAATAAATATTGCAGCATTTTATAGTTCAGAAACATGCAGTCAATCATTTATATGCCCAATAGTTAAATGATTGTATAAAAAAAATCTTTCAATAATATATCAAGAACCTATGTCCTGAAGTGAATACAAATTACTTAAAACATGACTTTACTATAACATGCAAGTACAGTAGTTTCGCAATGAACAATTTGAAAATGTATAAAATACATCAAAATATAGATATTTTATTACGATAAATTTATAAATTACTATTTATGCTGTTAATTACTTCAAATAGTGTCTTTCCGAAGAGAAAAAAGACAGAACTATTGCAGATACAATTTTTTCATACTGATCATCAAGGCTGATTGTTTAGTGTTTAGCGTGAAACTATTGTATCTGACGCTTTCTCTCATTTCGTAAGAAATTGTCAATTGAATTGAATTTTGTCAAAAGAGTTGTGATTGTACAAGTATTTTATGCTATAGTAGTGAGTTTTACATCATAAGACACCTTAATCTTTACATAAATCAGTTTTTTCGTCCTCCTGAAAACTTTTACAAAATCCAGATACAATAGTTTCACGATTAACCCTCGATATGTGTATAAAGGGTCCTTGTTACCAGTAAAGTAAAATCTTTTTTCATTGAAATGTTGTTCATGTGTTTGTTTTTCCTTTCCTTCCTTTTTTTCTTTAAAAATATTGACATTGTCATGTTCGTAATCATATCACCTTGGAGGAGGAGAGGGCTGATTACTGATGTTGTTATAACTCGTGGCCCAATCCTACTGCTTATGTATTTATGTATCTGTCTAAATGTTATAAGTGTATCTTTCCATAGAACAATAAAATAATATAAAACTTCATGAAACTAAACAATCTCTCATCGAGCTCTTGATGGGCTACATTTTGGTTAAAACATTGTCTTTATTGCAGATCCATAATCGCCAGACCGTATCTACAGTAAAAAAGTTGGTATATTTAGAACTTTGAAATCTGCAATAATTTGACGAACTTTTATGTGTTAACACATTGAGCACGATTTCTTGGAGATGTTCGTTCATTGATAATCGATGAAGTCAATGACTCCTGCTGTTTGATGTGTCCTTAAAAGGCTTATGGGGCTAATATACGACTTCGAAAAAAACGCACACACGTAGGACACGTGTGGTCGGTAGCTGTTGCAGAGGTGCTGGCTGACCGGGATTTGCGGAGCTTACGTTTTGGTTCAGCTTTCGTTGAACGTGTCTATTGTGATGAGGTTGTACCATAACGGTCTATTTGAAGCAGTTCTTTCAATGAACTAGCGTCAATGCTCATCTCTTTTAGAGTAACTTTCAGGGTGTCTTTGTTGAGCTTTTATGACTGCACACTGTCCTTCTTTCGGCGTAGCGAGCTCACCGCTGAGAAACTGCTTTGGTATGCGCATGTTATTCTTTTTTTGGTAGCGTGGGTATTGATGGGTGTTTGGTCCGTCGTACCATAACTCTATCAGGGGCTTTACATTTTTAGGGAGGCTCAGGACAAGCATGCCTATTGTATACGGTTCATGTCTCACAGGCATAGAAAAGTGTTGTTGGTACAACAGCTTGGTAGACCTTTATATTGATGGTGTTGCTGATTCATCTACTTTCCCAGACTGTGGAGCGGAGTCTTCCGAAAGCTAAGCTTGATTTGGCATTTTAGCTTTTACCTCGTCGTCAATTTGGACGTAGCTTGGGTGCTACCAAGGTACATAAACTTGTCAAGTACCTGGAGACAGTGTCTTTAACCGTGATTGTGGCTTGGTGAACTTTTTGTCAGGAGGAGGCTGATTCATCACTTGACTCTGGTGCTTCATGGTGAGACCAAAATTGTCACAGGCAGCAGATAATCTGTCCATGCTTTGTTGGTCCGAGTATATTTATCTACAATGAGGAGATCACAGATGATGGTATTTTGTGACTGCCTTCAGACGTTGCGGGATTATTCAGGGATCCGAAAGACTGTATTGAACACCATCATTCTCATTTGTTAAAAATGAAAATCATCGGCACATGAATATACTATCGAAACTGATTTTGTCGTCGCGTTGGCAGAAAAACAGTGATTACAGTCGACATAGAACTATTGAGACACAAAACAGACCGAGTGAATGTTGTGACCTTTGATATAAAAATAAAAATAGACTTTGAACAATATTTACAGCCTAGGTCAGTCACACTTAGATCTCATTGGTCGCCGTGATTGGCCTACTCTTTGGAAACCAATCAAAATCAACCTTTGGCTATACTGGCTGGAAATTGCAGTCAGGTAAATCTCTCCTATTTTAGAAACAGAAAACACTTTTGATAGGTATAGGCATGATGGGAGACATGCCGAGGTCTCATCCACAAATACAAGCTAACATATTTGCTCTTATGGACGGACCTTTATAAAATTTGCTTCAAATCAAATCAAATCAAATAGATTACAGCCATGCTTAATACGTGATATGTTTATGACTGTATATCCTGTATACGTAAACGACTCAATAACGTATGTGATGTTGGAGTCAAGAAACTGAATGCCTTGATGATTTGAGAGCTCATGTTGTTCTCCATGAATAATTTCATACAATATATGCAAATTACATACGTCAAAATATCTATTTGTACTTTGTATTGAAAATATCCGTTTATCGGCAGAATCGATATTATATACAACCAATTCTTAATACATTTAAAATGTTTATCAATAAAAATCGAAAAGACTTGAAAGAAAACTTTAATCAATTTCCTATTCAGTAAATATTTAACCTATATGTCACTGGAGTTTTTTTAACTTTTAGTGATTGACACTTCAATAATCAACTTTTTTTCTAGATGATTAAATTTGTGATGGATGTTAAAATGTTCATATCAGCCAGGACTGTATTTTTTCAATGACAGAACATGTACGGAATATAGACTTGTGTATGAATTTAGATTAAAAATGTTAAAAAAATAAAAGAAAAACAACCTGTTGCATCGGCAAGGATGTAATACAAAAATCGCGATAGGACAAATTAAGGGTTTAGCTACCTTGCGAAAAGTTATTCATGAAAACGATAAGAAAGAAAAGTTAAAGACGAGTTCGCTGTTAGTGCAAACGTGCTACAGTAAACTTCGGATATAACGGAAATCCTCCGGATATAAGGAACAAAAATTCTCTATACGAGTTTTTTTTTCTTTCTTTATTTTATATCAAAATGTTATATAATGGATAGATATATAATAAATCCGGATATAAGGAACACATTTTAATGGTCCCAATGAGTTGGTTTTAAACTGAGTTTACTGTATGCTCATTGGTGAAAACATTAATATGCCATATGAAACTACGAAGAAACATACGACCATTGGCATGTACGACAACGATCACGATTACGACGCCATCAGAGATGCGGAGAGAAAGTATTACAGTGATCCGGAGAAATATTCAACGGAGAGAAGTTACTATAGCAGTAGTACTGGGCATTATCGACGGAATAAAACCAAGGAGAGAGTAAAAGTTGTGATTGAGCACTGGTAAAGACAATTTAGTAACATTTCTAGATATTCAGTTTATTTAGAATCAAAGTTTTGTGATGTCTTACAGAAACATCTCCATTGTATAGTCCTTCTTAGACACGGTTTTACCGCGAGAACAAAGGTTTACCGCGAAGCGAGAGCTTGCCGTTCAAGTTATGTAAATTATATATTTGACACGTATTAATAGCTTATCACTACCATGGTGGGGGCGATTAAGGACAGTCACACAGCGAAGAAACATCTGATTGACTGCATGGTTTTAAAATTTGTTTTTCAAATTTGGCGTGTTGTTGCCCAATTTTTTTTTTAATTTTTAACATTATAGTAGTTGTTGTAAGAGTTTAACGCGCGTTCCAACCGTATGTTTGGTCAATTTAACAGGCGGATAAACATTGCCCTTATACCTGCTTTTCTCGTGACGCTTCCAAATAGCCCCTTATCAAGGTTTCGAGGTTCGTACTTACAAAAAAGATGCCTCTGTTCCGCATTTGGAAAAGGTTTGATATTATTTTTGTTTTTGTAGAACGGTTGTGTCGGTTTTTATTCCAGGTCAGGGTGTTCCGGAGAGCGCAGGGTTGAGAACATAAGATATGCGCTGGAAGATGAGTTTCCAGAGACAGAATTCACAGAATTTTATGGCAGAGCAGGTATATGAGTTTAAATAGTGATCTGTTGTTAACAAAGTTTTTTAACCCGGTGTGTAAACCCCAAACACCACCAAGGACAACACCCACAAATAACTAAGCACAGAAAAGAAACGCTAACTCGAAGAATGAATACTTTTATTGTAAGAAAAGCAGGTGCACCCAGCAGCTATAGACTACAGGAAAATGAACGTCGATTAGACTTTACTCCTATGTTTGCTATTATTTCACAATGACCCTTACTTTTGGCATAGCTGTCATGTAAACCGTCCGGTATTGCTGGTGTGATCCAACAGCGTACAAGGGCCTACTGGACGCCATTTTGACAGTTTGTTGTATATGAGCTTGTTGCCGCGATATCAGAGTGTTATATGGCATTTATAGTCTGTTGGCAAACCGTACACTGAAATCACCGCCTTTATATTTTAAGCTGTAACGGGAGATTTTATTAATTAGAAAATGAAAAAAAAGTATAATTTACTGATTATTCGAAACCATGCATTAACCGAAATAAAAACTTGGTCCCCGCAACTTCGAATAATCGAGACTCGAATGTAGATCTAGTAACAAATATTGCTTGACATAATTTATTACACTATGTGCATTATGCTTTTCTTTAAATCCAGATTCTTTCGAGGTGTTTATAAATGGGAAGTTACTATATTCAAGGATAATGCAAGGTGGATACCCGTATGAGGACGAGGTAGGTTACAGTATGTTTTTGACGATTTTATATTTTATATGATCAAGCCTGAACAAATCGTTTGGGTGCCTGTACTAAAAATATATATACTGGGTTGTTCTAGCTGGAACTACTAAGACAGCTGAAGCTGTTTAGAAACACGACACAGTTATATTACCATATAATGTAAAATGACAAACTTTAAGGACACTATGTCTCCCAGAATACAAAACATGTGTGCAAAACAGACATTCGGAGCCTGACTTGCCGTCCTTTCCCCCAAAACATAACAACTCACAGCAGGTTTTGCGCTTGAATCCATCCAGTATTTGTTTAACTTTTATGTTAAAATGGTGCTGAAAATGGTCCACGCTTCAATTTTTAGGTACTAGATGCAGTCTGGAGGGCTAGACGAGGTAAAGAAATATTTCAAATAGACAGGTACGGAGATTCCGGTATGTGTAACATTTTGTGACGTCACTGATGCCGGACCTCATTACATTGATCTACTGACATAGTGCCAAAGTTTTTGTGATGAATGCTAGAAGGAAAAAATAAAGGCATTACCGCAATGTCAAGAACAGACTTGATGTAAACTGATATGAATGTCATGTTCGTATAGTAAAGAATTCTATAATATTTTCGTTCATATTTCAACTTAGATATCTTTGACTTTTCTTTATTCGGTGAATAATGCATTGGCCTGTTTTAGACATTTCTACTAGCTCTTTGTAAATGTATTATTGTTTTATAAAATAATGAGGTTGTAGAATGTTTTATAGGATAGATCCAGTTCATACTCGTACATAGTTTCATTTCATTTTCATAGCAATTTCTTTGGTGCATTGTACATAAACGTGACAGGTTGGTCATTTATATATAAATGTACTCATATTGCCCCATTATCTAGTCGCCATTATTTCAATATGTATTATGTTGTAGAATCGATGTCTTAATACATATAGCGGAATAATACAGAAAATTCGGACCTTCCGGAGTAAAAGGTTGAAGTTGTTTTTTGTCCATTTCTGCATTCATGTACATGTATGCAGTTGCAAATATAAGCACAGTAAAACCACAACTGCCAGTTTTATGAATTATGATGAAAATCCACCGAATGGTCACTTTCCGTATTTGTTAATTTGTTTTGAACTTTGTTTTTTCTTTATATGTTAAAAAACTCAACTCATTTAAAGGTTAATCTTCAGTAACAAAAATAAAATTAAGGTTTAAATTGTATATTTCTCTTCTGATATACATGTACATTGTATTTATTATCGTTTTTGTAATTCCTATATAGAATCTAAAGCAATTGTATTTAATAGAAACAATTATTCTGATTTCATGGATTCTTTGTAATACGTATACAAATGTATGTGCTTATGCCGTTATGTTGGTCAAATTTAATATTTAATGAATAAGTGATAGATTTTATGTTAAATATATGTATTTAATTTATTATTTGAGACAAATGCTCACTGTAGACAGTTATGTCTTATATTTTACATAATTTGTTGTACGATCAGTTAATGATTTTAACTGTGAGAAAATAAAATTATACATGTAAAAATGATTTGCTTCCTTCATGACGTAATCGTGTTTGAATCTAATATGATACTTTTGTCATTTTGCCTCACTTAAAGTTACCCTCCAAACTTTCAATATTGATTTATGATCAAGAACGAAGCCGAAAACTTAGTAAATGCTTTGAAAACATGTAAAAAGTGAATGATGTCAGTTATTTCTCATACAGAATGATATAAATAAAAACTGTACGTAACAGAAAGGACATAATCTCTAAGATAGTCAATACAGATTTTAACTGATTTTCTCTATATTCAATAGGATGAAATAGTGGTATAGATTCATATATTTCTGTGATAACTTTCGTAATGTCCATTATTAAACTAGCATATATCAGTGACTACTGTTTTTTTTAAAGATATGCTGGTCACTTTGAGGGTAATATCACTTCAGAATGTAGATAAACTCCAACATTATATTACCACCCTATCCTTATACAATCAAAGAACCCTATCTACTTAAGCTGCAATTCAGGTGATCGATAAAGAAAAAACAATCACTCTTTTCAGAATTCAGACATACTGCATACTTCCATAAATGACGGTGCACGAAGCCTTCGAATAGTATAAACCTTAGAAAAAAGACACAATTAGTATAAGAATAACCTAAATAGAAGGAACATATATTAATAAGCCTTTTTAAAAGTGAAAGAAAGTATAAGATACAAGTTAATAAGATGTTCTTTATATATTGACGAAACAATTCGATCTTATATGATGTCTTCGAAGGGAACATATAAAGCATCATTTCTGAGACCGTTGAATACACGGCACAATAATACTAGAGCTACATTTCTCGTGCAGAAGTATTTTTGCTATTCTACAAGTTTTGTTTTTTAAGTTCTAAAGTTTACGTTGAAACACTGAAAATAAGTGTATGGTTATAAGTCGACGTAATTCATGTCTGCTATAGGAAATCATCCAAAACGCCGTTCTATTGGTATATTTTTCGATGGGTTAAACAGAAACGCAATTGCAGCAGGTTAGAATATGAAATAAATGTAAATTATACTTATAAAACTGTTTAAACAGAACATTGGATCTTTCATGCAATTTTGTCGGACCAAATGTCAGCCCAAATGTGTTTCATAGCTCAATTCAATGCAACAATACGCCATTCATTTCTCAAACAAATTTGTCCGATTTGAAAACAGAATACGTTCGCATTTCAGAATATATTTTGAAATCAAATGACGAACCCTATACATTTCAATAGCTATTAGAATCGATTTCTATGGACTCTTTCATCCTCAATAGAGACTTGGAGGGAACAGTTTGTATTTGAACATATTGTATAAGTACATATATATTCAATGAAAAAATTGTGTTTTTGAATAATTTTAAAGAAATTTATTACACACTTAAATGTAATTGCTTCTCATGAAATATCCGTTTTAGTGTATCTCGAATTGCGTCGTGTATAGCTTACGTTTTACAAGTTAGGAAATAGAAAGAAAGTGTAGAAGTTTTAGAGGATCTCTGAATTCGAATAATATTACAAATTTATATTTGATTAGGACACTATTATTTGGCTTGATCTACTATGGAAAGAAAATATAGGAACGTGTAAATGATTGTTTCGTCATGTATTACAACCAGTCCATAAATAGGCCCCATTTTACCGGGGACAAGAATTATTATTTTACGAAACACAATGAGAACAGAGAACAAGACTATGATATATTACGAATAAATCACGATGAAGCAAAGAGACAACACGGTGAATACATCGAGGATTCTGACGATTATGAGGAGTATGAGAGATATAATAAATCACGTGCACGTCATCCTCCACGTCCTCGTACACAGCACGTGCGAGTATTAATTATACATTGGTAAGTGAACTTTTAATGAAGATAATAAACTTAATGTTTTATATTTATAACAAAAAAGTGTTGTTAGATATTATCGTAACAATTTTTAAAGGGATGTAGAGTGATGACACATACTGTAAAAAAAAGACGTTTTGACAGGAAAAAGTATGGATCTGAAACATGATGTTAGCAGCTGTTGATTTTGTTGTGTCATTAACCAGGTCTGGATGAATAGGACAGGGTGTCTGTGACAACCTCCGCATGGCAGTACAAGACAACTTCGATGAGTCCGATGTAACATTTGAACGAAAGAAGGGAACACTGGGTATGTTGTTACTAAGGCTATTCGGTGTGGGTTTTTTTCTGACAAAAATTAGATAATTTCAGGACTGGGGATCAAACCATTCGCAGAACTTTATAAGTTCCACTACGGGTCAAAGACCGACTTGGCAACTATAGGATTAAGCGGTTCCGTTAGTTTGTCAGCCAGTCTACGAGTCCTGCAACTTCATGTCCTGGTCGTAACTTTTTTATGCATGATATATTTTGAAATTAACTTCAAGCTCTTGCTGTATATTCCACAAGGTTGTGTCATGCACAACGTCAAAGGTCAATGCCAAACTTATAGGACCAAATACCTCTTACTATGGCTATATAGCAATATAGCTGTAACTTCTGTTAAATAACTTCACACAGTTGTTTATGTGTCCTGCACCACACCCAGGTTGTTACCATCAAGACCAAGGTCATATAATGGGCCAAAAAACTCATGAAACTCTTTATATTTACTCTTCGACGGATTAACGCGAAGCTTGGGTGGAATGTTTACATCATGGTGACATCCATAACCCGTGTCACAACAACGCCTGTTGTTGGTCAAGGGTATTCTTACGGGTAAAGCGTCATGAAAGACTTTTGAAGGATGACTTATGAGTTCGTTAGATACCTTTACACAATGTTTCTATATATAGCCGTTTTTGAAAAATGCATCTTAACAATAAAACAACGCAAGCATGTTGTTTGTACAAGTGGTGATCACTTTACCTCCTGTATGATGAATGTTGATGATACCATTAAATGTCTTGCATAAAAAAGTTCAGGCCGAAACGTTTTGTATAAGGCTTACCCTGCTTTTAATTTTGGCAATATCTTACTTATTAAAAAGGGGCGGTTGCTGTAAACTCAATGACTGCAGGATCAATTGCCACCAGAAGGGTAAAGAAACTGACCTTAGATCTTTCAGGTTGTCGGTGAAACCGATACCTATTGACGACAGACGAAACAAGAATGAAACTGAAATTCACGACCATATTTCATTGACAATACAAATGCATTATATATATTTTTATATTTTCTGTGCAGATTCATTCGAAGTGTATATAAATGAGAGTTTGCTATACTCACGGCTACGGAATGGAGGCTATCCATACGAAGATGACGTAAGTATTTACCTGCCGTATACTGTTTTAGTATTGTTTGTTTACCATTGTCAGCGTCCGGAAGATGAGTTTCATTTAGCGGTGACCTCGACATTCATGTAGATGATGGCCGTTCGATGGGTCTGTGCATCCGCCCGGAAATCTCGTTTAAATGTTATGAGAAGTTATGTATAAAAATATTACAAGTGGTCTTAAATTGTTTTAACTTTATGACAACTGAAATTAAGTGTATCACTAGAAAATTATTTGTGTTTTTACATGTACTTATAAATCCTTTGAAGTCGAGAACTGATTTACGTTTAACACCCACAATTTTCTCGTCTCCGAAGTATGCTGATATTTATTGTATAATCATACTACCCAGAATAAATTCCGAGTTAAAAGTGTCCTGTCTCATAGATCTATTACAGAGATCACTAGGATCAACTTTTTGGCAATTCTTCTTTCCATTCGCTCGCACTATTTTAACAAAACTCTCCACAATCTCTTATTAATTTATGATACCAAATTTAAACTCAAGCCCGATAGGAAACCTTCTCAGGACATCTTTTGAAATGTATTTAGCCTAATTTATAAAAATAATAATGCGAATATATGGCCAAGAGCTTTCGGGTGTTCATAGGTTGCGGAAGTTCTTAAATTTTAGATTGTAGACGTATTGAAAAGTCTTTTGCGTTCCGCATTGGACCCCAACATTCATATCGAAAGCTGTTCTTTTTCCGGCATCTGAAAGGGGGTTTAAGTTGTAAAGATATATACATACAGTTGGCAGTTTTCTTCACCTCTTTTTCCAGGTATTGGATGCCATTGAGAAAGCCAGGCGGGGACGTGAAATCCGACAAATCAGAAACGGAAAAACTGTCTTCTGCACGATTTTATAGTTTCTAATGTCACAGATACCCTGTAATGTACGATCTTCAAGGTCGGGAAATCTTCAAACTGCTTCATATGTGTTTCAAATTGCTGTATTTGAATGTAACAGACTCGGAAACGTAACTTGCATGTAACAGAAGCCGACACTCAGGTCCTGAATTCAACCAAGCTGAGTGGTACCATATCCTTGTCTCTTACAGGAACCTTCAATATTTTTGAATATCAGATTTTGTACCATAAAAGTCTCAAATCTCTGACCATTGCTTATATTCGGACTTCCGGTGAGATTTGTGTTACGAATGCAAGTCATACACAATATGGGTGACATTGTATTGACAGTTGTGCATGAATTTAAATGACGTTTCATATCTAAAGATAAACAGGATATGCGACCGATAATGCTCAGTTGTTTCATGCGTGTACTGTTAGCCCTCGATATTATTAATTTGAAAACAGCCGAACCTGCATTAAAGACAACATTCGAATAAAGATCAACTTACAGTGAAAAAACATTGTACTATTCAGCTATTGCGGAAACATCTACGACTGAAGACCATAACCTGTGAACAAAGACCACCGTAACGTATTCCTGTCAGTGGTCTTTGTTCACAGGTTTGAATACAGCAATTCGAATAATGTGCATACCTTGTATAGTATAATATTGAAAAGAAATGTACAAAATTCTATCGAGGACGACTTAACCGCAGACGCTTGGGTTCAGTAGAGCGATTCTAGCCCAATAATGAAAATAGACTGAACAATGACATTTTTAAAGTGTGTTCGTTGAGTGATTAGACCTATTATAGTGTATGCGGGGTTCTCATTGTATCTGGATATGCAAAGAAAATGATTAAAAGATACACTTTAAGGCCAGAATCGCTCTCCTGAACCAAAGTGTCCGTACACTAAACATTCGATACTTCACGGACTTTTTCATGTCAAGTTGTATAATTGTTTTAAATACAAGCTTTAACAGTGCTCTTAGTAATAATTTAGATTCAATATTGCGATTATGACGCATTTTATTTAAAAAAGAGTCACATGGCGAGTAACATTTAATTAGTCACATTTTGTAAGCTGTGTCACTGTGTGACCTTCATGTACATGTATTCCATGTGACAGTCATTAGTGTATAAGTCATTCCACATTATTGTATGGACTTGGTGTTATTGCGATAAATGCGTTAGTATCGCAATACAGAGGATCGTATGGATAAATCACTGGGTATGTCTAAAGATAAATTGACAAGGCACCTGATCCATATGTGACACTGCTGGACATCAATACACATGAAGTTACCGTGGCTCGACCTGTGTTTAGAGTACGCCTAAGTTAGCAAACTTTCAAACTAAAAGTATTATAAAACAATCATTATTGTATAGATGATAGATGATACTAATAAGTCATACTCCGACGTTTGTTCTATAATATAGAGTTAGTATAAAGGTCAAAGCAATTGAGTTAATACTATATAGAATTCTAGGACTTTGTTCCATTAATCAACAACAAAAACCTAGCAAACACATATCAACTACAAATGTAGTAGATACAAAAATCACGCCAAGACATGTATATACTTTTATTTTTTGGAAAACATTGCAAAATATACATTATTTAATGATACAAATAATGAACCAGGAGGCAGTTATGCACACGGTACTCGTAAATGACTTACATTTGCATAAACGTGAACACAGGTTCAGAGACGGATTTATTGTAAAAACACTTCATGAAAATCACAATAATAAAGTCATTCAGCAGAAAGTTTCCTATGTTACTTATGTGCCTGAACTAACTTTTCAAATCCCATATAGAAAGAAGACATGGAATTCGGAAAAGTGTGTAGTTCCAAGTAATACACCACGTACAACGAAAGGGGAGATCATTACAACTATTTGGAATAACTTCTAACTACAATTACTGTTAAAACTTTCGATGAAGGTAGGCAAAAAGATTTTATTTCATAGCTTAAACTACTGATATCTGATTTCAGCACATTTAAATAAATGAATAATGTAATTGTACGCGTGTATAATATGAACGTAAAGCTGTGAGTAAACTCAACAACGTTACTGACGTCATTACCAGTCGCACACTGATGTCTCAACGTCGACATATTCCCTATTTTTGCTATATATATAATTCAATATCTTATATAATTTGATGTCTCTTTCTTTGATGAATTGTCTCTGTCCAAAGGCATCGTCACATAGTGGCTGTCCGTTGTTCCCGAATATGTTTAAACAAGCCATACCCTCTGAAAGGAGACGTAAACCAGGATGTTAGAACAGAGCAAGGGAAATCATGAACATGTGTTAACCTCTATGATCAAATTAAATTTACTGATTGAATAATGACAGAGCTATGTTCTATTTAGCTTAATTTTTTTCTTTCGTATTGTTTTCATTTCTTCACGCACAAGCACTGTTAAAAACTGTTTCTTATTTTTGCAATATCATATACAGTAAACTCCGTATATAACGATTCCGGATATAGCGAAAATCCGGATATAAGGGACATTTTTTTTTCTCTGCCCGTGTGCTGTTCTTTCTTTATTTTATATGAAAATGTTCTATGGTTATAACGAAAGCCGCATAAAATGAACACATTTAAATGGTCCAAATGAGTTCGTTGTAAACGGATTTTACTGTATGCGCTTTATTCATAACATGTTACTGGTTGCGCCTATACAAAGATGTACAGGTCAAGGTTATAAAAAGAGCTTACACTTCAAATTTTGAATGAGGCATTCTGGACAATCATACGGTTCGTCGCTTAATCAGTATCATCTTTGGCATTATGCACTTTATTGTTTTATAGAGTTACACAAATCTTCCATATAGTTAGGCGCCTACATGGTTATGTAGAGAGTGGGACTCCTAACCGGAAGTCGTAGGTTCGAATCCCGCTAATGTCATTTTACCACGACCTTCATTAGCAATTCTTTCCGCGAGTGCTGGTCAGAACTTCAGGCACATTCATCGAGAGTAGTTTATAGAAGGTGCAAGAACTTGTTATATGGCCGACGTAAAATAATTAAGTTTAAACTAAACTTAGAACATACTTAATTTAGATGACGAATGAACACCGTTGAACCAAGCCAGTGTACCAAGCATGAAATATTCGTATTTGTTTTTCATTTCTGACCATGTTGCATTGGCGTTCGCCGTGTTAAAGGCGTCTTCAATATCAGCCAATGTGTGCTCGTTGAAGGTTCTCGCCATCAACATGTAACCGAACTCCCGTATTAACAGATTTTCTGTCACTGCAATGAAATGCAAATACATTGTATTCATGACATTGGCAAACTATTGTATTTCGATAAAGAAACATGTAAATTCTATAAAGAAAAATGTACAACATACTCATTATGGACAAATCAACTTAATATCCACGCCACATAAAATGTCTCCATAATTCTCATATCATTAATGCTCATATGGTTATTGTATAGCTACATCTAACACGGCTGTCCGAGGCAGACGAGTGCCTACTGTAGTTGTATTCAGCATAAATCGGGTGTTTAGGGTGTAAAATACTAGTTGTGTCAGTGCAAGTGACTGGTGAATCAAAGGACAGTGACTGGTGAATCAAGGGACAGTGACTGGTGAATCAGGGGACAGTGACTGGTGAATCAAGGGACAGTGACTGGTGAATCAAGGAACAGTGACTGGTGAATCAAGGGACAGTGACTGGTGAATCAAAGGACAGTGACTGGTGAATCAAGGAACAGTGACAGGTGAATCAAGGGACAGTGACTGGTAAATTAAGAGACAGTGACTGGTGAATCAGGGGACAGTGACTGGTGAATCAAGGGACAGTGACTGGTGAATCAAGGGACAGTGACTGGTGAATCACGGGACAGTGACTGGTGAATCAAGGGACAGTGACTGGTGAATCAAGGAACAGTGACTGGTTAATCAAGGGACAGTGACTGGTGAATCAAGGGACAGTGACTGGTGAATCAAGGGACAGTGACTGGTAAATCAAGGGACAGTGACTGGTGAATCAAGGGACAGTGACTGGTGAATCAAAGGACAGTGACTGGTGAATCAAGGAACAGTGACTGGTGAATCAAAGGACAGTGACTGGTGAATCAAGGAACAGTGACTGGTTAATCAAGGGACAGTGACTGGTGAATCATGGGACAGTGACTGGTGAATCAAGGGACAGTGACTGGTGAATCAAAGGACAGTGACTGGTAAATCAAGGAACAGTGACTGATTAATCAAGGGACAGTGACTGGTGAATCAAGGGACAGTGACTGGTGAATCAAGGGACAGTGACTGGTAAATTAAGAGACAGTTCAGGGGACAGTGACTGGTGAATCAAGGGACAGTGACTGGTGAATCAAGGGACAGTGACTGGTGAATCAAGGGACAGTGACTGGTGAATCAAGCGACAGTGACTGGTGAATCAAGGGACAGTGACTGGTGAATCAAGGGCAATGACTGGTGTATCAAGGGACAGTGATTGGAGAATCAAGGGACAGTGACTGGTGAATCAGGGGCAATGGAACTGTGGACTGGTCAGCTTACTAAGAGAAGGAAGAAGCAGGTACAAGTAAGATGCAGGTACAAGTTTGCACATTGTAGGAATTTTCAAGCTGCAGCTGGACAAAAGGTTTTAATACAAATCAAACTGAATGAAGTCTCAAACCATTAGCGAAGTCTTAAATAAGTGATAATGTAAGAAAGCGTCCGAATATCATATATTTATAACGTCTTTCGGATTGCCATTGCAAAATTACATGTATATCACAGATAAGATGTTGACCAGTACGCTCAAGACACTGTCAAAGTTTTGCCCAGTCCAATCTAGGCGCTGTCACGTGACCGTTCCTTGACCAGTGCAGTTTCGAAATTAAGAGTCACATTATCCTACCCTTGAAGCACTGCCTTATGATTGGTTGGTTACATTTTTGTCGTGACCAGTAAAATGACAAGTGCACTTTACATGACAGACATATATTAGCAGTGCATTTAAGCCACTGTTAACATGTCATTACACCGATACCGACACCGTCTTATGCTGAGAAGACTCGAAACATTTTCACGTGACAAGTTCACTGGAGACAGTCACGTATCGTGACGAATAAAAACTTACATGTGGGATTGAACCCCTGACAAACAACGTTCGTCTCCACAACAAACATTCTTGAAAAGTTGCCATATGCCCATAGATAATTGAGAGGATAGTTGGCACTCTGGTACGGGTAGTCAGGTGTTGTACACCACTCGGAACAATCCACCAATTCATTGTTTTGATACTGATATCCACACCTTCCTGGAAAAGACAAAGCCAGCCAGTCAAAATGTTATTTCCTACTAAAAATGTTCGGATATTGCTATAATTGTTCATAAATCTGTATTCTTTACGTAAATGAAAGTTCGTTTGTTTTTACAAGAAATTCAAACGCACGTGGAATGCATTTTATTTTGGATGAGTCAAGTGATGAAGGTTGACAAAACTTTATTAAAAACGGTCATGCAGGTTTTCTCTATCCTATAGTAGATTAAGTTTTCTTTACCTATTTATACAACCTATTCATAAAAACACTGCCTGACAACCTTAACTGGAAAGTTTACGTTACAATCTAAAATAATTATTTTTAAAACACAGGGCTAGCATTGACCCAATTATTTCTTTAAGCCATTTCTTTCATAAAAGGGCTGTCCACTACCAGCAGACATATTCTGTTACTACATGGGAGGCTAATCTTGAGTATAATTTGTGGTAATTTAATGTTGAGGTTACCTCCCTTTGCATCCTTTATATCAAACATCCGGGTATGACAGAAACTACAAGCTATAGCTTATTCAAGTTTCTTTGAGCCAGCTTCAAAAAAGTATTGGTAGCCAATTTTGTCATTGACAACAACTGAAACACTAGCAGAGTGTCGAATACTACCTGCGCACACCGGCGGCCTATCACTGAACTCTTCAAAGACAGCGTCCGGAAGCATATTTGACGAGTAGAGACCAACTGTGTTAACCTCGGCGATCTTCAGGAACAAGGGACGTGGCATAAACTTCACCATGAGATGTACCAGTTTTGCAGCCTGGTTTGATTTGAATAAATATAATTAACACAATACAGCATTTTAGTAAATAAGCAAATAATGAGAATATTTTTATCATTTATTTGTAAGAAAATAATAAACATTTTGAGATTGTTTTCATCGTTGTTAGTGATTTTGTTATTGCTATATTGGACGGTTTACGTGTTATACCATGCCCGCAAATATTTTGGAGGACAAATCAGTGATATGTGGGCGGACTGTGGAATGTGTAGATAAGGAAATTATTGTAGGAGCTGTGGTTTTATGCATTTATGTATTACAGATTCAATTGACAATTTATTTTAAAAAGTCCATTGTGTTTTTCACGCAAAAACCATGTATTAATCTTTACATTAATTCGTAAACATGGGTACACTATAATAGGCCATTGTGTAGCCAGCCAAGTTGAGATCACTTAATAGACAAGGTGGCTGCTCAAACACCATGTAATATATTATGCCGCATGGGTAGCATGCATGGACATCACGAGAGATCTATGACGGCCCTATGAGATCACTTGTAAACAAACTCGTTTTTGACATTCAAGCCATTTTTAGAGTTTGCACGGACTAAAGTACTGATTGGGAATGGATCCCATGAAAATATTTTATGCTGGGAGAATAATACATTCTTACATGAAATGAAGATCAAAGCTGCACATGCTGTCACAGGACCGTTGACAGTCAGCAAGACGTACAGACGAACGGACGGACATATACATGTATTTAGGTCCGTGATGCAGATAAGACAATGCTCTCGCTAGTAGTGTTCTATATTACATGTATTTGATTTACGTACAAAAATTCAAATATAATTACGTGTTTTAAGATGAGAATAATTAGATATAAAGAAATGATTGTCAGTAAAAATCCACTTTCACATGCCTGGGGCACATACTCCGGTCAATTTAACGAGTCTGTTATATAATTGCACAAGACAATGTCATAGTCAGGTGGAAAAATGAAACTTGTAACTTGAAATATATACAATGTTTCAAATATACAAGGAAGCTAATAGGAACTTGTCCACTTTGAGTTACAATCCGCGAGTGAAAATTCTTATTCTATACTAATTACAATCGGAATATCTCGGTGATGAATGCTTCACGATGATGATGGATGACGGAAATACCCAAGGAGTTCCGATTGTTATAATTATAACCTCGCATACATATATATTTAGTTGTTCTCAGGCCAGGAAAGGACAAACAACCGATATGTCTTCCTGCTCTCCAGACCGACGTTAACTTTATATACGAAGAAGATCAAAATATCAAAGGTGTTCTAGAACAAAAAATTCAAAATAAGAAAAAATTCAAAAAAAGAAATGAAAAGGAACCTTATTATTGTTTAGCAAAAAGACCTGAAGCACGCATATTGTATTGTTAGAAATACTTTAAGTAGTTACAAGTCATAGCTCTTCTCACAAAAAAATAAAATAGTTAAAAATAATTAAAACTGACCTTCAGAGTCGCGCCTTCGAAAAAGACAGATTTTCCGACAACCTGAATGCTCGGACCATCCGGTCGCTGTAAATTATCGTAACCACATTGCGTGACATAGTACTCTTCATCTGTTCCGGTGTTAGCTTGTCGTCTGCTTCTTTCCTTAATGCTCGCATCTACATCCCAATCATTTATTGCACGTGAATATTTATTTTCTGCTACGTTGAGGTTGTGATTGTCGTCTGCTGCTAGAACGTGCAGAAACACCAGAAGTATGACATACGCAGCCGGTGAAATATTCATGCTAAGTTATCTGAAATATGAAGATGACAAAAGATAAAAAATACAACTTTGAATGTAAACTGATTTTATCGTTTGCTATGCTTCTCGTGTTACGTTTAGAATACAAAGGACTTAATAAAACTGACAAATTTTTATTTCGTTTCGTTTGAAGAAACTATAACGTAATTTTCAAATTACAAACAGCGTAATTGTATGTGATCAAACCAGCCATACTGTATATCAGTAATTAATTCAACACCCACATAGATAGTTGTCATAAAGGTTTCATTTTATATTCGAAAGTAGTTAACGCCTAAAGTGTATTGTACAGAGTTTCACTAGGGTTACTATACATTCGACCTTTGGATAGATAACGGAGAAACTACGAAAAGACGACTCACGACGCGATAATACGATATAGCAATCACGGTGATGGTACGATATATACTATATATTAGACTTTTGAATTGTGTCATCGTATTTTCTTATCTTCCAACTGTGTCAACGCATCTTGGAATCGTCTTATGATCAAAATGTTCTATCGTGTTTAAACATCGTCCGTAACGCGCTGTCGTGTACACTTATCGTACTTCTCATTATATTTTGTGCACTCAATTATCTGATTTTCGTATCGTTCTATTGTTTTATCGTATTTTTGTAGTTTTCTTTTGTAATATCGTATTTTGTACAATTCTTAATGTTTTCTGAACGACTGTATGAACATGTAATAACCATGATACGACAAGACGATGCGAAAGCACTTTTCTCTAACACGATAGGACGATAAATCGATATGACGATGCAAACCATAACAACATAACAGACTGATAAAACGCGGAATGATTATTACAATAGGGCGATTAAACATACGATATTACGAAGGAAGATGCAAGTCACGATAATACGATACGTCGAAGCGAAAATACGACTTTATTATGTAAAATGCCAAAGACACGAGAGAACGATGACAAAATACAAATACGATATGATAATGTGGTTATACGACAAAACGATGTGAAAGTATACATACGATATAGATGTCGCACATTCGTAGTAATCTATCGTATATCAAGTCGTGCTCTCGCACTTAATAGCGTCGTAATGTTAGTCAACCACAGGTCGAAGGGACGAAAGAGCGATTGGTCTTACAACTAAAGACAGGCGGGAACATTCACACTTCAGGATTTCATCTTCATAAATTCAAGATTTCAACTTCGTGAAATTACGATTTACGATTGCAGCATCCGGTTGTAGGCAGAGTAGCAGCAGAGATGAAATCATGAATTCATGAAATTAAATCTTGAACTCGTTAAGTTGATTTTCATGTGAAGTTGAAATAGTGAATTGATGGAGTTGAAATATTGTATCTATTAGTGAGTCGAGATAGAGAAATCGGGCACTTCATTACGAAAGAAGATGCAAGACACGATAATACGTATAAGCGAAAATACAGTATTATTATGTAAAATGCCAACGACACGAAAGAAAGATGACACAAGAAGATTGAATGTCCCCACCAGTCTTCCGTATTTTACTGTTGTTGTATCTTACAGCACCTCTTAAAAATGTTCTTTCGAACATGTATGACACAAACACATCTAAGCAAGGCAGGTAAGTTAATTTCAAATGCAAAAGAAATTAAAATTGTCCATGCATTGAAATCCTTAAATAAGTAAGCGAAGCGAAAAAGATGCACGTAGATCGTAAATAACATACTTCATTATATTCCCAAGCCAACAACAGCACGAAACCTTAGAAAGTATGTGTTTCGTATAATAATGACAATAAATTCAGCCATATATTATAATTTCATGAATGTATTAACTTTTGTAAGACTTTTTAAATCAAGCTTGCCATAGTTGTGCAAAGGTTTTAAGTAAGCTAAAAACCGACACACGAGTAATTCGAGATATCATTCACAAAATGTATGTTTGCATATTTGTGTATGTGAAATTGGCAGTAGCCATGGTAGCAGCGGCAAGATCGAGAAAATACGTTTGCTACTTGTACTGCCAGCTACTGCCAGCTACTGCCAACCTCACGTTTTTGCTACTGCCAACTGCTGCTACTGACAAGCTTTCTACTGCCAGCTACTGCTACTTCTGCCAACTTGACGTTTTGATATTGCTACTGCCGGCTTCTGCTACTGACAACTTGACGTTTTTCACGTTCAGTTGAACGTTTCTGCTTATAAGCAAACCTTTTGTCACAATCTGATATTGTCGAAAGGATGACCACTGTGGTAATTGTTAGATGGCCAACGGGAACAAATGATGGTCCAATTAGTTGTTAAACTACGAACATAAAACGTCATTTATATTTTAGCTATATTTTTATCTTTCCAGAATCAGGATAAAGATCAGGAATAACTAGCAAGTGGTTCTTACCACTCTGCGTTGAGTTATGAACTCCTCTAAAGCCAGGGCGATAAACTTAATGACAAAATAAGTAAGATTTCTGAATTGTTAGCGGGATCTGAAACCGACCGGCTTTATTAACCATTCTGACATCAGTCATGTTATTGATATTTCTACTATATTCTGTCATTGTTTTCGGCGCAACCAGATAAATACCTTCCATAATTTGTACCATTACAAATGACCATTTACCTTACTGGCGACAAATGAATCTGCCTTCTGGCATGATCATTGCTTTTGAAAAGTTCGCACTTTCTCTATAACCTGTGAGGGCTTCCCGGAGAGTCAGGTGACTGAACTGTCACGTTACACCAGCATAATGTAAAGCTTCTTCCGTTTATTGAAGCATGATTTATTATTTATTATACAACACTGCTTTTCAGACCGTTTTAAAGTTTTGGTTTGTGCAATTTATTTAGAACACATATTGTTTTCTGTGGAAAATATCACAATGGGGTTGTATTTGTCATATAGTACATAACTATGGTCTCAAATAGCACTTAAATTAGAAACGTAAGCAAAAACGACATTGGTCAGCCTGGTTAGCTCAATTGGTAGAGCACGAGACTTTTTGTAATCTCGAGGTAGCAGGTTCGATTCCCGTGGCTGACCAACTAAAATTACTAACAGTCTTTCGGATGAGACTAAAACCGAGGTCCCATGTATGAGTGCTAGTACACATTGGCATGATAAAAAACCAGGGTGTCACTGGAATTGAGACGCTTTCTGTATCTTGCACAATCCTCGAAACCTAAAATAACTAACCTCTTCTGGGGGCGTTGGTCATGTGGGAAACCAGTACCAACGATATAACCCTAATATACGAACAACGACATTGTGTTAAAACTCACAAAATGACAGCACGTCTGTAACTCTATCTTATCTATTCATTCTCGATCTCGAAACAATTGAAATTGAATACATTTAAAACGCGCACCAGAAGGAACCAACCACGGTGTCTTTCTAAGACGGTAGATTGCAGCCTATGCCTACGTTGGGTGAAGTATGGTCTCATTTTGAATGAGGCCTTCAACACATTGACAAAAATGTTTTAAATTACATGACATTTCTTTTACAAACAAAGCACAGTTACTGACAGTTACTGACAGTTACTGACAGTCAAATACTGAATAACGGTAACACAGCTGCAAGATGCACACTGTTGCTCACTGTTTTTACATATATTTATACAGCTTGTTCCTATCTCCTATAAGAAAGACAGCCTAAACTTTGGAGAATACATCTAATTACATCTACAGCTACGTTTTAATGCTCATCAGTCGTTGACGATAATAACTCTAGTAGCATTAATTGATAAAATGAAATGGTAAGTATGCACAAAGCTGGGGGGGGGGGGGGGGTTGGGGGGTTTTTGTGTTTTTTTTTTTTTTTTTTTTTTTTTTTTTTTTTTTTTTTTTGGGGGGGGGGGGGGGGGGGTTTGTTATGCTTAAATTTTTTTTTAAAATTGAAATAAAATAAATTAGTATAAACTAAATTAATCTCTTGTTAGCTTAATTAAAAAAAATAATATATTTCATACATGTATGATATAAAAAAGGTCGTTTACCGGTTTTTCCTATACCATCTTGAGAAATTTTACTGGTTAAGGACCGTGGAGTAATGAAGTTGCTCAACTTGGGGTCCAGTACCAGTTATAAATAGGGCTCAGTCCATAAAAAGATAGAAAGAAACTTACCTGCGATAACTGGTCTAAAATTGTCCAGTCCGAATATTTTATCCGACAAGAAAGAATTCAACCGGCTGAGACACGAAAACCGATGGATTAAATTGGAGTATGTATGCGTTGGTTCATTATTATTTCTTCGCTTGACTGAACTTTGATAGAACACGGGTAAAAGTAAACCAACTATTTGAAAGAGGGAATGTTTAGTCAGTACTTCAAATATAGAACAAATAAAATAGTATTGAAGGTGATTAAATCGATTTTAGCCTACACAATTAGTCAATGAATCAGTCATACATTATAAATGCAACGGTCATCTGGTCGAAGTGACCACTGGATAGTGGTAAATATAATGATTGTCAGACGGAAAGTTTTATGGAGAAAAGTTAGATTTAAATGTGTAGAAGGATTACAAAGTACCTTTCATTTAGTCATGTCAAAATCTCGCCGTTTCGATTGAAAAAAAACTTCTTGGGTGTATACTGGCAAAATAAAACTCCTGCATCAACGATTTCATTAGATAACACGTACCTCACATGTACAGCCACACTTGTGTTATAGACCACCTCTGATCAAAGACCATCCTGCGATTAAAGACCAGCAGGAAACTGCCTCGATAGCCTAGTGGTAGAGCGTCCGTTTCCAGTGCGGGAGGCCGTGGGTTCGCTCCCTGGCCGCGTCATACCAAAGACGTAAAAAAAGGTACCATTAGCTCCAGCATTAAAAGGGAAACTTGCTTCTCTTCTCTCATACCCTTACGGCGATGGATACCATCAGGAATGAGGTTTCGAGAGTGATTAATAACAGTTGTATAACTTGTTTCACAATCGACCTAAAATAAATTAGTATGAACTAAAAAGCTGCAGGAAGATCACGGTAAACTATTCATGTATTGTAGAAACGTCTGTGAATAAATACCACCTTTGTTCACAGGTTTAAATGTACATGATAAATGGTTTAAACCGCGTCAAGCTAGACTCTGCAATGGTTATACTTTCACCAGTAGAGCGGCTATAGTGTAACCTAAGTTACATCTAAAGATTCACTACAAAGTAGACTATATATATAGTTACTAGTCTGATAAAATTTATGTTTTTTCAATATACTATATTTCATGCACTATTTCCAGTCTATTTTATATGATTTTTGCTTTGTACACTGGGGCAGTTCCTGAAATCGGCGCTGGATAGTAGACTGGCTCTAGAACAAAACTGATAGATATTTATTAGTAAAAGAGATATTTCAGGGCCTGGTGACCAGGCTAACTACAAAGGTATGTTTTCCGCTGGTACAGCTGTCAAAGTCTGAAGTCGCCCCGCGACATTGCTTGCTTTTAATTATTAAAAGTAGTATCATAACCTGTCGCGACAGAGGCAGACAATCCAGACTTTCCTTAAAATCATCGTGCAGTCTCCCATACTGGTCGTTAAATGTGAATGACGAAAACCGGAGTAATTGCATTATTTAAGTAATACACTTTATTTTTTTAAATGACACTGTTTCATTATTTTACGAAGTCGTATATTCAATTTTCGTCGTAGACAAAGAGTCTGTTATTAAACGTTAGTAGCGCAATTTCTTACATGACTGACGTCACTGACGTCATTTCCGATGAATAGAAAGAGTGTGAATATTTTTCAAAAATCTAAATAGGATTTATAGCTATGGCTTTTTCCGACGGTTGAATGGAATCATTTTTTGATCTAGGATACATTACACACCACAAGGTCTACTTAAAATAATTAGATTACAGGTTTGTAAAATTTTCTTTATTTTCTTTTTAATCTTACGCTTGATTTAGCTCTATGTCTTGTGTTACATATTTAGACCTTTAGTTTTATAAAGTTTTTAGGATTTTCCTACTGTCTATTATTTATCAATGGCATTATCACTTTCGATCAAACTGCACTTACCTTGACCTTTCATACCATTTTCTTGAGATATCCCTATACTGTTGTATTTATGACAGGCAATCGATATTTTAGTCGCGAGTATAAATTTCATAACTGGTTTGTTGTGGGCAAATGGATCAACGAGTTTTCTTAAGTGTTCAATGACTACTGCACTTCCATGAATATACATGTGCTTTTGTCTCGCCTTCGCCCATGAGGTTCAAATGGATACATTCTGCGTTTCTTCGAGAAAAAAACATTTCTTAAAGACTACCCGATCCACAGAACAGCAATCTAAAGGTAAAACCAAACCCAGACAATCTCCTACACATCCTATCCTGGAAGAATCAATCCTGAAATGAGAAAGTAGCGTACAGCTCAAACATAAGATGACCGCTCGGGTTACATTAATCTAGGCGACAAACAACCAATTTGAAATAACAAAAAGTATATCACGACAAACGCTTCCGTTAAGTGCAACGAATAGAACACAAAACAGAATCTTTAGAGACAAACGAGTAATAAACATATAATGCGAGTCAAAGGGTATTACCTTGAAACTATTGCTTACACAAAAACAGGATGCCCCTACACCTACCTTAGACTCATGTTACGGAAACAAAACTCATCTCATCCATAGCCGGTGAATCGGAATAGTTTAGTGTTCAACATAGAACATCTACGACAATTTGGGTTTCCGAGTTACTAGAACTGTCATGTCATACTCCCTTATCATACTTCACACAACCGATCTGCATTTCAGCTGATAATGGAATCTGAAGACACGTCAGACGAATCATCGTTTTCGTCGCCTGCTTCTGAAAAAGACGATCCCTTCCTTCCATATCTTATCAAAATGAACAATACCATGAAATATGGGGATTATCTTCCGAATCACATCGCTGAAAAGGCAAGTGTGCAGAAGTCAAATAACAAGAAGATATGTAAAGCTAGAGGTAAATCTAAGCCAAGGAAATGGTGTGAATACTGTCCCTTTTCGACTATATACACATGTGATTTCAATCGACACATACAAAAACACGGAAACGCGAATTTCTCGTGCTCGGAATGTAACATGCCTTTTTTGACCCAAGGTCACTTGAATGGTCATAAGGAATCTGCGCACGGTATAATAGAAAGTTCTGGGAAGAGAGTGTGGTGGACGTGTGAGAAATGTGAGTATAAAACTAGACACACGTCGGATATATCAAAACACAAGAGAAGGCATGACGCTGCAGTGGGCAGCTGTACATACTGCAACCGACCTTTCGGTCATCTAGGACGGTTAAACGGGCACATGAAACGGGATCACGGAGACAGTGAAGCAAATATAGGGAGCAAAGAAAATATAAATTGCGTGACCAAAAGAAACGACATGAAAACAAAAGTGTACATAGATGGAAACCAGAAAGGTTACAATACAAGTTCCAAAGTTGATAAAACTGTTACAAAAGAACAGCTTTCTCTTAGTTCAAAAGAAGACATCAACGAAGAAGATTCTGTAAATAATACTGTTAAATGTCAAAAGGAGGATATTTGCCAGACGAGGGTGCACGAGAAGCAGACAAAAAACAGCAAGAAAGCTAGGAAAACCAAAAAGCGAAAGAAAGAAAGTAAGAATTTGAGAAAAGAAAATCATGAGGCTAAAGTAAACAGAAAAGAGACAGATGATGAAAGGGAAGACGACTCTAATAAAGTACTTCTTCAAGAGAATGCCGTGAATAATGAAAGAAGATCTTCTGATGATCGAAGCTGTGAGAGCATAGAAGTTAGTCAGACAATGATTTGTGTCTTCTGTGGTTTTGAAACTTTATCGTTTAATGAACTGAATCAACATTTAGATGAACACGATATAGTTGAATTCCCAGATGAAGATGATTGGGGGAATACAGCAAGGGAAATCGATATTGCTCCAGATCATATTGAAAGTAGCTGCTCATCTGACAATAGTATGACTGCTGATGATGGAATGGTTTCGGTGTCATGTGCAAAAAACACAGAGGGTAGCTCTGGCGGCTTTGCAGATACATTTAACCGAATCTCAAGCAGTAATTCACTTGTTCAAGAAGATGAAAATGCTGAAGAGTTGATTAACAACGCAAAAAATGTATACTATCTTCCAGATGGAGGATCTACTGATGTAGATGCCAAAGAATCAACTGATGTAGATGCCAAAGAATCCACTGATGTAGATTCCAAAGAATCCCCTGATGTAGATGCCAAAGAATCCACTGATGTAGATGCCAAAGAATCCACTGATGTAGATGCCAAAGAATCCACTGATGTAGATGCCAAAGAATCCACTGATGTAGATGCCAAAGAATCCACTGATGCACATAACATGTTAAGCCGCTGTGTTGCTAAGATTGTATCGGAATCTAGAGATGAATTTCTGATGAAACCATTTGCTTGCGCTAGATGTTTCTTTAAGACAGGTAATTTAGATTACCTAAGGGTGCACGTCGAGGCACACTTTTTTGAAACGGCTAGATCTAGAGCAGAACGCTTTCACAGACAATAAATTTATGATCTTATATCTTCACATCATTCATAGACGGGGTGAAAGTTACACACTAGTACGTTGAATAGGAAAATACATAAAGTACCTGTAGAGGGCCTGTAAACAGTCTCTGAGATTGTAATAAATATGTTGTCGTACATCAAACAGTCTTTCAATTTTATTTACATACCCCAATAAATGGTTATTTGAAAGATTAGTTCAGTGTTTAAAGATGTCAACGATTTTTTAAGAATATTTTCAAATGTATACAGTAGCATGTGTATCAGATGACTAGAATTTAATTTGTTTTGGTATTGTAACAAGAAACAATTACATGTATAATTGAAAGTGGTTTGTGTCATTTGATAAAATTTTATAACAACTTTAAATTTTTTATTTGAATTTATGCTACTAAAGTTATGAAAGTTATCTGGCACTTGAATATTGTTTGTTATACCCCCACAAAACGAAGTTTGGGGGGGGGGGGGGGTATATAGGAGTGAGCTTGTCGGTCGGTCGGTCGGTCGGTCGGTCGGTCGGTCTGTTGGTTTTATGGTTTCCGGATGATAACTCATGAACGACTTGACCGATTTAAATAATATTTGGTACACAGGTGCAACATAAAAAATTACAGGTAAAGTTCGACTTTGGGGTCAGTAGGTCAAAGGTCAAGGTCACAGTGACCCTGAACAGTAAAACAGTTTCCGGATGATAACTCATGAACGACTGGACCAATTTAAATAATTTTTGGTACACAGCTGTAACATCATGAAATACAGGTCAAGTTTGACTTTGGGGTCAGTAGGCCAAAGGTCAAGGTCACTGTGACCTTGAACAGTAAAACGGTTTCCGGATGATAACTCATGAAGGACTTGACCGATTAAAATAATTTTTGGTACACAGGTGCATCATCAGAAAATACAGGTCAAGTTCGACTTTGGGGTCAGTAGGTCAAAGGTCAAGGTCACAGTGACCCTGAACAGTAAAACGTTTTCCGGATGATAACTCATGAAAGACTTGACTGATTTAAATAATTTTTGATGCACAGGTGTTACATCATGAAATACAGGTCAAGTTTGACTTTGAGTTCTGTAGGTCAAGGTCACAGTGACTCGGAATAGTAAAACGGTTTCGGATGATAACTCCTGAACGACTTGACCGATTTATATTATTTTTGGCACACAGCTGTAACATCATGAAATACAGGTCAAGTTCGACTTTGGGGTCAGTAGGCCAAAGGTCAAGGTCACAGTGATCCTGAACAGTAAAACTGTTTCCGGATGATAACTCATGAAAGGCTTGACCTATTGAAATAATTTTTAGTACACAAGTGTAACATCATGAAATACAGGTCAGGTTTGACTTTGAGGTCTGTAGGTCAAGGTCACATGACTCGGAACAGTTAAACGGTTTCCGGATGATAACTTAAGAACGCTTGGGGCTAGGATCATGAAATTTGATAGGGAGGTTAGTGATATTAACATGTTTGAAATAAACCTATTAAATTTAATAATAATCCATACTTTCCAACCTTACATATTTTGTGTGCTATTAAAACAATACATTTACACAACTTATTGTATAATAACTGAAATGTATGTCCTTGTGGCCATTCCTTTCTTATGGTTGCCATACTTCTGTGACAAAGCTGTATTGTGGGGGTATAATTCGTCACTCTTGTGACAGTTCTAGTTTTGTTTAGCACTTGAATCTCTGATTATCTAGGATAATTTTATCAATCTTTTACTGAAACCGGTCTCATATCTTTGGTTGATAATTGACATGCAATGTTTGAAATATCAGACATCAACAATCGTCAGGGTCACACAAAGCTAGATATTTACGACGTTGGTCGGAACCGTTCAGATTGCCAGCAAGGATATGAAAACCGTATATAGACTTTGCATATATCGAACTGATAACTAATAGTAAATGGTCATATCTAATCTAAATTGTAATTGATGACGCTTCTGCTAAGTACAAGCAGACGTTATAACTTGCATCAGTGTATCTATTTCATATAAATGATATTAAGCTGGTATGTAATCATTCATTTTGCAGGATCTTTGTTATTTCCTCAAATGAAATATAAGGGCGTCGTGGCAACATGCTGGCAGTAACAGAGCCGGCGTAATTCACAACATATATAGAACGTACACTCAGTATACAAAACATAATGCTTTCGGGTTAACTTAAAAAAAAAACATTTATGGAAATACGGTTAATGACAAAAAGACAGTGCAGTATATATAGATTGAGTTTCTACTTCAGTATCTTCCAGTTATGTTAACATAATACACGTACTGAAAGCAGATACATGCATGAAGGTGACCATTCTATAATCAGAATCATATCGGTTAACTATTTTTACAATGAGTATTGTATCCTATACATCAAAGTACAAGTAAGACAACTTTACTGTATTTTTTTCTTCGTCGTCAAACCAGTGTCCATCCGTTGGAGCCTGATATCAAAGTAATCATCTGACTGGTCATCGAACTTGGCCGATATATCATGCCCGTAAGTGCTGTTACCATGTTTGGTGATGATTCAATAAAGATTATTATAGTAAGTGCGGGCACGTTTGTTGAAGGTGGTCATTTAGTACGTCACAGCTCTAGAGGCAGACGTTCTGTGTTTTTTTTACCTATCGATACATGTATTTGGAAAGCGCATGTTTTTCTTGTTTATTAATTCTTTTCAGAAATACACCAGTCTTGCAAAGTTTGTATTATTGCACCACCGCGGGGATAAAATTTGTGAAGATAAGATTTAAATAGGATGCAATTTTTTTGTCTTTTGCCATCAGCAGCAGCAGCTTACAAACGGAATATAAGTTTTATTTTAAACATGAAAGCATGCAGTTATGCCTACCTATATTCATACACCTTTTTTCTTTCAGTGCATGAAGATGTTTTTTAGTCGTCAAAAACAGGTAGTAATGACCCTATAAGTTAGCGCTTGGTAAATAGAAATAGAGAAGCAATGAATAACGACGGGTATCCCGCAACACGTGCAAAGGATATATATCACAATGAAAGAACAAGTGCTCCGACTTCAAGCAAGAGGAGAAAGCGGAATGCTGAAAACCGATTTGAATGTGATAAATGTACATACACAACAAAGTACAGAGACCTTGCTCGCCACATGAGAAAACACGAGGAGGCCCGTTTCCCGTGCGATGAGTGTAATATGCCTTTTATGACACGTGGTCATTTGAACGGCCACAAAGAATCCGTGCATGGCATCAGACGTGAAGGCGAAATAAAACT
The DNA here is from genome assembly GCA_022818135.1 of Saxidomus purpurata. NCBI lineage: Eukaryota > Metazoa > Mollusca > Bivalvia > Venerida > Veneridae > Saxidomus > Saxidomus purpurata. The sequence goes on from JAFMSR010000015.1 coordinate 43,235,226, forward strand.
GTTCAAATGTACAGAATGTGACTACACCACCAGACACGACTCAGATATGTCCAGGCACCGGAAGAGACACAAATACGCACCTGTCAGCTGCGAGTACTGTAACCGACCGTTTTATAACGTGGGAAATTTAAAAGCACACGTGAAGCGGGAGCATCACAGGGAATACACTGTAGTCAATACAAAGAAATCTGAGTCAGGAAAGAAGGCAAATTTGTCGCTTCGATGCAAGACGAAGCAAAGCTATGACAAGACTGATGTTGAACATGCTGAAAGTGAATATTTGACGAGTGATAACACTTCAAAAATTCAGAATAAAGGAGCACGTAAAAGAAAAAGATCAAATTATCAGTATGAAAAGAATGATAACGATGAAGAAGTATGTGAACCAGAATATCAATACGTAATTACACATGAAAATAAAGAGGAATACGAAGAAGAAGAAAAAGAAGAAGAAGAAGAAGAAGAAGAAGAAAAGGAAGAAGAAGAAGAGGTTGAAAAAGTAGAAGTAGAAGTGGTAGATGAAGAAGTTGGTGATGATGAAGAAGAAGTTGATGAAGAAGGTGAATTAGAAGAGATTGGGGAAGAAGTTGGAGAAGAAGAAGAAGACGAAAAAGAAGACGAAGATGAAGAAGTTGATGAAGAAGAAAAAGAAGAAAAAGGTGAAGTAAATGAGAAATATGTCTGTAAATTTCTCGAAAATCAGAAGTATGTGATTTTTGAAGAAAATAGTGAAAATCGTGAAAGTGAACAACGAATTCAAAAGATAAAATATGATGATGAAGCTTGTATGGATACTGAGACAGCATTATTCGGGGAAAATTTAGATGGATGTAGACAATTAGAGTACGACAGAATAAGACAAATTAATGAAATTATGAGCTGTGCTTTTTGTGAATTCAGTGCTATATCTTTGAAAGAAATGCAAACACATTTAGATATGCATGACTATGACGAGGATCTTCCCGAATGTTTTGTAAATGGAGGTGTTTCTTTCGGAAATAATCGCAATAAATCTAAAGACTTTTCATGTAAATCTAGCGTGTTTGTCGATGACAAAAATGACATGTATTTATTTACAGAAAATTATGAGACTGAATCGACCAGTACAGATTCAGACACGCGCAGTTCAGGAGAAATAGACAAATGTATCACTAACGAACTTAGATATACAGAGCTTGCTAAGGATAGATCTGGCAGTGAGGTTTTATTAGCTACTCAGTGTGAACAAGAATCCAATGCGCCAGTGGATGCACTGAATTCGTCAAGTAACTGCGATGCTAAAATTGAACCGGAACAGATAACCGAGTTCACGCTGAAACCGTTTGCTTGCTCCAACTGTTTATTTAAAACTTGTAACCTGGAACATCTCAGGCTCCACGTAGAAGCCAATCTTTGTGGAACGACAAGAGAAGAAAACGTCGCTGTACATTTCAACTTAAATAATCTATCATTTGACAAAGCTATACAGACACCAGGAAATATAAATACCGCCATAAAAGAATCTTTGCTGGACAAACAAACCAAAGTAAACACAAATACAAAAACAACTGGCATTAACTCTGTAAAGAACCAGCTAGAAACTTACATACACGACAAGTACAAGTACAACACTGACAATCAAGCGGTGCATAAAGATAAGAAGAATGCCAGAGGTCTTGTAGGTAAGCTCAGTAAGGACGATTTCAGGAAAAGAAGAAAATTCTTCCAGAACCAATCAACACGCGAAGGAAGCACGTTTGAATGTCTGATATGCGAGATGGACAATGTCTTTGAATCAAAAGTTGAAATCATGGACCATTTTCAGAAGGAACACCAGAGACTGAGGGAGATAATATGTAATACTTGTTCATACTGCTCCAAACCATTTCCAAAGTGACATAAACGAAATATACTAACTACCAAACAGAATGGCAGGAATAAACTGTGACTTTTGATTCAGACTATGTATCATGGCGGCATACACTGACTAATTATATCGCAAGATTCAAGTACTCTATTAAATTTGAAGACCCGCAATCTAACGTTATTGATTGGACATTATTTTGACATTTCACTTCGAGGCCTTTATGTCAGTAGGGACCATTTACTTGTTACGCTCAAGCACAATAACCGTTCTGTATTAAATAGTTATTTACCGGACATTGTGTCATGTGACACCAAGACACCCAGATCATACCCAGACGTCTCTTCAAGTAAGCGCAGTAGATCTCTATCACCCTAAATCAGATCTTGAACTTCGGTGCAAATAAATGTGTTGATTTTAAAAATACTTTCGTGCTTTTTCTGGGTAAATATGAAACTATTGATTAGTTTACAAATGTCCTCTTATGTAGAGATAATGGTTTAAATTCACCTGCCCACATTTCATGACCAATGTTTTATTTTACACTTTAAGCCCCTTTTCAGTTTAATGAAAACACTTACGCATATTTTGTTTGGATGAAAACGTAATGTTATTTTGTATTTTGGATACTCCTGTCATTTCAAACGACGATTTAGCACTATTCCGTTACTTGCCATCATTTGACTATTCTCACAAATTGTGCTAGAAACCAAATATAATGTGCGTAAAGTAACTACGGTTTGCTACTTCCAGACTATACCTCTGAAAACTGAAGAAGTAGTTTGCACGCGTGCAACTACTTCTTCTTTTGGACTCAGTAAACGTAACCGCTGCTGTGGCGAGAAACCTGCTTGGTTAACGCATGGAACTAGAGGGCCGGTTGTTGGATGAGCTTGATTGTTATAGATGGTCGCTGAATGAGCGTAGCGTAGGTGGCACGCTGTGAACGGACTGGTGATTCCGTCATTATAAACTCTTTTTATTATGAAGGGAATCCACTCTTACATTTTATCATTATTCTTTGTAACTAAAGTTATAGTTCTTGCATTCTCTGGTTTATAACTAAACTGTGAAATGAAATAAACAGAGTATTTTGTTTTGATTTAATTTTTCAGCTTCCAACTTTGTGCACTGATTTATCCCCTGTTTGTCTTTTAGTTTTTAGCTCGACTATTCGGAGAATATGGAGAGCTCTTACAGTCACTTGTGCGTCGGCGTCGGCGTCGGCGTCGGCGTTGCTTCGTTGGTTAAAGTTTTGCCTGCTAAGTACTATCATGCACATATCTCAGTAACCACTTATGATATTGACTTGAAACTTTGTTCATGTCTTTAGGGGTGTCATACAATCAAGGCAGATAACTCTTGTATAAATTTAGTACAAATTATGACCCTTGTTTGACTTTGAAAATTTCGTTAAGTTTTGCCTGCTAGGTACTATCATGCACATATCTCAGTAACCACTTATGACATTGACTTGAAACTTCGTTAATGTCTCAAGGGGTGTCACACAGTCAAGTCAGATAATTCTTGTATAAATTTAGTACAAATTATGGCCCTTGTTTGACTTTGAAAATTTGGTTAAAGTTTTGCCTGCTAGGTACTATCATGCACATATCTCAGTAACCACTTATGATATTGAATTGAAACTTCATTAATGTCTCAAGAGGTGTCACACAGTCAAGTCAGATAACTCTTGTATAGATTTAGTACAAATTATGGCCCTTGTTTGACTTTGAAAATTTGGTTAAAGTTTTGCCTGCTAGGTACTATCATGCACATATCTCAGTAACCACTTATGATATTGACTTGAAATTTGTTAATGTCTTAAGGGGTGTCACACAGTCAAGTCAGATAACTCTTGTATAAATTTGATACAAATTATGGCCCTTGTTTGACTTTGAAAATTTGGTTAAAGTTTTGCCTGCTAGGTACTATCATGCACATATCTCAGTAACCACTTATGATATTGACTTGAACTTTGTTAATGTCTTAAGGGGTGTCACACAGTCAAGTCAGATAACTCTTGTATAAATTTGATACAAATTATGGCCCTTGTTTGACTTTGAAAATTTGGTTAAAGTTTTGCCCCTTAGGTACTATCATGCACATATCTCAGTAACCACTTATGATATTGACTTGAAACTTTTTTAATGACTTAAGAGGTGTCACACAGTCAAGACAGATAACTCTTGTTTAAATTTAGTGCAAATTATGGCCCTTGTTTGACTTTGAAAATTTGGTTAAAGTTTTGCATGCAAGGTACTATCATGCACATATCTCATTAACCACTTATGGTAGTTATATCAAACTTAGCAATAGTGTTCAGGGGTAAATTTTGTATCAAACAATTAATTTACCAAAAATTAAATCTATAGTTATAGATTTTGACTTTTTTTATGATTCAACTTTCCTAGTTTATACTTAATAGTTAGCAGAATTTTGTTTTGCTATTATACTGATAAAAGGTTTGTTTTATTAGCAAACACCCACATTAGTCGAGCTTGCTGTGTTATGGACAGCTCTTGTTGTATTGTAAGGTTAAACTACACTATTCAGACATACAGAATTATTTCGTTTTTATTTACTCAGTTTGCATATACAAGTACATTAATAAAATGGTACATGAAATTAAACATTTTGACAAGTCTAACATGTAACGAGTAGCCAGGAATACGTTGTATATCTTTAATTAGATTCGAATTATCAGAGTGGGGTCTTTTCTAACTATTTCACATGGAAAACCTACTTTTCGAATTTCAATATGAGTTCAAGTAGAGTTTGCCTGTCGCAACAAGATAAAGGAATATGTGAAGCTTGTTTTATACCTGTTCGAGTTAAGGAATGGTTGTTTATTCAATAAATTCTATTTTTCAATTTCAAATAGTGTTTAAACATCAACGAAATTCTCAGGAAATATAGAACAAAGTTTATTTTATTTTTTATTTAGACAAACTACGAGCGCCATCGATTTTCTGTAATTGGTTTTACGAAACAGGAAGTGCTCAGAAAAAATGAAAGTTAATTTTATAAATAAGAAAACATTAAATCATTTTATACTGTTTCTGAGATTCAATTTCCCATGGATTCTACTCCCAATCAGGTATTAAAATTCTGAAAGATGTTGGTTATCTATTGAAAATGAAAAGTCCTTTTTATAGATTCCGTACAAATCTCAAGCGTCCCTTGAGTTACTGATCAATTAACAGCGGAAATAATGATTTCTCCTTCTAAATTGATTCTGACGCATTTAAACATTAATTGTTATATTTTTAATCATATATGACGTATTTTATCAGTTTAATTGTTCAATTATCTAATGGCAGAAAACAAAAGGGCCGTGTTTCTTATTGAATATTAATACTGTTTCTTGGATGGTCGTTAAAATCGTACAAACGTTACATTGTCTGCAGTTAGACAGCATTTTGTCGTTTTTGTGCAACCTTGAAATCAAAACCTAACTCGGTGGGCTTTCATGATCATTGCTGGACCCCACCTAGATGATCTTCAATTATTAAAAGTGTCAAAAACGTATACACCTGTCACCATTTAAAGTTGAAATTATGCCAATTTACCAGTAATAATCAGTTTGGATTGTTGGAAGAAACATATTATGTAGATATAATTAAGATTGATACGTATAGAATACTTGAAGCTAAAAGAGTCCGCTTCTAGAAATAAACTGTAAAAAATGTTGTCCTCTCATTTACACAACAGGCAATTGCCGCTACAAGCGATGACCATAATGTTGTTCAATATTGTTGCCTGTTGAGGCAACATGAGACTTATTACAACAGTCCCGGTATTTAAACTAGCATGCATTCGATGCAAATAAGAATTTAAAAAATAAATCAGATTTGTTTAGCTATATATAATATTACTAAAATAGAACACAATTCTGTATCGTATATGAAACCTTTTTCATTCTGTTACAAGGCACAGGCAGGATGACATAGGCGTTTACCATATTACATATACACATCTTCTTAACTCTCAGATCTGTTTTCCTTCGGTTTAATTGGATATAATTTTCCGCCTGTAGCAAGTCAAGCAGCTGTCAGCATCACGCGCAAGTCTTCTTAACCAATACTGACAGCAATTATGTCCAAGAAATAAAATCTAGCTATTTTGTTACAAGATGTGCCAATCAATAACAAATCACAGACATAATGCAGCGCTAAAACCTGCCTCCTTAATTTATCTAATTTTATCATCTATCAATATTAATCAGCGATGAATTATAACCGCCCACCATTAGCGGCGCAGGATCAAACGATCAGGGATTAATTTGATTTAAATGAGGAAGGCTTATTCAGTTAAATCATAAGCTTGCAGTATCTGAGAAAAAGTGGCTGGTTTATATTCTAAGACAGAGAGGGTATATATTACTTTTACAAAATGTCGGAAATGAAAAGGGTTTCCTATGACATCGATTCCTTGATTGGCAATACTTCGCAGGATGAAACTGGGGACACTGGTAAGAAAATTTTATCATGTTTTTTAAATGTGGAAGTATATTGTTTTTTTTTTCGGCTTTTAATTTTTAGGTCTTAGTAAAAATGGATGAAAATCAAGAAGCAACATAAAGTATATGGACAATACTACTACTGACCTTTTGGCAATACTGCATAAACATATATGAAAAATTCTGTACTTTATTCTACATCGTGCAAGAGTATTGTTTGGTACCCAGGTTGAAACAAAAGTAAGCAAAACATGTGTTGAAGCATCAAAAGACAATTCACGCACAGAGAGATTGTTTTCCAAAAAATCCTTACAGAATCGCATTATTTTGTGATTGCTCTTTTTTGATACCCTTGGTCACAGATTGCTGATCACTAGCTGTTAGACATATCATAGTAATGCAAACCTAGTTATTTCTGCAAAATTTATATATTTGGATATTTTGCTAAAGGTTGTAAAACTCATTCCGACACGTTACCAGGATATAGGTTGCCGTTCATTGGATTCGAACGAAGAAGTGCTAAACCTCTGAATCCATTGGAAAAAAATTACGTCATAGACATTATCTCGATTTTCATTTGGAAAACTCGGGGTCAGACTTAGAGTAGTTATCGCACCCAGCAAATTCAGTCTGCTTCTTATTGTAAATGAGAAAATAAGCCCTAACGGACAGACAAATACAAAACGTACTTTTTTTCATTATACATACACACCAGAAAACCAACGGGGAAGGGTCTCATTACTTACTGTCTACATTCAAGGTATTTTAATATATAAAATTATTGACAATTCTGGGTTTACTTTAACACAATACTGCATACTAACCTAGCTGACATCTATCCGCTTTGACTGACTAACTGACTGACTGACTGACTAAGGCTAGCTGACTAACTGAATCTGTTTGCTTTTTTGACAACGCTGGCTGTTGAAGAGGTTTTATTACCAAAGTAAATAAACGACAAAATAGCTATAGGTTTTCGTCTATAAAATTTATTTCTGGGCGTTTTGTTTTGTTAATATGTAGACATGTTCCTAATGGGTATTTCTAACGGCTTAATGCTTTTAAAACGACCCCTATTATAAGCTTTTTTTTATTCATCGATTCTTGATTAAAACCAATGAAATTTTTAAAAGTCTATAAGCGAGAAAACACAAAGAATGTTTGTTTTACTTTATAATTTGAAAAGTTTCAACGCGGAGGGAATTACCGACTTACTTCCGGCGACTTATTCACAATGGTTTCAGCTGATGTCGATTCATTAATTTGTTTATTTTTTTAAATTAGTTCATTATTTCCCTGTCTATTTTTGATTCTTTGGTAATTACAACATTAAAACTGAAGCTTGTGAACTTCTGTGAGTGCGAACAAGACCAATACTAAGAGTACATACTTTTATTTTGTAATGTCATTAAAATTTCGGGGCCATTGTGTGTTGTACCAAGTAATCGGGTATATTATGAGTACACTCGTTTGAGTGACATTTGAACAATCCTTTGAAGGGAGACTACAACTGAAGCAATGATACCAGTGACTCCATTCTAAAGGAATAAATTCATGCAGACCCTTAATTGCAAAATCTTCACGGTTAGAATGTTTCTAAGTTACGAAAGTAGTTTATATTTGTTATACAAAGTAATATAGCTATGCAAAAAAACGAACGCTATTTCAATGTGGCAAAACGCTGTAAAAAATAACCACGCATGTCTTTTATCTGCCTCCACATTTCTTATTTATAATTAAACCTAAATGTTACAGTACCCGGTCGTATGCGTGCTGTTCGGACTTCCGTAAGTTGTAAATTAGTACATTACATGTAACCCACTTCCATCACAAATCTTAAAATCATTTTACAACAACATTAAATTGATTGACTGTAATCTTTGTATAAAATACGGAACACGTTTAAACGGTAGGGCAACATATTTCTAAAAAGCTGAGTTTTGTTACTATTTATAGACGGTTTTATTGCTCTCGCTTATTAAAAACGACTTCTATAAAATATTTGGTCATTTGTTTCTATATATCAAAATGACGACCAGGTCGTTAGTGTATAGATATATATTGTCAATAACACTTACACAACCAATGTTCATATTCATTTTAATACCATATACGTGTAGAACAAATGCATGTCACATAAATAAACTTCTTCTATTATGTGTTATTTGTGTTCTATATGGGGATTTATTATTCAACTTTACAATATAACACTGTATTAGATCAATTGCACACATGATATGAAACAGATAGAGCTTATACAAAGCAAAACTGAGCCAATATGAGGAAAGCAGGGCCAATACGAAAAAACAGGGCCAATATTGAATTCAAGCATTCTGATGGGTTTAAAAGAACGGACCAATACGGTCACTTCAGTTACATTTTTAAACGACGCCATTTTGTAAATCAGTTGATATGCAGACTTTTTTAGACTCCTGCTGATTTCTTACTAGTAAGTTAAATACAAATAAAATTGTTATTGTTACAAGAACATTATACTCTTGCTTTTAGCCAATACATTTTGTGTATTGTAAATTTGAATAATAAAATTATCATTAATCAAGTGATTTAATATTGGCCTTGTTATTTGTCCTTGGGCAGTCGTATTGGCCCTCGGCTTTCGGCCTTGGGCCAATACGACCACCCTCAGACAAATAACAAGGCCAATATGAAATCACTTGATTAATAACATGATAATATTACCCGCCTAGACCGATATTACCCGAGCCGTAAGGCAAGGGTAATATTATGTCGAGGCGGGTAATATATCCCCATATAATTATCACGTAAAAACAAATAACAATTTTATTACCTATCCCTTTTATTTCTAAAATATTGAAAGTTTCCGTTTATGTTTTATTGTTTTAACGGCTGAACGGAAGCAGACCTTCAAATCCCCTTATGATACCTCAATGTCACATCGTGACGTCACAAATCAGCACGCGAACTGTACACGTTTAGCATGGGGTACAAGTGTATGTTACCGGCTTGCCCGTAAATATCAATATCTATTTACGGATCGTTGAACAATAAAAAAACGCAAATTTCATGGAAGGGTAATAAATATATATGTCACTCATGCATCTCAGGTCGTTGGCATACATGTATATAATTACATATTGCTGATAAAATCTACAAAACCAATCTTCACATGCGTTTTAGTACCATATACATGCAGTAAAAATACATGTAAATAAATTACTTCCGTTCAATTATCAATTTTGAAATTTTCCCATAAGTTCATCAGTTCCATAGACATTACTAGTTCAAGTTAAAAGTCACACCTGCTTCAAGATTTAGGCTAGAGAAAAGTCGTTTCTATTCTCACGTCTTTTGCCATAGGGAAGCATATCAATAATTCATCCGATAAACGTCCATTAATTTGTCTAAATCCTGATTCAATTTTCTTCTATTGTTTTGTTATAATACTGCTAATGGACATTTTATCACTTTGCTTCCTCCGTCTCAGGCATTACATTATTTAAAGCAGCTGTTTCGACAATAGAAACAAATTGAGAAGAAAGGACAACTTATCAATTTACTGCTTTCACGTGTGTGCTTAACAGGGGCTGGGTTTGGGTGTAGAGTGCCAAGTAGTTATGCGAAGTAAATGAATATTGTACTTGCTGAAATAGACCAGTTTCCACCAGAAGACAGATTCTCATGTGATTGAAAATCATATACACTAACTCAAACGACATTAGTGTAAGAATCATTCCGAATTCATTGTTAATTTGTGTACGTACAACATATAACTGTGACGAAGTTGGAAATGTATTTTGATATGTATACCTTTGATGTATCCGTGAAATTTGAAATAACAGAAATTTGCCTGAGCTTCACAATGGAAGACTCACCGTTTGTCCGAATAGCATCCGTTACTCGTTATTTTGGATCATAGTATTGCCTTAAGCAAAGAGACATCTATATTATAATGGTCACATTATGTGTATTGTCCCAATTGTATTAACAATTTAACGTCAAACCTTCTCTGAGAAGGACCCTCGGTAACGTTGTTATAACTTTTGGCCCCCTTTTGTATATTGCTAAGTATGCTTTGTACGCTTGATATATGTACGTGTGAATTAATACTATGCAATAAAATATGATGGAAGTAAAGTCAAACCTTTTTTGATTAGGTTATACAATTCTTTTAACCGATTTCATAAAAATTATAAGCATACGTGCTTCCTGATATATGGATATTTTCGGTTTTGTTTTATTATTATTTTTTTCTGACATGTTCTAAATGTCCCTCTTCCAATTAGTGTTATTGTTTAAAGCACATTGTGTTTTTTTCTGACTTCTCCAAGCAAAAACGCCTTCTTACATTTAACTCCTGAATTCGAGCTATTGCTTTAAATTATAATGTTTTGCTACAGGGCACTCCGGTCTGCTTGATTTATATTTGTTCCTAATTCCTTGAACAAATTAATACCATGCATTATTAATACATATAACATTTAAAGCTGCGATTAGATTATCTCTAGGAATTGGATATGCGCTTCTTCGAATTTGTATGGTGTTTCTGTTTACTGCGTCCCCTTTTATATTTAATTTTATGTCTTTTGTTTTCTTTCTTCTGGATGAGAGTGTGGGGGAGGGGAGGGAAAAGAAGGGGGCGTTTGTTTGATATGGGCGAAAATACGGACACAGATTGTAAACTTAAGCCTACTAGTAAATGCACACTAAAAAGTCGAATAGGAACAATTCTCTGAGCGCGCCAATTTTGACACTCGTTAAACTACTGAGCAGGGTCCATAGTTTCAACGCCCACCTCACTGAAAAAGAGAGAAACCACGATCAAAACAAAAAATCCTAAAACAATACTAACAATAACCAAAGCGCTGTGAGCGCTGAAGGCCTGGGGCTATAGATTAACTCCCCTAAAAACAACTTTTGACCATCGTGATTTACGCTGAACCTTACCTAAAGCGCGGGCCGAAATGTGCATAGGGCGAAATTTAGTTTATGACACAGAATGAATGATTCACAAATATATGGGTGGCAGGGAAGTTTGTTTTATTATAAAACGTACGTTAAATGAAAAATAATCACATGGTCAACAATATCAATTGTTTGAGAGAACAATAAAAATAATTCAATCTGCGCTTTGTTCAACTTCAAACGATATCAGATGATGTGGATCGAAAATTATTGTGTACCAAGAACAAGACCTTAAAACAGAAATAAACGAAGCAATACCAACAATGAATTATAAATACAGTACTGTACAATGTGTATAACAGGGAAAACCAAAAATGATTCTTGGTTACCTTGTAGTTGTAATCGGTGAAACCGTTCACTGGGCCTTGACATGCAGCGTCCTCGATAAATGGCGGGTGATTTTGATCACGTGAGTTCCTTCTCATTGTATCTTTTTTTTAAAGAAATTTATTTTTAGGTAAATATATATGTAATCGTTCGTAAATAAGAAAGTTGTCAATGAAATAACATGAGAAATTTGAAAATCAAACTATAAAACTCTTATATCGAATTCCGTACGTTTCCGTAAATTTCCGTAAATATCCGTACTTTTCCGTGATATGCATATGATTATCTTCCGTAATCAGCTAACAGACCAGTAATTTCTAAAACAGAAAAATTATGTAATGCAGCCCGTAAGCTATAGACCTTTCTGCAATAGTTTGAAGTTGTATGTACTGTTTTTAATTGTAATATGTTCTTATCGTATGCGACATTCAAACAAAAGATTGATCTGGTCTGACTTCCAAAGCGCATGTTTACAGTTGTTATTCGCACATAGCACTGTTAAATTGTCAGCAGTGTTTGAAATGTGGTATGCTTACTTAGGCCTAGGGGACTTTTAGTTCCCAGGCCAAAAACCAAGAAAAGGAAAAATAAAGTAAGAAAGGGGAGGGGGAATCTTTGATACTTTCAATTGAACACTGAACAGCAGACACAGAAATACATATGGAATGTGGAGTATATATTGAAGAAAAGTTTTTACTCTACAGTTGACATTTATCAAAAATAAAAAAAGACAAAATACCATTGAAGAGGTTGAAACGCTGTTTAACCTGTTATAAAATATGCTTATTTAAAGTTCCAGATGCACAATTATAAATCATCAATATCATCACTATTCTAGTAAAAAACGAGGAATGTACATGTACTACTGTAATAGTAGTAGCAAAACTAAATGTCATTCAGTAAGTCACACATGGCGTTAAACATGACGTGTATTATAAAAAGTGACTTTACCCTTCAAAGTGACCATCATAATTTTTAAAAAGACGTTAGCCACTGATTTATACTACTTTAAAAATGAACATTGCCAAACATTATAACAGAAATATATGAATCTGTATCACTTTTTTATTCCAACTGAATATAGAGAAAATCAGTTTAAATCTTTTTTGACTATCCTAGTCAAAAATAAATATCCAATCCTTCTTTTATGTACATTTTGACTTATATCAATAACTTTGCCTAATTAACTTTTTACATGTTTTCATAACATTTACCAAGTTTTTAGCTTCGTTCTTGATCATAACTCAATATGGAAATCTTGAAGGATAATATAACTTTAAACTGGCAGTTAAACTACACATAAGACGGCTTGGATATTTCTTTCACAAAACAAAATAAATCAAAGGACTGAAAGTGCTGGAGGGTCGATTGTCTCTGAACAACACAGTCTGCACCCATACATGTGTAAATATCAGGACACCATAGACTGTACACATACATGTGTAAATATCAGGACAACCCATGCATGAGTAAAGTTATCAACAAACTGGAGACACAAATGTCCACAGAGTTTGACCTTTAACCATATGTGTAAACTTTACTTTTGATAGGAACCCATGTGCTTACCTTTTGCATTCAGTGACTACATGTATGTTCAACTACCCTATAAAGTATCATAGCTGTGAATGGTAACTGAGAAGTGGATTTTTACAAACCTGAACTGAAAATTCAAAGTTTGCACAACTTATAATGCCATTCAAAAGTTATGGGATTTGCCCATAGGGTTGATTGTATTGTGTCAATAATACAAAATAAATTCCTATCCTAAATTGTAGGCAAAAACTGAACAATGAGCAAGATCAGAGAAGACACATAGTAAATTAATAACTGAACAAGAAAAACAGTGATACAAAGTATCACAGCGGGCCCACAAACAAAACTGACATGTAAATATTCTAGAAATTGGTGATGATTGATGTTGAGGCATGGCCCCAAAAGAACCCAAGGAAACCAATTCTGGTTGTACAAGCAAAACCTGACACGACTACTGACTGAACTTTACTGTTATCGAATAATATGTATACAGTATGTCTTATTAACATTATCCTTATAAGTTTGACATGAATGAAGTTTTCTATGATTATTTGCTGTAAAACATTTAAAATGGTTTAAAGTCTTAAAATTATAAGTAAAACAGAAGAAAAATGAAAAAAATGCATTATATGGGTTTCGAAGTAGCGTCCGCCGCAGTAAGTCAGCGCAAATTAAATTTCCAGCATCTCTACCCACTGCTCTACGTCCGCCGACTATATAGTCATCGGTAAAAAACGAGTTATTATAAATTTTTATGTCCAAGTCGTTCGTTCGCGCATTAATAGTATTTACGATTAATTACACATTTAAAGAACAATAACGAAATAATATTATTCTATTCTGAAATGTTTTTAAATTATTTAGATTTATTACTATATAATTTTGAAAACAGAAATCGCTATAATGCCTAACAACTGTTTATATGGAACTACTTGTTTGTATGTTGTGCGTTCGGCCGTAGGGCCGATATACTCTGTTACACACCTACTCCTTTGTTTGGTATAGGTCCAAATATTTTTGAAAGACCTGCAATAACAATGTAAAGCTCGTGCGCAGGTCTATGTTTGCACGTGGGCAGGTCTAAAATTTCCCTAGCCAGACCCGTCAACGGGCAAAGATAGAACTGTGCACGAGCTTTTCATTTTTAATGCAGATCTTTCAAAAAGATATTGACCCACATCAAACACCTACTTGTGCATAAAGAAATAATTCTGAAATAAAAGGTATTTTTACAGCAAAATCGTAGGTCTGAAAGTAAATCACAGAAAAAAGAAACAAACACACAATAGACCCAGTACGTTTTTAATATATTTTAGTTTGAGCGTAACAGACGTGCCTTTAAGAATTGAATGTGTTTTTCTGCATTTCAATGACGTATGAACTGTTCATAATTTTACTCGATGAAATGCAGAAAAAAACTCATTCAATTCTTATAATTACAACTTACTATAATTAAAGACATTCGTTTGAATTAATTAACACGTTTTGTGATCACTTACCCGGATTCTATTTTAATACTTCAGTCGAAAGTAGCCGGCCGCTTATCTTATCAACAAAAAAATCTCTATGTACACGAGACTGCTTTAGAACGTCTTAAAAAGCAAAGGGCCATCAATGAATGAATGAATGAATGAATGAATTAATTAATTAATTAATTAATGACCGAGCACAACACGTTGACGATATGCAAAATGTTTGGTACAAATGTACTTAATACTACAGTGAAGTTTTTATTTATTCCTGAGAAGAAGGGCGGACTGAGGCTTTGTACCGATGACTCCTTTGAGGTTATAATGATAATTGGCCAGCCGTTGGTTATTAATTTCGAAGACAAAATTTGCACGGATAGAGAGACGGACGGACGAACAACGCAACTCCATATAACACCCACATAAACTTCGGTACGGGTGTTTAAAAAGTAAAACTACAACTTACATAAAAAATCTAACGACACATGCTATTTTTCGAAGATTAGTATATTACATGTTGTTACGAATGAATGAAGAAAACAATAATAATATTACCTGTACGTATTATGTGTTATAAAGATGTCATTTGCCTCCTGCTCCTCAAAAACATCAAGGATGATGGGGTAAAATTTTGTCGGAATCATACCCCGTTTCGCTTATCTAATTAAATTCAGACATTTTACACCGTTTAACTAGCAAGGCTTGTTGACGGTGTGTAAGCCGGATATCAACCTCGTACAGCGGTCTTTCTTTGTAGGAAAGACCTGTCTCGTTGCTACATACAGCCCGTGGACAGGTCTTTCCCACAAAGAAAGACCTCGTACTCGGTCGATATCCTATACTTACCATTGGCTCGATTTTAACAATCGACCCAAAAAGGGTACTGCCTAAAAACAAAAGACTGGTTATATTGGGGAGTAATCGAAAGAGGCTATTGCAATTTTGTCATGAATATCGAAATTATAGTAAATTTACTTTTTAAATATGTAGACACGTGTGGAAAAATGGTAATCATGCATGAGTTAAGACGTATGCACAATTTGAACTTTTTATTACTGCAGATACATTTGGAAACGATCTTTACCAAAAGAGGACCAGAAAGGAGACCGAAGGCCAATTACTGGACTACTCTACCTCACCAGAGTGCGCATTGAAGTTATCAACCAGGACTGTCAGCAGGGCACGAGGATTAAAGATACCTTCATTCTACAAGAGCTATTTTGACTTTCTTGACACGAATCCTGGACCGACAGACACTGTTTTAGATCGCAACAGCCTTTCGGATAAAAATGTTTCCGGACAGTTTGATACGAAATTTAACGATGGTATTGCGACAAGATACGAGAGGTACATGGAAACTGTAGGCGTCGAGCAACGTGCTACCGGGTCGGGGAGTCCAAAAAGCGTGCCATATACGGACAAAGGCTGTAATAACGAGATGAGTCGAGCAGTTGAAAGGGAAAGGGTGAACTCTAATGTTACTACGATCAATGGGTATAAGGTTACTGTAGTCAGATAAGTAAACGTAGATCTATAATGATTCTTTTTGTTCATAGTTTCGTTGTATCTTTAGTCATATTAGCACATTGGATGTAAAATTGCTTGCAGCTTACTAGCTTTGATATTGCTAACGTTTTTTTCTTGTATCAGACGAAATAAAGTAATGAATGTGGTGAAGTCAGAAGGTTAAGATTTGAAACCAGATTAGTTGTGAATTGACAGGACTCGGTCAAACGTTAATTGTAAATTGTTACTGTAGTGTACCAGTGTGGTGCCAATCTGTCGCAAAAACGTGTAAAATAGCCGACTAAACACTTCCTACAAGGTAAAAAATGAAATGCCATGCATACACGTATAGAAACTAGAAATTAAAGAATGAGTGAAACATATAAGTTTTATAAACGAGTTTGTCGAAAGTAAAATATCATCAACACTAGGGAAAAGACCTCGTTCAGGGTAGGAACGTGATAATCGGCCAACAAGGTGCGTAAAACCCAAGTGCCATTATGCGACTGAAAGCCGCTTATTACGCCGCTGCCTGGCTCAGTCATTAACTAACGTCTGTAATACGTGCTTTATGTCTTAATGATAGTGAATGCAATGTGCATGAGTTACTGAAACTAGAAAATAAAGCAATGCACATTTAAGTTCATTCATTGATTGTGTTTTCATCCCTACGTTTAATTAGCTTCACTATTTATCGTCACTCGTCGTCTGTTACCTTGTGTTTGTGATATCTATTCTTTTGATAACTGCGTGTATATCGTGAACACACATTCTTCAATTTATATTTCCCTATCACTTCAATTCTTAGTGATGCTTTTTAAAATTGTGACGAAGTTTTTGTCTCGGCAACGGCCATTTTATCAAGTGATGACGTTATTTGTAGCCGTTGACGTCGCGTGCCTCTTTTCTGAGGGTCGACGGCGGTCGATTATTTTGTAATGACCTTAACGCACAGATAATCAATAAAATACTGTACACATTTGTTACGATAAATAATAACGTGTGTATTATATGAAAGAAATGCATACGTCAACATTGTTCAGACTGAGTATTACACAATTTTATCGTTATTCTACATGTAAATATATTCTCTAACAACAACAACAACAACAACAACAACAATAACTTTATTTTGTGAAGGTTACATACTAAGTGTACAAAAAGTTTCATACTGCTTATTTCCAGTATGGCCTTCATTTTTAACTTTAAAAATATACCCCATATTCACACACACAGTTTCACAAAATATTTAACATGCATGCATCCCAACATATAAACATATCCATTACTTTCGACAAACACGCATCAACTTATGACATGCAGTCTTATCTATATATATATTTGAATCATGCATATACTTAAGATCGAAATGAAGAACAGTTGATGTGCTGAAATTAAATATTCTGACAGTCTGAAAATTTGAAAGTTCATGTACCTTTGAATGTACCTTACGTTGAAGCTGAACATTAAAAATCCCAGATATTTCGGAGATTAAATACTGAATTTGGTAAAAATATTTGTACTTTATTTTCAGTACTAAAGTAATTTTTGTACACAGCTGTATTTCATGTTTAAAATTTGATTTTAAAGCAACGAAGATGAGCCATTGTCCGATTATGAGAGATCGAGAAATGCGGTAGACTTTGGTAAGAGGAAACAACGACGTTATAGAACAACCTTTACCAGTTACCAACTGGAAGAACTTGAAAGAGCTTTCCAGAAAACACACTACCCAGATGTTTTCACAAGGTATAGAATGCACTTATAAAACATAATTATGTTACATAATATTGATACGCTTTAAAGAGAAAATATGTGTAATCCGTCCTCCCGAAGTTTTATTAGCTTTTTGCGATTCTCGCATAATTGCTATTGTGAAATTTGATCGTGCAAATTGACGTCATTTCACAACAAAATATCAGCCATGTAAATAATATTTGACTCGTTAAAGACAATACTGGTAGCTTTAAATGCTAAATGTAGCTCAGCGGGTTAAAGAAAAGAAGAAAGAAAGCCAAAAAACACATAATGATATATTATACACAACAATAAATGGCAGTGCTTTTGAGTGACAATCGCGCAGATATTTTATAATTGCCCTCGGGTAATCATTGTATTACCGGAAAGGAACTGCTCAACCATATATTCCATAATTCACACATGTGGAAGTCACTTTCCTGTTTTGCGTTGGTAACCTTACAAACTGGTAACTGGGGCGAACCCATATTAACCTCAGAATTTGTGATATGTGTAACAATAGAATTGGAGACGGGTTTCACTATTTACTAGAATGCCTAAATTTTACCGAAGATGGAAGAATATTTATAAAATTATAGTATTATCGTCGGCCAACTACTTGTAAACTGAAAGAACTTATGAATACAACTAATAATACTGAATACTTAAAAATATGCAAGTTCATTAAATCAATGTTATAAAGGATATGTTAATACCACGAATAATTTGAAATTGATGCAATAAAATTTTAGTGCTGCTATCAAAACCTTATTGCACTTAGCATTTGGTTTTCAATTTCGCTAAGGTATTTTCAAACAATAGCACATTAACTTCAAAAAGTGAAGCACGTCAGTTTTCTGTAAATGTATGTGGCTATCCATCAAGGCACTGAAAAGAGGGCTCACCACCATTCACCAATTAAAATAAGAAAACCAATTGCGAACCTTATATACACTTACAGTAACAGTCTATTTTTGTACGTATATTTATTTAATTTCATTTGAGATTGTTGTAATGAGCGTCTTGTAACATTGTGTCATGTATTATCCTCATGTGTTCATATTTGCATGATATGAGCGTAATCAAGGTTTTTTTTATTTGACTTGACCTAAGAGTATGCCATTTACACACAAACCCGTGTATACAGGCAAAGCGTTTTTAGCATGAACCTAAGAATTAAAAGTCATTTATTGCAGGTGACTTCAAACAATAACTGTATGGAATGCATTTGTAACAATATCTGTTGTGTAAAAGTTGCACTAAGTGCATGTGCTGCAGCTTAAAATCTTAGGCAGAGACAAGCTCTTAAACTGTCACTTTAAATAGTCATTGTCCTTCCTGTGTAGTAATAGTTCTTGGTGTCAGTATCTAGGAGGGACATGATAAATTTGAGCCCATATCTTCAAAGCTGCCCAAACAATTTATGTTTAAAATTGACATTGTAGTATGGACGGACTTAATATTTAAGTAGTTTGATTCATGTTTTCACGACCTTGTTTTGTTGTCTCGTTTCAGAGAAGAGTTGGCCATGAGGATAGATCTAACGGAGGCTAGGGTACAGGTAAACGTTGATACTTTGTTAATTCATTATTTTTATCTGCTTGCATAACAATGACAAATTAAAAGTTTTAGCATCTGTAGGTAGCAAGTTTTAAAATAGTCTTAGAATTAACCCACTGCAGAACATATGAGAACATAAACGAAATGTAAAGATCCTGAAGCAGGTGCATGCTACAAAAAAGCCCCTAAATGGCAAAAATGCCTTGGCAATTTATGGCAAAATTGCAACAGATGTAAACTCATTTTGTTTTACATTTTCTTTTTTTTCACTTACTGATATTTAAATCGGAAAGTTGAATTAGTGATTTTTTGTTTTAGTTGTAAGTATTCATGTTAAACAATTATACGAATGTATTAGGCCGATATGAGTGTAAACAGATACATGAGAGTTCCCTACTTTAGTTTTACAACTATCTAACGGTAGTTACAACATTTTGTAAGTATAAAACAACATATTTTTACAAAAGTATAGAGTAAAGTTAATAAAAATGAAATAATCAGTTTTGTTTAGAGATAGTTGATCTAACACAAATTGATATGATACTATACGATGTTATGGTACATGTAATTTCTATCAAACGTCCGGCTTTTAGAGTGAAACAATGCTCAGTAAAATATTGTACGAATATTATTTTCATTATCTAAGGTATGGTTTCAAAACAGAAGGGCCAAGTGGCGGAAAAAAGAAAAGGTTGGTCCAACAGCACACCCATACAGCCAGGGACCATTCTCAACAGGATTTGGTCTAACACCGAGATCTGTTTTGCCTCAGCAGCAAGTTTTTACAGACCTATTATTCAAAGCCTATGAAGCACAATTTCTACAGAAGTATTCAATCGAAAACGCAAAACTTTCGACGACGGTTCCTTTTCTTCCTGCGTTACCTCCCTTTGCTCATAGCAACATGACGAGTGTTTACCACGGAGGTAATATGATGTCACAATTACGAAATCAAATTGACATGCATAAAATGAGCATTGACATCCAGAGTAACAAAACCCAGCCTGTTAATAGCGACATAACGCTTGATAAAGCTGAATTTCTCGATCATTCAGACGGCTTACATGGAATTCATGCGTCAAGTATCGCAACTTTGAGACACAAGGCAAAAACGTATGGCATATCTCACATCGGCAAATGAAAGAGAATAAAATTTCCAAATTCAACTTATCACGCACATGACATGTGTTATTGACGATATGTTTAATTGTCTTGTGATCTTGTACACACCTTAATCATATAAGCTAATTTTTCCATGGGAAATCAATTTGGAAAACAACCATGATATTGTTGAGTTTACGAATAATCTTATACAGTTTTATTATACCATAACTATTCAATTCGCGGAACTTTTAAGGTAATTATCTTATTATCTAAAGTATTTTACAAAATGAACATTTGTATAATAAATTGATATTAATAACCGATAGCTTTTTCTACGGAAAATGTAATGATTCGACAAAAGTTCTCCCCACTGAACAATCAAGCCGAACAATCGCGTAATGCGAACTTGATTACCAATTCTTCCTTCTTTATTTTAGTTGCACCCAGGAGTACTAAACACCTTAATAGCGTGTCAGCTGACAAAAATGGAAACGGAATCATTTACAATAAACTAAGAAACTGAAAAGCGTCTGCAGAAAAAGTTCTTTTATATTCAGTAATTAATTACGTGAACCATTTAATGACTGGACGTAAACATAAACTTTATTGCGAATCACTATATGATAACCATCACATTTGTATAATCACCTTACCACATACACCTGAACGTGTATATCCCGACAGGGAAATATAACAAACTGAATTGAAAATATCAAACTTTATTGCTTGCTCGCCAATACAATGATTAATGATTGCTGTAAGAGCTTTTGTATCTTTTCGGAGATTGCCTTTTCTTAACATTAATATCGCAATATTAGCACTAGTTAAAAGATAAGATTAATCAATTGTTTATGAAGCATAGTTTAAATAAGTTTGTAATTTGAAACAATTTTGCTGTTGAATACGTGATAATAGTCTGCAGGAACATCTGAATCTGAGACTCTTGCCTTCTTTTACTTTACTTGATTGGTAAGAGAAGTGCGAATACACCAAGAAGCACAACACCAACCGTCGTCCGAAGAAATTTCTTTAGAATTTGTTTATTTATGATGTATTTATTCCATTTGCTTGATTTATAAACAACAGATAAGCAAAAGAATAACTGATCCATTTACGAGAATGTAGCTCAGCATAGGCACACATCATTCAACATTCAAAATTTGAACGTCGTGCCAGCTCAACATAGACATTCGAAATCCTGAATTTGAATGTCGTTCCAGCGCGACACACGACATTCGACATCTAATATCTACAAACAATGCTGTATGTAGAGCTGGCACGCCATGTAAAGTTTGAATGTCGAATGAAGTTTGTCGAGCTGGCACGACATTCAAATTTTGAATGTCCAATGACGTATGTCGAGCTGACACGACATTCATATTTTAACATAATGCCATATGTCGCGCTGGCACAAAGCTAACATTGGAATAAAACAAACCTGTTAAAACAACAAAATAGTTGTCTTGAAACATGAAACAATTTGAAAATAAAATGACGCAATTACTTGACCCCATGTCCGGGCTTCAAAAATGTACGCGGATATAATTACAGTAGAACAGCTAGACCACGAAGTTCGGGCGCGTCCGTCCTTCGATTTAACAAGACTCATACATACCCCCGTAAAACGTTAACATAGTTTTCAGTGCGTTCTTGCCGTGCACGTTCACGGAAAAATCACACATTCTACTAATGTCGAAATATACGAATATACGTATGCGGCCGAAATAATCAAACCGGAAACTATCGGCTCAGTACTTTTGATGACCTAGGCTCGAGTCTCAAGGCAACTTTCTTGTATCAGTCGATCGGTTTTCAGAACTGTTACATACAGTAAATTCCGTATATAATTAACTACTTGGCTCCTTGGACATTTGTTTATATTCGGAGTACGTTATTATTATAGCATTTCCATATTACATTAGAAGGAATAAGATTAGGCAAAGAAAATATGCTCCTAATATCTGGAATTTTGCTTTATCCGGATTCGTTATATACGGAGTTCATTCCTATTTGAGCGCTAAGACAGGGTGGTACATGTATACAGCATAGACATGCCAGCGATTGTTTTAACCAATGCTGCCTGTCACCAACCCTACAAGACGTTGGTTTCTTTTTTCGGACGTTGCGGCATGCATGTCCGGGCGTAGCTGACACACGCCAAATGCCGTTTTCTGAGTATATGTCAAATAACGTCGACACTTTCAGCCACGAGGGTACATGTGTATCCTACACATTTTGTAATCACAATTATAGACATAGACCGGTTTTTATATATACAAATATATTCATAATGCAAACTATGCCGTTTTTGTTAGGACCTAGGCTCCAACCCTTGAGAAATTATCTATTGTCAAAAAAGAGAAATTGTTGATTAGTTTTCGGACATAGATAAGTCCCAGTTTCATACTTTGTAACATTTTATGTAAATACGAGGGTACATCAACAAGTCCCTCTAGTAACATAATAAACAAACAATATTCAAAATTTTATTAATTTAACTTTTCAACATGGTCTCCTTCGATTTCAATGCATTTGATCCAGCGATGCTCAAACTAAATTATGCAATTTCAACAACCCTAATGACATCAACATTACTGATAAAAGCCTCCCCTGCAGTTCAGGTTTGAGTTTGGGAAAGACGTAAAAGATCAGGCGAATGTCCTAGAATACTGATGCCATAACTTTATCCACAGATGGCATCCGCTTGAACCTCATCGACGGTGGTGAAATATAGATAGATAGATAGTTTATTCAAGCAAAAAGAGATATGCCTGTGAGTTACAGTAAATGTACAGCGGATATAATTGCATGAATAGTCAATGGTGGATACACGGCATAAGAAATGGTCAATGTGTATAGAACATTTAGACAGTGTTATTTCCATTGCGTACAGTAATACAAAATATTCCATTAAACGTATGTAGGTATTCAAAACAAAATTTCCTTTAATGGGTTATATCCCTTGTAGTATGATAGTACTATTGGTTAGTGAACTTGCCTTCTTAGGGCTTTGCAGAACATGACCTACTATATATAGGTTTCCTTCATTATTAAAAGATCTGTTTGAATATGTAAAACCTTTATCGAAAGAGAACTAAATCCTTTGTTGTTTTTTTCACGCTTGATCACACATCATGTTAGCTTTGTTTATGTTAAATCAGGTGATCATTTATAAACGAAAAAGTGGAAAATAAAGTCGCCCATGATGTTTAAATCTACATAAGCAGAACTGCGCAATAAAGTAAGTTATTATTAATTTTACTTTTATTACGGTCTTTATTGATAATTTCCATTTTACCGCAATATAGTAGTAATGAATTCGTTGATAAACTAACATTTTGATATTTGAATAACCTTATACAAACAAATTCAACTCAAAGTTCGACGTGAAATCTTGCAATTTATCTAACCACTTTTCCTTGGAGGATCTGTACTAAACTCTCATTCTCCTCCAGAAAGTGCAAACTTTCTTACTAAAATAGTCAGATTGTTAAAATCATATTACCCTTCAAACTGGTCACATGTGTTAATAGTTATGTATGATACTCAAAATACAGCGGATGCTTTAAAAACTTTCTCTATATTCAATGTGAATGAAACTGTAACTCAGATCCCTATTTATAGGTAATAACTATGGCAATGTTTATTGTTCTAGGTGTATCAATCACTGATTAATGTTTTATTTAAAATTTTGATGGTCACTTTGAACGGTAATACCACCACCTTAACAGTGTCCGAGCCCATGATCCTTGTGAGTTAAAGGTTAAGTCCGCAACCACTCCACTACCGGTGCGGTTTAGATCAGGTTCTGGTTTCAGTGTACTAAGACAATTTCTCTGAAAAGCTTTATGAACTTTCCATTGATTATATAAACAAAATTTCGTTATACATATACTGAAGATTTTCAAAATCGAAAGAAAAAGCCGAAGCAGTCTAGATTGTAGTCACTGTGGAGATGACATGCAGATATTGGTTAAACTTTCTACGGTGGTGGATAACCTATACCAAAGGCCAATGAAAAAACATTGATGTCAGTAATGAACAATTGCATTGAACAATCAAATGTCTACTTTTCATCACAGTCACGTGAAGTTTGAACCTTCAACCCTGGCCCGATCCGCCCCTTCAGATTTATTTTCACAATGTTTAAACATGTTAAGAATAACATGGAACGATGTCCAATCAAGTTCCGATAAAAATCATTTTCAAAAACACCCCGGACCAAATCAAACATATGTATTTATGCTCGATAGTGGGAACGGAGTGGATTTAAACACTTTCGTCAGGGTTGGCAATGTGTCTATATCCGTCGTGAATATCTGTTTTGAATTTGACAACCCGCAGATCAAATTTCAAATTGTCAAAATAAATGTAAACACGTTCAGTTAGAGTTTTCAAATCAGGTGATCGGTTATAAATTATCTTGAAAAATAAAGTCACCCATACCTTTTAACATTCACGTACGAAAGATTGCATTTATTTTCGGTTTTCATATCAATACAATGCATTATATTTTATTGAACTGTGAAAGTATATGTCTTATCAACTGATACTCTTTGTTGGTAATAATAAACAACGAATGCTTGTTATGTGTATAGAGGATCGCCAGACCATGCCAAGCCAAGGCAGGTGTCAACAAAGAAATGGATATTTCTAACGGCTTATGTAATGGCACTATTGTGTAACAACACGAACAAATTGAAGTCTTTTAAGACTTAAGATGTACATGTACATGTAAGAAAAACGGATAAAAGTTAAGTTTGAATGGTCCGGAGATAAATAACTATTGTTCTTTTTTGTTGTAAAGAAAATACTGACCAATAGGTGAAAATATAATTATAATATGATAATTGAGACAACTAAATCACGGGATTTTTTAGAAATAGGAGGCGCTAAATTTGAAATAATGATTATTTATTGCACACGCACAATTGCTTTGGGATAAATATTTCTGAATTTCGCTATAGTAATCGAACAGTATCTCGTCAATTTAAATGCTTGTTTTATAGCATGTATGATTTAAACTAATCTCATCTTGGCTATACAATTAAATAAACGAAATAAAGACGTTGACATTCAAAATCTTTTATTGGCTAAAAATCTGATTTAAAGTACAAATATTAATAATCTCATCATATTTGATTGCTAGTCTACAATTTATGGGAAGGCATATAAATGCATAATTATAAACAGTTATGTGTTATAGAAAATTTGTATATTTTGATATAGCTTTTCACTCTTTTTACACATATGTTAGGGTGTATCATACACACCACCCAATCACCCGCTCCCAAGGTTAATGTCTTACTGAAGGGCTCGAACTATGTAAGTGAAGTGTTATAATGCAATATGTCATTTCTGCTCGGTGTCGTTTTAGTGCTTGGATCAATCTATATATAACACTAGAGTATTGTTACATATGTGATGCAGGTGTGTCATACATAGTATCCATATATCCACCTACTCCCAAGGTCAAGGAGACATTAAAGGCTCAAATCCTTTCATATTAGTGCTATGTATCAATATGTCCTGTCCTTTTTGTAGCTTGAACATTAATAGTCCCATAATTATTACGCGTACCATACGAATGTGTCGCCATCAAGGAACTTTGATCGACTCTAAAGGTCAAGGTCACACTCAGGTCTTATTCATTGGTTTGGTATAGCTGTATCTGTGACATATACGTTCTAAATAACATTGAATATGCAGGAATGCAGTATATGCTGTAAATGCCGGACGGTTTTATGTGGAGGCAACAAAATCAACTTCCATAACACAATCTTCAAAACAAGACATACATGTAAATGGGAATATTTACTAACATATTAAACTGAAAATAATCCTTTCAAGCAAGATTTCTTATCAATTTAAATACGACGATTTCTGTACTGATTTATTCATTAGGCTGAAAAAGCATATAACATACTCTAAGGCTATGCATACATATAATTAATCTCTTGTACAAGATATCTAGCGGCTTGTACACTTTTTGTTTTCATACAAGATTCGACAAATAGTGTTTGAAAATATAACAAGAAATAGAGAAACATTGTCACCAGTTCACTGCATTGACTTTACTTAAATCAAAATTTAATGTAAATTTTGTATATTTCACATGAGAAATTTTTTTATATGATGGTATCTGTACACTGTTAGACTTCGTGATGAAGTCCTTTTTTAGCATACCTACACACGTATGTTAAACAAACAAATATACCTGTTCATTCTTACATTTTTGCAATTACATACATGTAGTATGTAGTATTTGCATTACATATTGAACAAAAACAAAATCTTCCATAAAATCTAATTCGATGGCTTCTTAAAAATGTAATACAAATCCAGGTTATATTCCCGCAAAAGAAAATCTCTTTCCTTGTCGCATGCACTGCTCATATTGTCTGTTAACATATAAACAACTCTTCTATAAGTTCAACATAATGTCTTAGACAAGAAACATGTATACTGTATGTGTTAAAAGAAGAATATTGTGATGACAGCCGCTGTCAGAAATAGATAATTTCATTAAAATGTATATGTTTTATGCAGAACTTATTCATTAATTCAATTTCATATTTAGATGGAGTATTATATCTTTTAAGAAAAGAATGTTCCGAGTACCAGATGATTACCCGCATGTATCCCGGCGACTGTCCGAGGTGATGGGAGATATAGGACTGAATGAAAGGACTGTCAATGTAAGGAGACATACAATGCTACTGACGGAGAGCATAGAGACACAGTGCGATGTAGTACTTGCACACAATTGGACACCTTATCTTTTCGGAAGCCAAAGTGAGGCAACTACTACACTAGGACTGAAGTCAGATACTGATATGCTAATCTGTTACACTAAAAAAAATGTCATAAAAAGCTTGGATGAATGGATTCAGGGTAAAGATAACTTTTTAATGATTCAAGATGACACAACGTCGCCAGGTTACTGTAGACTTCAGGCGCTGAAATCTGATATTCCTGTAGCTGAGGATTATATACCTGATGAATACTGTGAATATGATGACGAGAGAAGAGTGCTGGTGAAAAACAACTTTATTCTGTCCAGTTTTCTTGAAGTATCCGATAGAAATGGACCAGCTGAAACAGACGATGATATCGACCTTGTTACAGCATTTCCAATCAGAAGCCGGACCAGACAAACAATACCGGGGATAGTGAGACGTTACATCAGGCATGATCAGAGTAGACATGCAATAGAAAATGCGCTGCGTGATAGTTGTTTCATTGTAGGTACCGGTCACTCAAACAGCACAACTGAATATCTTGAATGGAGGATATCCACCGTAATGGCTGAAAGAATTATGATGTTCAATATGAATATCACACAGTTAAGATGCTATACAATTTTGAAAATAGTTACCAAATCGTTCATTACACACAGGTTCCCGAATACAATATCAAGTTTTCATTGTAAAACAGTTTTAATGCACTGTATAAAAAACACGACTTCTGATTTATGGACTGAAGAAAATTTGGTGCTTTGTGTCACAATATGCTTGCAGTTATTACTTCAATGTATAATCAGCAACCGGTGTCCCCACTATTTTATTCCAGGAAATAACCTACTGGAAGGGCGAATAGATGTTCGAACAAGGAATGAACTGGCGCTTGTCTTACATCATATTCTCAGTAGTAATGGAGACTTTATTCATGAACTGAAAATAGATGATATAGGAGATCGTCTAAATGAAAAGTTACGCCCCGAAGTTTATAGTATTATGAACATTAAGTCCAAAGAGCAAATTCAATACAAAATATGTTTCGATATGTACACGTGGCTGTCGCGGATTTTGATGATGACTATTTCGCAAATAATAACAGACTGTAGTATTGACGGACATATTATTCCTAGACTGTTGGCTATGTTGTCCTTGTACAGAAATGGTACGTCAATAGAACGTTGTGCCTGGGAATATATGATACCTATGTTTTGTACTACAATAGCGTCAATTCTTGCTTCTAACAGTATACACAACGGACAAGAACTGTCTAACCAAGCTATGTCGTTGTTTGCCTTAGGTATAGACTCTGATGTTTCATCTGTGAGACTTAAACTCGCGTCAGCGCTCTTTTGTTCCGGAGATATGGAAAGAACGGAAATGATTCTTCGTAATGTTAACGAAAGGTATAATCCAGAAGTTATTGCAACTTCGTGTGGTTGTCCAGGTACCACACTCAAAAGTTTTAAACAAAGACTCCGTAGGGATATTATACATGATGAAAAGTTGAACTATCTAAGATCATGTTTCGCATTTGAAGTAAGGTTTACACGTGATGAGATATACTGTGTTCCCCACGTTCTGCGTTATGAAATGTATAGATGTACAGAAGAAGAAATAGCCACGAGGGATGAGGAACTTGACATATGGATGGACTCTGCTGTCGTCGACTCTTTGCCCTTTTTGTACTATCTTCAGTACCTAACATATGGTCGACTTGGTAGACAACGAGAGCAACAGATAGCTTTCGACGGACTTAAAACATCAATAGATGACGAACTTTACCATAGAGAAACTGCGTTAAACCTGCTAGGTCATTGTATGGAACTAGAGGGGAAGTTTGCGCATGCACTTGATTATTACAGGCGGTCACTGTTTGAACGGCCAGCACACAATGTAGCGAGGTGGCATGCTGTGATCGTCCTCATGAAGTTGTATAACAATGCATGAAAGATGAAATATGTAACGTAACAAAATCCTGTTGCCGCTTAATATATGTAAAAAAAGAAAAACAATGCATGAACGTATACTTAAATTCTATGAATGATAAGAACATAATGCCAGTAAACAATTTTCTGTTATCTGTGTGGAGTATGTAGTACATGTATTAACTTTACATAACAGATACAGTATAACCTCTCTACAACAACATTTTTATTTGTTTGTTGAGGAGAGGTTGGTGCTCTATGGAGTTTAATTTGTTCAGATATAACTGCTATGAGAAATAAAATATCTGTCTTTGTAGAGAGGTTTTTTGCTCTTCGGAGGTGTTGTTTAGAGAGGTTAGAC
The DNA here is from genome assembly GCA_022818135.1 of Saxidomus purpurata. Lineage (NCBI taxonomy): Eukaryota > Metazoa > Mollusca > Bivalvia > Venerida > Veneridae > Saxidomus > Saxidomus purpurata. The sequence continues at coordinate 43,264,737 of JAFMSR010000015.1, forward strand.
TGTACTAATATATCACGTGTTAGTCTTTTAGTTTTTGTATTGTAAAGTTTCATTTCACTGTTCTGAAATACTGAGTTATTTCATTTCAAGGCGGTGGCCTGCGGGTGAACGCCTCAATAAAAACGAGAACATGATTTATCGATAATTCGGTCACCAGAGACACCTAGCGGCATGTCTTAACACAAAGGTCTTTATTGTAGCTGCCTGTCTTAGTTACCTACCTTTATTGTTAAATTTTGGCGTGAAATTATCTAGAATCATGTTGATTGTATATACAATATTTGACATCTAGATTCATACAAAAAGTACATGTTAAATGCCAGTTACGAAGTTTAGCTATTGGTTTCATTGAAAAGGTATTTTTGTGGTAAATAAATTGTCATAATATAAATTCTTATCAAGCTCTGGTCGTTGTGCATACCCCTCGAATGAAAACGATGAACCTTAAAATCATAAACTGGTCGTTGTTTCTATACCAAAGAGTGTTCTCAGCAGTTTTCTGATGGTACTAAGTGGAAGTTCTCCTGGCTGATCCCCGTAATTTAATAGGGCTGATAATTTAACAAAGTATCAATAAATTCTATTTGTAATGAAACAGTTTGAATGAATATATAGAGTTGATATGCATTAAAAAATTCTGCTTTAATTTATATCGGAGATGCGTATGTCAGGTATACCCAGAGTACGAACCTCGGGGTTGCAGGCACCCTCTTAAGTGACCTTGTCCTGAGAGTTAAGTAAATATACCGCCGTAACTCCCAGTAAAGCTTTTAATTTGACTTGCATTGTTCTGAGCTGAATAAGATAATGTCGTTACTACTCCACGGTGTCGATTACGGACGGAGCAACTCTCTCATATTAAGGGATCACAAACCAGAACGGCTACAATGTAGTGTCGGTTATTCTCTTTCGTTTCCTGACAAAATATTAATATAGCCATATCTCTCGCGTCGCGGAGAGATAGGCATTGTTTTACCGGAGTAGCTATTATTACAAAAATATAAAATCATACACGAAAGTAAATAACAGAATAGGACTTAAAATTTCTTATGCCTGAGCTTCACAATTGAAGACTCACGTTACTCGTTATTTTGGATCAAAATATGACACGTCATATGCGGAGGTCCGGCGTGACCCGGGGGGGTTTCCCCCCTTTAACTTTTTGGGCCCCTTTTACTTTTGCACCATAGCTCCGAAACGTTAACATACATGTATATGCACAGACTTCTACCAAGATTTGTAGAATTAACATGTGTATATCTATTGTTCCCCATTGTATTATCAATACAACGTCAAACCTTTATTGTAGAAAAAACGCCTTCTTACATTTAACTCCTGAGTTCGAGCTAGTTAAATCATATTGTTTTGCTACAGGGCACACCGGTCTGTTTGATTTATATTTGTTCCAAATTCCTTGAACAAATTAATAGCATTTACTATTATTAGACATACAATTTAAAGGGGACGGGGACGGTTGTTTGATAGGGGCGAAAATACGGACACAATTTGTACACTTATGCCTAAATGCACACAAGTCGAATAGGAACAATTTCCCAGACTGTCTTTGCCGAATGCGTCAATTTCGACTCTGGTTGACCTACTGAGTAGGCCCGTAGTTTGAGCCCCCATCCAGAAAAAACAAACAGAAAAAAGAAAAACCACGAACAAAACAAAATCCGGCATTATACCAACGAGAGATGCATGAATATTTCTTACGTAAACCAAGATATAAAAAAGTGCTGCCTGAAGACTGATAATCTTGTCAAGTCCTCAAAAAGGTCTATTACAATTATGTCAAGAATATCGATATTGAAGCATATTTACTTTAAAATATGTGGGCATGTGCTTTCATCGAAAAATGATAAACATGGACCAAGACGTATTCACAATTCGAACGTTTTATTACTGTATATACATTTGGAAACGCTCTTTACCAAAAGAGGACCAGAAAGGAGACCGATGGCCAATTACCGGACTACTCTACCTCACCAGAATGCACATTGAAGCTATCAACCAGGGCCGTCAGCAGGGCATGTGGATTAAAGATACCTTCATTCTACAAGAGCTATTTTGACTTTCTTGACACGAATCCTGAACCGTCAGACACTGTCTAAGATCGCAACAGCCTTTCGGATATAACCATATCTGGACAGTTTGATACGAAATTTAACGATGTTATTGCGACAAGATACAAGAGGTACATGGATACTGTAGGCGTCGAGTAACGTGCTACCGGGTCGGGGAGTCCAAAAAGCGTGTCATATACGGACAAAGGCTGTAATAACGAGATGAGTCGCGCAGTTGAAAGGGAAAGGTCGAACTCTAATCTTATTACGATCAATGAGTAAAAGGTTACTGTAGTCAAATATGTAAACGTAGATCTATAATGTTTCTTTTTGTTCATAGTTTCGTTGTATCTTTAGTTATATTAGCACTTTGGATGTAAAATTGCTTGCAGCTTACTAGCTTTGATATTGCTTACGTTTTTTTCTTGTATCAGACGAAATAAAGTAATGAATGTGGTGAAGTCAGAAAGTTAAGATTTGAATCCAGATTAGTTGTGAATTGACAGGACTCGGTCAAACTTTAATTGTAAATTGTTACTGTAGTGTAACTGTGCAATGCCAATCTGTCGCAAAAATGTGTAAAATCTCCGACTAAACACCTCCTACCAAGAAAAATATGCCATGCATACATGCAAAGAAACGAGAAATTAAAGAATGAGTGTAACATATAATTTGTATACACGAGTTTGTCGAAAGTAAAATGTCATCAACACTTGTCTAGGAAAAAGACCTCGTGCAGGCTAGGAACGTGATATTCGGCCCACAAGGTGCATATAACCCAAATGAAGGGCGATTAGTACGCCCCTGCCTGGCTCAGTCATTAATTAACGTCTGTAAAACATACCTTGTGTTTTCACGATAGTGAATACAATGTGCATGAGTTATTGATACTAGAAAATCAAAAAATGCACATATTAAGTTCATTCATTGGTGGTGTTTTCATCACTATGTTTGATTAGCTTCACTATTTATCGTCACTCGTCGTCTGTTACCTTGTGTTTGTGATAGAATCTATTTCTTCTTTTGATAACCTCGTGTGTATCTTGAACATAAATTCTTCAATTTATATTTCCCTATCACTTTAATTCTTTTACGATCATTTTAAAAATTATGACGAAGTTATTGTCTCGGTGACGGCCATTTTATCAAGTGATGACGTCATTTGTAGCCGTTGTCGTCGCGTGCCTCTTTTCTGGGGGTCGACCGGGTCGATTACTTTGTTATGACCTGAGATAATCACTAAAATACTGTACAAATTTGCTACGATTAATAGTAACGTGTGTATTATATGAAAGCAATATATTGTGCAGACTGAATATTACACAATTTTATCGTTATTCTACCTGTAAATATATTCTCTATAAATGTACTTAAGATCGAAATGAAGAACAGATGTACATTGTTGTATGTGCTGAAATTTTATTTTCTTACAGCCTGAAAATTTGAAAGTACATGTACATGTATCTTTGAATGTACTTTACGCTAAAGCTGAACATTAAAGATCCTAGATATTTCGTGGATTAATACTGAATTTGGGTATAAATATTTGTACTTTATTTTCAGCACTAGAGTGATTTTTGTTCATAGCTGTATTTCATGTTTAAATTTGATTTTAAAGCAACGAGGATGAGCCATTGTCCGATTATGAGAGATCGAGAAATGCGGAAGACTTTGGTAAGAGGAAACAACGACGTTACAGGACAACTTTTACAAGTTACCAACTGGAAGAACTTGAACGAGCTTTCCAGAAAACACACTACCCAGATGTTTTCACAAGGTATAACATGCACTTATTAAACATAATTATGTTACATAATATTGATACGCTTTATGGAGAAAATATGTTTAATCCATCCTCTCGAAGTTTTATAAGCTTTTTGCGATTCTCGCATAATTGCCATTGTGAAATTTGATCGTGCAAATTGACGTCATTTCACTACAAAATGGCAGCCATGTAAATAATATTTGACGCAATAAATACAATACTGGTAGCTTTAAATGCTAAATGTAGCTGCAGCTAACGCCGGGTATCTTTAAAGAAAAAATGAAAAAAGAAATTGCCAATGAATTCACATACATGTATATATTATACACAACAATAATTGACTGAGCAGTGGTTTCGTGTGACAATCGCGCAAACATTTTATAATTGCCCCCGGGTAATCATTGTATTACCGGAAAGAAACTGCTCAGCCATTTATTCTATAATTCACACATGTGGAAGTCACTTTCCTGTTTTGCGTTGGTAACCTTACAAACTGGTAATTGGTCCTTACCCATATTAACCTCAGAATTTGTAATACATGTATGTGTAACAATAGAACTGGAGACGAATTTCACTATTTACTAGAATGCCTAAATTTTATCGAACATAGAAGAAAATTTATTTAAGAAATAATATGTTTCCAAGTTTGGTTTATCGTAGAATAACCCGAGTTTGGAGTTTTTATGCGTAGAAATATATCACGAAGGCCGAAGGCCTGAGTGATATATTTTTGCGCATAAAAACGACAAACGAGGTTATTCTACATAAACCAAACTTGGATACATATTATTTCGATTCTAACACGACTTATTTGAAACAAGATTTGAAGAAAATGAGAGAACTCATTTCATCGAACGTATACACTTGCGTGCTACGTACCTGGATTTGCCGTTGAAGTTTCCTCCCACGAACGCTGTAAAGACGATTTTTTTCAGGGAAAATAATTGATGTTGTGCATAAATTAACAGAAGTTGTCAATGATTTATAATTTTATTTACCTTGTCAAACAAACCTGTACAAAGTAATATGTGAAACGAAAAGAAAAAAGAACGAAATTATCGGATTCTAAAAATAGCACACCATACGTCATTTACACATGTCACAAAGTTACTTTCACTATATGTCAGTTCATTTCAAGGGAATTTACACACGTGTTTAAATCTGAAATTGAGCTATTAGACAGAAATACAGCTATTAGTTTGCTTCGGAAGGATTAGTACTGCAGTACACATTTATTGTGCTTGATGAAATGTTTCCTGAAAACATTTGAAAAGCGGAAACATTGCCAGAGTGCCTAACATCAACAGATTTTGACATGCTGGAATTGACCTGGACAGCAGGACTTGTGTCAGACATATCCTGGGATGTTGGATTACTTGGAACAAGGTGAGAACTTCATTCTTCAATTGTATTAGGTTTGCCATAACAGAGATGAGAACTTAATTGTTTTCTTTCTGTATCACTTGGCTTTATGCAATTGGAGAGACTTTGTACATTTCTGTGCCCAGTGACTGACATGATAGAGGTACTGGAAAATCCAGCCTTGTGCAAATTTGAGGAGACCATAGCCCTAATACAATGGTTTGTGTACCGAACACTTAGGCCAGCTTCATTTGATAAGTTTGACATCAGGTTATTGATAGTATTGACCCCGATTGGTGCATTGGCGTACCAGAAACTGCCATTTTCATACTTACTGAGCGGCCTCTGAAAGAAGCGGTCACAGTTTGGGTTGAGCTTAGAGCGTATTTTTCAAACGATAGTAGAGGACAAAACTCACTACCTTTTGCTCGTACATACGAGGCTGCTTTACGTTTTCTTTCGCATCAACCCCATGCGAGTTTTATCAGCCTCATTGTATGCCATTTTATGTATCTATCACCATCGGCATCAACTGCTACAACAAAAGAATCTTTCCGTAAACTTTTAAGCCCCTCCCTACCCCTACGCCCAAACTGAGAAATAATTTCAAATAAGACCTTTTTGTAATGATACTGGGTGATCAAGTGAGAATACTCCACTAGTATATAGTTTTTCCAAGTCTTTATCACTAATTGGCTCCTTATGCTGGCTAACATCCTTGCCTTCTCTTTTCAGAGTCTTAATTTTACCAGAGAGGACCTTATTTGATTCCGCAAAATCACGATCACGCATAAGTGAGAGCTTCCTGGAGAATGGTACACTAGTGATGTGTCTATTTAGTCCAGCACGGATGGCTACAAGAGTTGGTTTGGAGTATTCACTCCCAGTTTTGGACAGAAGTGCCGCATAGAACTGCTCCAGCAGTTTATCAAGATCTTCCACTGGCATCATTTCAAAACCTGTGTCAGAAAAACCAGCTTCCTTCATGTAATCTAAAAGAAGCAGACAATATTATTATTTTTTAAAGTACAAAGATTTTGCACAAATTATTTGACAGATCCGATACATCTATAATATGCCAGTTTGATGTAGATATTGAGATGCCAAAAAAACAGAAACCTTCACCAGCTTTTACAAAATTTAAACAACAAGAATTATAATTATTAACATTGGCGACGAGGAGAAAAGACATATTTGCGAGGAATTCATTTTGTTCACACCTGAGATGAGCAAATAAGAGAAAATGGCTGAGGGAGGCTGAATAAAAATATCTAAAGTGTAGATCTATTCAAATTATTTGGAAAGGATGAACATTAAATTAGATTCCCAGAAAATATTACAAAAAAACTGTGTTTTATTGAATAGATGTCAGAGTGTTTAAATGTTTCAGTAAAGTGATGGAATAATTATTGGATTGCATGCATAGAAATAACAATCAATAAAAGGTATGGAGCTTTTAATGTTTATATTCTTTCATTGAGTGTTTTAAAATTAATTGTGATGATATTATAGATAGATTTAATAACCTTTTAGCATTTTCACGGCCCATTTTGTCTGCTTATTTGTGGTAGCTTCCGTGTTGCTTGCTTTCAATGTGTTAAGAGATGACTGAGACACCTGTTTGAAACGCCCCGGGACTCTGCACAAATTTTGAGCCTCTTGGATGTCAATATTTTCCAATACAGATATGCCATCATCATTATTTTGGACATTTTCTTCAAAGATTTCTTCATTAAAGTCATCTGCTACTGTTCTCAGAAAGTCATTTATCTCTTGATAAGTTGAGCTGTCTTTCTCTGTGATCTCATGACGAAATCTCCATGTCGTGGTTCCATTGCTTAGGGATTGCAGAAGGTATTGCATCGCATGCCCATCAAATCTTGCATTTATGACTCTCCAGTCCCCAAAACCACGGCGAACCTCACAAATTGCACCCATTCTTATCATATTTGTGACTTCCGACATTGTTTTCAATGTTGCAGCCGTTGTGCGCCGGTTTTACTACGATTCCCACGGTCACATAGTATTTGTATTTACAAACATCACGTGACTTTCATTCATAATAATTGTATACGCGGTGTACGTCGGATAAATTGAACAGCCAATACACGATGCGCGCGCAGCGTCGTTCAAGGTCGGTTTATTGCAGAATAACCCAAATAGAATTTGTTCTACATGTATGTAGGTTATTCGCTGGTCGTGTTAGAATAAATTATATTATTATCGTCGGCCAAATACATATAAAATGGAAGAACTTATGAACACAACTAATTATACTGAATACTTAAATATATGCAAGTTCAATAAATCAAAATTACGAAGGATATGTTAATACCATGAATAATTTGAAATTGATGCAATAAAATTTTAGTGCTGCTATCAAAACCTTATTGCACTTAGCATTTGGTTTTCATTTTCACAAAGGTATTTTCAAACAATAGCACATTTACCTCAAAAAGGAAAGCAAGTCAGTTTTTCTATAAATGTATGCGGCTATCCATTAAGACACTGAAAAGAGGTGACTCTCCACCATGTCACCAATTAAAATAAGAAAAACCAATTGCGAATCTTATATACACTTACAGTAACAGTCTACATGTATGCGTATATTTATTTAATTTCATTTGAGATTATTGTAATGAGCCTCTTGTAACATTGTGTCATGCATTATCGTCACTTGTTCATATTTGCATGATATGAGCGTTATTAATTAAGGTGTTTTATTTGACTTGACCTGACTTTAAGAGAATGCCATTTACACATAAACCCGTGTATGTAGGCAAAGGATTTTTAGCATGAACCTAAGAATTAAAAGTCATTGTAGGTGACTTCAAAAAATAACTGTATGGAATGTACATTGTAACAATATCTGTTGTGTAAAAGTTGTACTAAGTGCATGTGCTGCAGCTTAAAATCTTAAAATATAAATACACTTATGCGAGTACTTATAATTGTTCTTGGAGAAATGTAAAAGTTTTTGTTTTTTGGTTTTACATTTTACATTTTCTTTAAGGTTATTTCAACAGCTCTTAGGCAGAGACAAGCTCTTATAGAACTGTCACTTTAAATAGTCATCGTCGTAATAGTTCTGGGTGTCAGTATCTAGGACGGACATGATAAATTTGAGCCCATATCTTCAAAGCTGCCCAAACAATTTATGTTTAAAATTGACATTGTAGTACGGACGGACTTAATATTTAAGTAGTTTGCTCCATGTTTTCACGACCTTTTTTGTTGTCTCGTTTCAGAGAAGAGTTGGCCATGAGGATAGATCAGGCTGGGTACAGGTAAACGTTGATACTTTGTTAATTCATTATTCATATCTGCTTGCATAACAATGTCAAATTAAAAGTTTTAGCATCTGTAGGTAGCAAGCTTTACAATAGTCTTAGAATTAACCCACTACAGAACATATGCGAACATAACCGAAATGTAAAGATCCTGAAGCAGGTACATGCTACAAAAAAGTCCCTGAATGGCAAAAAATGCCTTGACAATTTATGGCAAAATTGCAACAGATGTAAACTCATTTTGTTTTACATTTTCTTTTTTTCACTCACTGATATCCAAAAAGTTATCGGAAAGTTGAATTAGTGATTTTTTGTTTTAGTTCTAAGTATTCATGTTAAACAATTATACGAATGTGTTAGGCCTATATGAGTGTAAACAGATACATGAGAGTTCCCTACTTTAGTTTTACAACTATCTTACGGTAGTTACTACATTTTGTAAATATAAAACAACATATTTATACAAAAGTATAGAGTCAAGTTAATAAAAATGAAATAATCAGTTTTGTTTAAAGATAGTAGATCTAACACAAATTGATATGATACTATACGATGTTATTGTACATGTAAATTCTATCAAACGTCCGGCTTTTAGAGTGAAAGAATTGTACGAATATTATTTTCATTATCTAAGGTATGGTTTCAAAACAGAAGGGCCAAGTGGAGGAAGAAAGAAAAGGTTGGCACACAGCACACCCATACAGCCAGGGACCATTCTCAACAGGATTTGGTCTAACACCGAGATCTGTTTTGCCTCAGCAGCAAGTTTTTACAGACCTATTATTCAAAGCCTACGAAGCACATTTTCTACAGAAGTATTCAATCGAAAACGCAAAACTTCCGACGACGGTTCCTTTTCTTCCTGCGTTACCTCCCTTTGCTCATAGCAACATGACGAGTGTTTACCACGGAGGTAATATGATGTCACAATTACGAAATCAAATAGACATGCATAAAATGAGCATTGACATCCAGAGTAACAAAACACAGCCTGTTAATAGTGACATAATGCTTGATAAAGCTGAATTTCTCGATCATTCAGACGGCTTACATGGAATTCATGCGTCAAGTATCGCAACTTTGAGACACAAGGCAAAAACTTACGGCATATCTCACATCGGCAAATGAAAGGGAATAACAATTTCCAAATTTAACTTATCACGCACATGACATGTGTTATTGACAATATATTTAATTGTCTTGTTATCTTGTATACACCTTAATCGTATAAGCTAATTTTTCCTTAGGAAATCAATTAACAAATTGGAAAACACCCATGATATTGTTGAGTTTTGTATCATGCTCTTACTTACAAAAAATCTTATACAGTTTTATTATACCATAAATATTCATTTCGCGGAACTTTTAAGGGTATTATCTTATTATCTAAAGTATTTTACAAAATGAACATTTGTATAATAAATTGATATTAATAACCAGGTACCGATGGCTTTTTCTACGGAAAATGTAATGATTCGACAAAAGGTCTCCCGACTGAACAATCAAGCCGAACAATCGCGTAATGCGAACTTGATTACCAATTCTTCCTTCTTTATTTTAGTTGCACCCAGGAGTACTAAACACCTTAATAGCGTGTCAGCTAACAAAAATGGAAACGGAATCATTTAAAACAAACTAAGAAACTGAAAAGCGTCTGCAGAAAAAGTTCTTTTATATTTAGTAATTGATTACGTGAACCAGTTAATGACTGGACGTAAACATAAACTTTATTGCGAATCACTATATGATAACCATCACATTTGTATAATCACATACCACATACACCTGAACGTGTATATCCCGACAGGGAAATATAACAAACTGAATTGAAAATATCAAACTTTATTACTTGCTCACCAATACAATTATTAATGACTGTGATATTCTTTTCGGAGATTGCCTTTTCTTAACATTAATATTGCAATATTAGCACTAGTTAAAAGATAATATTAATCAATTGTTTATGAAACATCGTTTTAATAAGAGACAATGAAAGTTTGTAATTTGAAACAATTTTGCTCTTAAATACGTGATAATACTCTGCAGGGCCATCTGATTCTGAGACTCTTGCCTTCATAAAGAGTACAACTTAATAATTGACTTTTACTTCACTTTGATTTACTTTACTTTACCATCTACTTTACTTCAACATTTACTAAAATACTGTACCATCTCACACACAAAAACGACCATTTACTTCAACATTTACTAAAATACTGTACCATTACTTTACTTACCATTTCTTACTCAACATTTACAAAAACGACCCTTTACTTTACTTCAACATTTACTTAAATACTGACCATTTACTTTACTTTACCATTTACTAAAATACGACCATTTACTTTACTCAACATTTACTAAAAACGTACCATCTAATACTTCAACATTTACTAAAAACGTACCATTTACTTTACTCAACATTTACAAAATACTGTACCATCTAATTACTTCAACATTACAAAATACTGTACCATTTACTTTACCAACATTTACTAAAATACGTACCATTTACTTTACTTCAACATTTACTAAAATACTGTACCATTTACTTTACTTCAACATTTACTAAAATACTGTACCATTTACTTTACTTGAACATTTAGTAAAATACTGTACCATCTACTTTACTTGATTTGTTACATGTTAAGAAGTGCGAAGAAATCACGAAGGAACACAACACCAACCATCAACCGCGAACAAATTGCAAAATAATACACAAAAGAGAGCAAAACTTTTATAAGAATAAGAAATTGACAAGAAACACACTAAACCTCGTATCTATGTCGAAGTATGCATAGGAGTGACACAAGCAAAAACATAACAGACACAAAACACGGCGAACATGCAAAAATGCACAGAACAAACAAATTACATTGTAATAATGAAATAACAGATTTAATACAGTTTAACATAGCAAGGGTTTAATATCTTTCAAATGATCAATTACACAGCATGGATGACGAATGTTATCTTTTTTGTTAGCTCATATTTGCTAATTTTGCCGATTACCGCCCTACGCGCAACGAGTTTCGCCTTGGTAATGAGCTAGAACATATGTCATACATAAGGACGAAAGCATTGCTGCGAGGCATCGAAGGCACCGCAATACAGTTAATTTTTGGTATCAAGAAATGTATTGGAATACGGCATTTAGATCACTCTTAATGTTCTTATACCGACCCTGAATTGTGTTTTTTTTCTGATGGAACGGTTAAACTATTTATCCACCGTAAATACATTCCTTGGATGAAGATACATACATGTTTTTATCTAGACGTGTCTTTGATTAATCTAGTCTAGTGATGTCTTCAGGTAAAAAGTACTTATGGTAAGAATCCGTTTTGAAGTCAGTACGATTTTTATTGATGTAATTTTACACCTTTCAAAATAGTGTAGTTATCTTTGGGTATAGAATTAGGTTTTTGTTATTATTCTTTAATAAAATCATTTTTGGAAACCATTTAAAAAAAAGTTTCAGCATTCAATTACCGCTCCTACCATGGACATCCGGCAAAATGCATTTCATATAAAACCCTGTCTTCAAGGGTGGCGCAACATGGTGCACACGTTTCTCCATTTCCATGTGCGTGACACGCGCGCAAATTCCCTAAGCGTACGTGGTTCAGAAAGCGTGGAAATAAAACGATTCACAACTGATAAAAATAAACACGAGTCACTATATTATCTCCAACATCACAAAGTATTGATAAAGGTTAATTTGGATAATTGAATATTTGTAATTGATAAAGTACATTGTAATTAATAAAGTTATTAAACGTAGTTTAAAGGGTTTTGTTTATCAATTTTCGTAAGCTGTTTGAATTAAAATGTAGAAATGGTAATGATTATATTATGTACTAGTCATAGTGGTGTGAAAAAATATTTAGAAAGATGTATGAAATTAACAAATATCCCGTGCAAGTTAATAATTCTTTGACTTATTTCTTCGACAGGTAGGTACAGTATGGTTGTAAAACAAGGTGAACGACTGTCTTAGCTTTTATTAATACACTTCATCGAGAAGGAACACTCCGCTGCTGTTAAATAAAATGGTTATATTTTCACATTCAGAACGAGTATCATACAAATGCAACTACAAAACGTCGGTCCAGCGAACGTCTAATTGCAAATCCCATTTGAAAATGGGTAATACAAGGAAACAAATGAAAAGTACAATCCGAGTCCATAAAAAGGCAAGGCTATATCAGTAATAAAACATAAAGTTAAATTAACAATAAAATTTAAATAAATTAATTTCAAAAAATTAATCAATGTCTGGAGATAAATTTATAAAAGAAAAAGGTTCATTTTAAGAAATTTGTTTTAAAATATTCTTGTTTCCATTTCAATTTATCAATGGGACTCTATGGCGTAAAGGCTTCTGACATCCACCCGCGAATGTCAGCTTTGACTTAGAATAGCAGCACTTGCATCAATACATAAAAAAACTTGTCTGCTTCAGTCTGCTAATAAATGTAATTTCAAACATTGCAGGAGAATGTTCTAAAATAACTTGATTTTTTGTTTATTGCATTTTCTCTCATTGTCCTCATTTAATATATGAAGTATCAACTGAAACTAAAGTTATTGCAGTAACTATTAAATATAACCTCTGAGTCATGTATTGTATGTGCACTGCACGTCTCACATCGTCCTCTATTGATATAATTAATATATGAAGTATCTACTGATTCCCTTCAATTCATTTCGAATTATACTCCACAAAAGAAAAAACTGAGTAAAGATAGTACTGACTTAATATTCAATGTTTGAAATATGGTTATACAATAGAGGCATTTTAAAAAGATTATTCATGGTATTAATAGGAAGAGCGTCTTATCTGGATAAAAATGCATACGATACAATTTCCCAAAAACAGCTTCTTAACTGCTTTAGTGGGATTTCTGTGTAATCTTTACCAGACGTAAAAAAAATGTACACTACTTGCTAAAGTATTTATTATTTTGAATATTTAGCCATCTTCGTTTCCACGTTAGTCTTAAGTTTTTCATATAAATCCACATATCAAGCAATTAGATATCACAATCGTCGTAGAACAAATATAGAGCTTTTATTATTTTGTGGTCCTTGACAAATAAAACCATGACACAATGTATGGACCTGTATTAATACTTGTGTACTCGGATTTGGAAACGATACAAAGAGGTGTGTTAATATGGTAGAAGAAGCGTTTTTAATACTGTGCATTTTTGGGTCGATTGCTAAAATCGAGCCAAAGTTAACAGAGTATATCGGCCTTACGGCCGAACGCTCAACATACAAACAAGTAGTTCCATATAAACAGTTGTTAGACATTATAGCGATTTCTGTTTTCAAAATTATATAGTAATAAATCTAAATAATTTAAAAACATTTCAGAATAGAATAATATTATTTCGTTATTGTTCTTTAAATGTGTAATTAATCGTAAATACTATTAATGCGCGAACGAACGACTTGGACATACAAATTTATAACAACTCGTTTTTTACCTATAACTCTATAGTCGGCGGACATAGAGCAGTTGGTAGAGATGCTGGAAATTGAAATTGCGCTGACTTACTGCGGCGGACACGAGTTCGAAACCCATCTAATACAGTTTTTTTTTTACATTTTTCTTCTGTTTTACTTATAATTTTAAGACTTTAAACCATTTTAAATGTTTCATAGCAAATAATCATAGAAAATTTCATTCATGTCAAACTTATAAGGATTATGTTAATAAGACATACTGTATACATATTATTCGATAACAGTAAAGTTCAGTCAGTAGTCGTGTCAGGTTTTGCTTGTACAACCAGAATTGGCTTCCTTGGGTTCTTTTGGGGCCATGCCTCAACATCAATCATCACCAATTTCTAGAATATTTACAGGTCAGTTTTGTTTGCGGGCCCGCTGTGATACTTTGTATCACTGTTTTTCTTGTTCAGTTATTAATTTACTCTGTGTCTTCTTTGATCTTGCTCATTGTTCAGTTTTTGCCTACAATTTAGGATAGGAATTTATTTTGTATTATTGACACAATACACTCAACCCTATGGGCAAATCCCATAACTTTTGAATGACATTAAAAGTTGTGCAAACTTTGAATTTTCAGTTCAGGTTTGTAAAAATCCACTTCTCAGTTACCATTCACAGCTATGATACTTTATAGGGTAGTTGAACATACATGTAGTCACTGAATGCAAAAGGTAAGCACATGGGTTCCTATCAAAAGTAAAGTTTACACATATGGTTAAAGGTCAAACTCTGTGGACATTTGTGTCTCCAGTTTGTTGATAACTTTACTCATGTATGGGTTGCCCTGATATTTGCACATGTATGTGTACAGTCTGTGTTGTTCAGAGACAATCGACCCTCCAGCACTTTCAGTCCTTTGATTAATACTGTTACTCTGCCAACTGGAGTAAGCACTCGTTTCGTCAAGTATTGAATACAAACGGAATATTTAAACAGTCGATAAATCTGCGTGGTCATATGTTTTGAGTTGTGTGAATAGTTCCTCTGCACGATGCAGCTAAACCCTGATCAGCTTTATTTTTACAATTTGTTTTCAAATTTTATGCAAATCATTTTATGATAACTTTAATTTGAAATAATTTCGAAATATTGGGAGAAAATTAGTACCCATAAACTGTCAAAACTTATTAGCCAAAGGGTCAAACATAATAAACGTTACCTGGTCAACCAGGATATTCGGCCCTGTCAAAACATTATTACACGATCCAGGAAACACTGGCGAAAATATAGGAACGAACAGTCTGTAGTGACTTTCACTTTGCTATATAAACGGTAATTTTGTCATGGGAGCAGTAGAAGTAGGTAGAAACTGCGTTCATGACAAAAGTCTAGTGAAAACTTGAGCTCGTTACAACCAATAAATTATGTTTGAACTTTGAATAGTGCTTTACTAGTCATTTCCTCCGTATAACGTTACACAGCTAACGAGAAAGGTACACCTGTATATCAACCGACTACTATGGTGTTTTTGGTACAAGTACAAAGGATAACACAATAATGAGTAAGCTCTTATTTGCATTGTGGTCCTTAAGACAGATGCAGAAACAAGGGAATCCAGGTACAAGGCCCTAGCTCTTTATACGAATAGATCCATTGGTTGTTTTAGATGCCGAGTGTATAGTACCGATACATATATAGACCTCCTCTGGGCTTTTTACCAGTTCATCTCTAGACTGGTGGGACACACTGAAAAGCGTTTCTAAAATGTCCAGTGCCCCAGCCGAGAACCTCCAGATTGGAAGTCATATTAAGCGGTTTCCACTCGACCAACGCGCCATCCATTAAAACATTAAACGGGCCCTTTGGGCGAAGCCCGACTATTGTTAAACATACGAGTATATAATTGAATACTGAAAACAATTACAATAATTTAACTGATATACCCATGTCAAATCAGAAAGTGCCGACTCCGTGACGATACGATAACATACGTATAACGCTGCGCCGTCTTTACAATTTCCGCTGACCGTTCTTTTTATTCTAAAACATTCATTTGAAGGTTATCTATTTTATAATATATAAATATATATATCCCTTCTAAATAGATATTACAACCAATATAAATGAAAATCATTTCTTAAAAATAATCGATCAAATAAAATAAAACGTAGATCTACCATGTCATATCACGCGCTGGGATTGTCTAAAATACGTAAACAGCAACTATTACGAGAGTTACCGAGGAATAAAATGAAAACGAATAATAACATGTGTGTAACAATTTCCGAACTGTATAGGAGTTTTTACCGAGTTGAAACATAATTATGTTATGTAGAATGAAAAAAGTGCACACTTAGACATTATGTGTTGCATACCAAGAGAGATAATTCGTCCGAGAACATCGCGCACATATTTTGAAGTTATTTCCCATACAAGAAATACCTGACTGACATTATGCAGAAGACGTCAGATTCAGAACCTAACAAAGCAGCCAATCGATTTAAATGCGTACCGTTTATTTGAACTGTACAACGTTTAAACGTGGAGTAATTACGTCAGTGTGATGACGTAAACGTTTTCATTCATAGCTTTGTCTCCCGGAATCAAAACATTGTATGACTGTTAATCCTGAATTTCTTGGCCTTTTTTAAGGAAAACAAGGTGAGGGTATTCTAAGGCTTACTTGACGCAATCAAAAATAATAGTAAGGTTCTTAAACAAATCTTGTTCATGCGACTGATGTATTTATACTGATATTATTTCCATTTCTATATTTTATTTTTGCGCGGGAGTAAATTAGAAAAGTCGGAAGGAGCTACTTCCATGTCCGAAACTCCGCCTACTTTTCCGAGTGCTTTAATCATATTAATGCACTCGAATTGACTATAGAAATATACCGTAGGCATATTAGAATATTCTTTATTTTACCATGTATAATTTTTTCTAGATCAATATGAACACAAGACCGAGAAGGCGTAAATGACGCATTGTTCCATTTCAGTTTAAATTTCATTTTATAGATTGTGTTATGTACTCCTAAGAGTCATGAGTTTTGTCAAAATTAACGTTTAAGCCTGAGAGCAAATTCGTTCCACCAAGACGTAAAAATGTTTCGTCAGCAAACTGACTAATCTCATATTCAATATCGCTTATAATAGTACCCTAAATATCTTTAATTATTCTGATCTTGTGTGCTTGAATCTCTGCAAATAGAATAAAAATGTAAGGGTAAATTTGATTACCTTGGCGACAACCGCGCTCAGCATGTAGAAATCAGGCAAATGACCATTTTGTAACCGTATTAAATTCAGTCAGGGGTTACCTTACCCGATTGTTTTATACCCCTGCATCCAATTGTATAAACAATGGTTAAATTAACCCACGTTTATACAATTGGATGCAGATTACTGTATTGAGTGGTTTACTGATATGTGTGCATGATCCTACCATGCATACAAGTTCTTAGTCAAACAAGCGCCATAATGGGAATAACATTCATACATTCTTACTTGAATGTCAGACACCACTGATAACATGCAAAAAGTTCAAATCAATTCCTGAAATATGTGTATTATAGTATCTTGCATGCAACTTTTGAACCCAATTTTTAAAGTTCAACAATGGCCATTATTTGTAATTAATTAAGTTAAGAGTAATCTAACTAGATTGTTGGAGACCCCTGAACATTCTTAAGGTGTTCCAAATCAATTTCAAGGGTAACTTAGATATGACTCATAGTAGCTTGCATTTGAAACTTTCAAATTCCTTATTCAGTTGTCATTAAAATACTTAAACCAAAGTTTCAAAGTTCCACAAGGGTCATTATATGTAATAAATTCAGTCGGAAGCTATCTAATCTGATTTTTTCATAGCCCTAAATATTGAAGTTTCAAATAAATCCCATAAGTGGATACAGAGATATGTGCATGATAGCATGATAGTACCTTGCATGCAACCCTGCCTCCTCCCCCCCCTCAAAAAAAAATAATTTCTAAGTCAAATAATGACCTTAACTTTAATTAAACACATATATGTATTATATGCAAACTTTGGCTTGGTTAATAGAAGATGAATACCATTTTGTAATATTACATGTATATGCAATATACAAAGATTAAGAAAGAAACCAATTCCCAAATCATATTGGATTAGACTGTATTGAACTTTTAAACATGAAAAACAAAAATAGTATTAAACACTCAGCAATGTTAGTAGGAAATGCATGTAGGACCTGAACCCATGCTTACGAATTTTTTTCATGCTCAACTCAGTTCTGGGTTCATATTATGGTTCTATGCAGTTGGCCCAGAAATACAATTATATGGAACCAAATTAATTAATCTGCCCAAATGTAACCTACACTCTTTTTATGCATTATTTAGGGATTTATTTTTTATGAATATCTGACCTTCAACGGTGATGTGTATTGTTATCTTTTGTAAAGATTTTGTTACTGTCCCTAGTATCGAGAATATGTGCACTCACTTGTGTGTGAATATATACATTTTGTGTCCGCATCGGCTTCTAACCATTTTCGGAGAAATAATATTTCTATTTTCTAGAGGTGTGGATGGCAATGAAAGAAAAATGTAACAGGCGTAGTGACTGAGGCTGTCCCCTTCTTCATCATTTTGTGACTGCAATATCGAAAACTATATTTTTGTAGAGTGCAAAAGCAACGCCAAATTAACATTAAACAGAAAGAAAATATACCCCCGACATGAACTTGCTCCCTTTACTAGCTACGTCAAAGGTGGTTAGTCAAGTTTGATTTCTATAACCATTTCGACCACTGCAGCCATTCACGAACTTTCAACAATCGGTAAGTCACAAATATGGAAACTTGTTCATGTAAATATTACAATACGCTTACTTCCGAATGCTTTATGAAAAATGACATGTGTATGCATTGATGTACATCTTTCCATGTAGCCTTATTGTATTTTTGTTAGACAGTTTTAAATGAAAAGTGTGTAGAGCTAAATGTTATTTGCTTACAAGGTAACAATATGCCAGTATATAAAGACCCAGGTGCTTACTACCAAATGATACATTACAAATGAGAAGTTCAATCAAATATGTATGTATATGCAGATAGCCTTGTCGCATTTCTGTTGGAATATTTTTAATGAGAAGTGTAAAGTGCTAAATGTTATGTGCTTACTACAAAATAATGCATTACAAACGTGGCGGCTAAAACGTGGCACTATGACTTGGGCACAAAAAGGGTATACTGAACATGTTAAACTTTCTTAAACTGAGCTTCTTAGGTAGGCATTTAAGGTTACTCAGACTGGTCCATTTATCAATGGAAATGGTATTTGAGCTTCAAATATACTTTTTTAAAGATAAAAAATTACACACATAACAAAAATATATTTGAAATAAACGTGAAATATCTAAGAACTTGGTATCAATAAATGATAAACAGTCAAATTGTAAACTTGTCTAAAGATTTGTTACTAAATATAGATTGGTCCTTCTTGTAATGTCAATATTTGGCAAGGGAGATAATTCTCATCCCTCAGATGTGGTGTACAAGAGATATAATATTAATGGTTCAGGGAAAATCAATAATCAATAAATATTTTGTAGGATCAATATATTATACAATGTTGCATAATCTGATGAAGTTGAATTCCAACTTTACCACAACCTATAGCTACTTAAAGTGGTTTTCCATATAATATGCCTCTTTCTAAGGCAATGACCTTTACTTGACATTCGACCTACACTGGTTTTGCATACATTTGTGTCTGGACTATAACTTTGTCATGCATTGATTGATTAAAAAAATAACTTGGCACAAATGTTCAGCACATCAAGCCGATGTGTCGCGTGCAAGACCCACATCCCTACCTTAAAGGTCAAGGTCACACTTAAAGTTTATAGGTAATGTAATCTTGTATATATGCATACAATTGTGTCCGGACTTTTTCATGCGTTGATTGGTTTTAAATAACTTGGCACAAATATTCAGCACATCATAACAATGTGTTGTGTGCAAGAACCATGTCCCTACCTCAAAGGTCAAGGTCAGATTTAGCGTTAAAAGTAATGGAATACTGTATGCATGGTAACTCTGTCATGCATGGAAGGATTTTAAAATTACATAGCACATTTATTGAGCACATGGAGAGGACACAGTCTGTGAGACACCTCTTTCGGGGGCATTCGTTACTTGTGAGGGACAGCTCTTGTTTTTCATTTATTTCCATTGTATAACCTTATACATCAATTTGAAGGTACATACACATAAAGTATTTTCATATTGCATTATGCATTTTAAAGATTCTTGTTACACATATTACTAGGTATACAATGGTTAAGTCATTTGAAAATGGTAGAAGAAATAGAGAGAGAGAGAGACAGAGAGAGACAGAGAGAGACAGAGACAGAGACAGAGGAGCGATGCTTTTTTGTTTGTTTGTTTGTTTGTTTGTTTATTTTATATCTACTTTTAAGGCAATAACCCTTACTTTACCACCTACCTACACTAGTTTTCTATTATATTAAACCTATATTTAAGGCAATAACCTTTACTTAACCATCTACCTACACTGGTTTGCCATGTTTTATACCTATTTCTAAGGTAATAACCTTAGTTTACCACCTGCTTTTAGTGGTTTTCCAAGTAGTATGCCTCTTTCAGGTGAAATAATACTTACTTGACCACCTACCGGTACTAGTTTTCCATGTATTTTACCAATTTCTATGTCGATTACCCTCAGTTGAGCACCTACATACACTGGTTTCCGATGTATTATACCTATGATTTAGGCAATTACCCTTAGTTGACCACCTGCCTGCACTGGTTTTCAAATTATGGTGCTTCTTTGTAAGGCAATGACCCTTACTTGACTACCTACCTTCACTGGTTTAAAGTGCTTTGCCTGTATCGAAGGCTTTAATCCTTACAGTGGACCTCCTACCTACACTCGTTTTCTATATTTGTAAACCTATTTTGAGGCAATAACCCTAAATTTACCATCTACATACACTCGTTTTCCATTTTTCTAATTAAGGCAATATTTCAGTTGACCACCGACCAACAATGGTATTCAATGTATTGTACCTCTTTTTATTGGAAATGATACATGGTTGACAATCTACCTGCGTTGGTTTTCTATTTATAATACTATTTGTAAGGATATGTCACTTAGTTGACCAACTACTATCACTGGTTTTCCATCCCATTTCTGGTTGTCCAAACTTTGTATTACACATTACATTTAAGTGAATACACAGATCTCCTTTTCTATATTACCTGTCTTCAACTTAACTTCAATATTCTTTCATCTGAATTATTTGTTTTATTTATTTAAGATAAAAATGACAAAATAAATGACATGTACATATCCACTTTCTACTAGAATAAAGAGTATCAAATATGGGCGGAACCTACATTCACTGGTGGTGACAATTTAGCGACGACCGCGTTGTTATACACAACGAATGGTAGAGCGTTCTCTCTGTATTAAGAAAGGGCCCTAGTACATTCTCTGCGCTAGAATTGTATCGTTTATGTCAAACCTATAGACCAAAAAATGACTTTTTTACATTCATTTGTTTCCACCAAACACATGTAGTCTAATTTAAGTGTACGAAAGAAATGCCTTCACTTCTCATTTCAAATTCATCATTTGGTAGTAAGCACAAAAAAGTCATATCATTTACCACTATAACCTCCTATACAACAGAAATGCAACAAGGCTATCTGCATATTCATACATATAAGCTTGCACGCATCATTTGGTAGAAAGCACATTCCATTTACCATTATCTACTTGTCATTTAAAACTGTCCTACTCTATATGGAAAGGTGTACACCAATGCATACACATGTCATTTTTCATAAAGCATTCGGAAGTTAGCACTTTGTAATTTCCATAAATAATATAATATGAATTTTATGATACTGATCGGTAAATATCAGATACGTTATGGTCATTTTGTGAAATAACTGTCCTTTTTACACCTTTATATACTAAGCTATTTATATCACGTGATAGGGAATTACCCTCTGTTTTCAGTTTTCTATATTTATATTAGTGTTTAAAACTAAATACTGTCAGGCAAGATCGTATAATGATATTATTCTGAGTCAGCGTAAAAGCAAGGGGATTACCCTCAGTTGTCCATACATTTCTGTTTCCGTTTTAACGTTGGTTAAAGCTACATTTTATCTGATCATTACATATATGGATATTTTTTATTTGGGTCAGCGTAAAATCAAGGGAATTACCCGCTGTTTTCCCTCTTTTCCCTTTGCTATATTTACGTATGTTATAATATGCAAAAAATAAACTTTCTACATTCAGTGGTTGTAGTTGTAGTGTCAATTACTGGTTGGTCATTGGACTGATCCATGTATTCCGATGAACCTTCCTGGTTAAGGTTGTTCATATTGTTGATACCACTAGAACTACTTCGTTTGCGTGTTTCGACTGTAATAGATAATGACATAGCGGGAGCACAATCAAAAGTGTATGTTAATTGACCTTATAATATGAATAAACGAAGTTTTTCATTCCTGTCTAGTTGTCCTGAACAGGAATATAATTTCTTATGGGGATTTATCAAATTACTATGTAGTATTTCAATATAAAATTTTGATTAAAATGAAACGCCTCATAATGCAGACGCAGTTATAGTTCATCATTTAAAATTCATATTTAGAAAAACATTTAGACATAAACACTATTGAAAATACTTCTTTGGAAATAAGACATTCTTACTATTATAAATAAAACACTTAATTTAGTTTATCAAGCATGATCACACACAACCGATAACGTTCTATTTAATTTATTTGTCTCTAATTCCTTCATGGAAATGAATCGTTTACTTAACTTTTGTTCCAACCCAGATGTTACACATTCTTTTGTTGATGTATACCATGAAATAATCATAACCTTATTTAAATATCGAATAAGTTACCGCCAAAAGCTGTTGGATTGGTTGGTTTGATCCGTGCGATTTGATAAACATTTGCTCAAAGTTATTCACAGTATTTTATTCTATTAGTATAATCCTTCCAAATGTTTTCATCCACTTCAGATTATGGCAGAATATTAGATGACCGCCTTTGTGGTACCTTTTTCTTTATTTTGATACATTTACCCTGAATTGAAACAGTTATGCTTATATCTCACATCATGTAAGATATAAATGAAATACTTTTTTGATTTTCTATAATGAAATGATAACTAATTTGTGATACAATTTTACCGAGTTTCGATCTTGACCTAGAGTTCATCAGGACAAACTGAAAAGACTTTCTTGATGACAGAGTGTCAGTTGTGCCCCTGAGATTGTTAACAAGGCTTTTCTATGATTTGACTGGAATACCATTGTTTTGCCCCAGATGATCCAGTTTCGACCATGACCTAGAAATCACCGAGAACTTCTATGATTGGCTTAGTGTCCTAGCTTTTAGTTTATACTAATTCATTATAGGTCGATTGTGAAACAAGTTATCCAACTTATATTAATCACTCTCGACACCTCATTATATTTGGTATCCATCGCCGTAATGTTATAATAATTTATACTTATATTAATCACTCTCGACACTCTCATTCCTGATGGTATCCATCGCCGTAATGGTATGAGAGAATAGAATAGTGATCACAAACAAATGTGGCCATACAACAGACGATGACCGCCGGTCATCTAACGATCCTAATAGTCAACATGAGCACTTCGTGTTCAGATGAGCTAATCACACAGCGTACATTTAAATAAGTCAACATTTCGTCATAATTTAGTTCGTAAAATGTTAAACTTTCATGTGTTTTTATACTTTTCAGTTTCAAGAAATCGTCGATTGTGAATGGATTATCAGAAACTTAATGTAATTGATCTTTAATTGCTTTAAAAATTTTGTCGACACTGACCCTGGTTCACGTTTAATGTCCTTTATTCGACCTGAAATTTTGACTGTGCTAATAAGTTTACAAAAATCGTTTCACTGCAATCGGCCTTGCAAATACATGTATGTAACCTAGTTTGTTATGCACGTTTGCGAACTATATTTGGTTGTTTTGTATCGTCTTCAAGGTCTGTGTGTCAGATAAATGGTATTCATATAGGTTTATACAATGTTTTCAAGGCGTGATAGCTTTAAATAGTATAAAAAATTATCTTATCTTTACAATTTCCCCATAAAGTTAACTTATCTGTTTATAAAAATTGATCTGCATAACCTGATTTGATCTGATTTGAAAGGGGTTTTATCAAGGACCGTCCAAAAACAATATGTGAAGCTTATTTTTTGGATGAGTCCCCGGCATGCCTCCTTTCATGCCTAGAAAAAAAGAATTTTGAAGCCGAAAAAGGAGAAATCTACCTGACTGAAATTTTAAGTCAGTATCACCGAGCTTTCCTGGTGAGATTTTCAATGAGTGATCAGATCCATGTGCTCTAGAGGTAGTGATCGCCTCGTAATGAGCCGGCTACATCACACAGCAGGTGCTGCTGTAGTCTCTCACGACATAAGTTCGCTGTCTAACAGGGACTGAAAAGGCTTCTCAAGAGACTTCGCATGCACGTCTCCCACATGCTGAGAATCCTGCATAACCTGTCGAATATTGCTATGCTTGTGTGTGTGTGACCTTAGATCGTCAATGTACTTTCTTCATTGTATTCCTGATACTTTTAAATTACCCTACCAATGACCCAACCAAGGTGCTTGTAAAATTAAATGTCTCTTGTGGCTTTAACGTTTCATTCGAGGTTGATGGTTCGAATGTACTTTGCATATGGTTGGTAACAATATTGACAGAAATCATCTTGATCTGTGGATGTGACTTGCAACTTGAGTATTTTTTGAATGCTTGCATGAATGTCTCTACTGTTACGACTTTCAGGTGAACTACAGAGTACTGGCATAGGTGAAGATACATATGTCATATTTGTCTGTCATATAACGTGTACATGAAATTGTGTAGCATGTTCAACTCTGCTCTTTAGTAAGAGGGGCGGATTAGGTGTAATGAATGGTTTGCCTCTAACTTTTCACCAGGTGTCACCATTGCGAAAATATGTTTTAAGGCACTTACTTACCGATGTTTTTCAGTACTTCTGTTGTTGATCTGACGCCAGCATGTAGGGTTTGTTCGTTGACATCGTGAACAATGATATAGGTTAGTGTATGTTTCGGCATATGTAGGTAAGAAAACTTGACATCTCTGATAGAGGGTCATTCTCCACCCTTCCACCACAGCCAAATGTTGACACCATGATAAAAGTTCGCAGTTGATACGGCAGAAGCCGACGAGTACTTTCGATGTCATACTATTGATGTCTTTATGGCATGTCACCTGCTGTTCACATTTGAAAATTCGTTGATTCGTAATATTCAACTCGTGTACATCAAATAGCGCTGTGCGTCTCGGACGATAAGAATTCCATCGCAAACCTCGAATCTTTGTGCCCCATGAACTTGTACTACTTTGTATTTTACCATTAGAAATACAGTCGAGACTGTCTTAGCGACTCCCTGTTTATAAGACTAGCCTGTCTTAAGTGACCGTATTGGTTTCCTCCCATATATTGAGACTGAATGTAATGACTCCATGTTTAATGTGTCTAGTAACAGTGGCATTTGGCACTGGAAAACAGTATCCAGTATTAACAGAGATTGTTTATAGCTACTTTATACAATTTGTGAGCTTTGAACAATATTTTTCTTTTTGCTAAGATACAATATGTTGTTCACAATTTTTATAATAACACTATTTTAACTGCTTATTTATTTGCAAATGCACGTACAAACAATTATAGAGTAGTCTGATTATCAAAAGTTCTTTTCATAAACAATTCCGAATACCATTCCCCGACTCCTACGCCTGTTTTATTTCTTAACCATGACGTTGATCGGTTATGCATATTGCACTCGAATTTGATTGGCTGGAAGGCACAACTGTTCAAATTTAAGAATTTATTCGTGATCGTATGATTTATAGACATTTAATGTATATGTTCTTAAAACAGACTTTTGAAATGAAAATGTTATTGCTCTACACACTAGTAATTTATACTGCATGTTTTCAGATGCGTTCAATTGGCAAGTAAATAGTTTTTTCCAATTTACTTTATTTTCCTAGATGATGAAATAAAGTCACATTACCGAAGTTTTTTCTATGGTTCCAAAAGCAATATGTCGGCCACAGAATTGAAACTATACCATGGTTTGTCGCTATTTTGCTGATATGTGGCATCTATGTCACTGTCAACTTGGTTTTGATATGACATTCCCCGTCTGTTAAAACCAGTTAAGAAAATACATTCTCAACAATAGCTTACTATACTATAAATTGGATACCTTATTTCGGAAATGTTTTGTTTACATTTTAGCTGATTGTGATAATAATCTCTCACTATCGTGACGTATCTTCGACAGCGTATTCTCATGTAGAAAAAATGTTTCCAAACGTATTCTGAATTTAAAATAGTTGCCGCTGTTTACATCCGTATTTGGTCAATATTTATTCTCAACTTAGCATTAACACTCGCAGCAGATGTGAAGTAATATGTGAAAATATATATGACGTTATGAAATTCTTATTGACACTAGTTTCTTCAAACTAAACACTAGCTGTTTAGTACTACATTTTGAGCGTTGTATAATTGCAAGTTCACTTACAAATTTGCAATCTGAAACACAAGTTTTCGAGAATTGCAAATAATTTTCATTTCCTTGACATTGGTATTCATCTTGTATTCACATTTAAACGTCTAGGTTTTGAGCAGTTAAGTCTTTCTTTGAGTTGAGCATTTCATAGCTCACTTAGTAGTTGAACAGAATTTCACTAAATATATGAGTGAACATCTCAGTACTAGTATATCACTTAAAGTTGAACATTGCAAGCGTATATTATATATGCCAACACAACCGTCAAACCAGTACTATCAGTGCTTTGATTTGAATCTAAACGAACTGCACTAAGGTGGTCTAATCACCCCCATAAACAGACATTAAACGCATGCGCAAATACCAGATGATCACGCGATTTTTATAAGTACATAAGGAAGTAGTACTAGTGACATTGTTTAATTTCATAATTGGCTTGTATTTGTTAATGTTACCACTTTTAGTTAGGATACAAATATAATAAGTTACATTGCTGGGTATATAAGAGAAGATATACAGGAATTTTGTTTTTGTTTTGAAACTCAAGGTAATGTCTTTTATACGCACTTGCCAAACAAAATTACGTCAGCTTTACCTGAGACTATTTATATCTATTTGACTAATGGTGTAAACAATAAAGCAATAACATAAATGTGCAGTATTAAGATAACCTACAAAAGACTCTCAAGTGTTTGGGGCATTCATTCAACTATGGCAACAGCCATGACTTATTCTTGTAATCAAAGTAGGTTATCATACGCCAGACAATTGACTGTTGTATTTTGAGTTCAGTAAAGACAGTGTTTGTTATCCTTTCTACATGAACTTGAAATTGTTAAGATAAAATTGTAAGTCCCAGTCCGAGGGAGCCTGAGGTATATCGCTGCACAGACGTTATAATACGGGTTTTCAGTATGTAATGTACATGTACACTCTGTTACAGGTCAAGATTCGCCAACTAAAGGAGCATCTACTGTACAAAAAAGTTTTGTTATTTCAATTTGGATTATTACTAAAGAATATACTTGTCTCTGTAACAATTGAGAAATTAAAAAAAAAATTATTTAAACATGCACAGTTCCAGATCCTTCATTTATCCTGCAATTAACCATAGACTCGATCGTTTTTTTTCTGTTTCACATCTTCAGCAAGCATTTATAGAATTAAATACCTTGCACACGCTCCTTGAAATTCGTAAATTTCTTTGGCCATGCATTAGAAAACTATTTATCCATAGATCTGGTATTTATTAGTATTGTTCATCTAAAACAGGTGGTTAATCTGAGTAATTGGGTACATTTAAACACTTAAAAATTGGAATGTGGAATTGAGCAGGGGTTCATTACTGGAGTTTTAATTCATACAGTAGGTCTGGTGTTATGACTTCATGTGATGAATTGTTACAACTTAAGAATAAACATTCTTTTTTCAATACTATTGCTTAACAGCTTTTACTGCTTCAATGCTTTAGCGTTTTCACAAAAAATACATAGGTATTTCAGAAAACATGATTAATATTAGTAAGAAGTATAATGGACACATTTGGTCAAATTCAATAAAGTTGATTATTATTTTTGGAACATTCAGCTTAATGTTTTTCTTATTGTCTTCTGTTGATGTTGCTTTACTTTTGGAATTTTACCTATGGGATAAATTTCATTGATCTGTATTTCAAACCAAACTTTTAGTTTGATAAACTATTTTTGTCAAGAAGTTGAAACAAATTTTGTTGTCTCAATCTCATTATCCTGACTTACAGAAAGACTTTGCAATTTTAAAATTTAAATTTGGAAAGTATTATAATATCGAAATTTGGGAACTCTTTTATATAACTTATTTCAAATTATGTCGGAATACTTCTGGATACACTTACACTTAATTTGTTAACATAAAGTTGAAAATATAGGTTATATATTAAAAATAATGCGACAACATAATTCTACATCTTAATCTGTCAAACAAAAACGTGTCTCTCGTGTAAAAAATACACCTGACAAATGTTGTTTGTAAAGAAAGTTTGCTTGAAAACCCTTTCAACGCAATTAAATGTAAGCAAGGAGAACTTATTTAAGCACCGATTGCAAGACTAAGAAGTAAAGGTTATGGGGGGGGGGGGGTGGGGGGGGGGGAGTTAGGGGGGGGGGGGGGGGGGGATAAAAAGGATCTTTGAATGTCCGTATGGGCCTCCATATATCAATAAATTTAGTTAGCGCGTTCGCCTCTGGTAGGGTAAGGTAGGATTGTAATCCTAGGCAGAGCAGGAGACGTGTCCGTTGGCAGAGATACTAATGCCGCAAGTGTCTCAGTTCACCCAGGTGAAAATAAGAAGCCTAGCTGAAAAGTAAGGGCAGTTTTCTTTGAAAACTGTAGCTTAAAATAAGTCCACAGAAACTTGATTTCATGTGTCTTCTTAAAATCTTATACATGTATTTCAACTGACGATAAACTTCAATAATATGATTTTTAACATGTTATTGACTGATAAGTTGGTCACAAATTGTAAAACAGGCAGAAGAAAATGTGATGTCATAACACTCTATTCAAATTTTAAGTGTAAGCTCTTTAAAAAATAAATTTTGAATAACTCGGAAAATTTAACACTGATTTTTCTTTTGCAGTTTTAACGACGGACAACAACAATATGTCTCGGCACGGATTCATGCCAACTGATGACATTCCCTTCTCTTTCTTGAATGAAGAGACTTATATACAACTATTGTCCATATGGAGACGAATACGCAGACATCCAATGATCTTCACCAGACAAAATATGGAAGATGAACTGCTGAGATTTGTAACATTTCTTCATTTTCCCCAACAGACCGGACAAGACATTCGTGTTCTCGCTATTGCAGGCTTTTATTACTATGGGGAGGGTGATAGTGTTGTATGTTATTGCTGCGGACTTTGGATAAGGAGCTGGTCACGGAACGATGAACCATGGTATATTCACAGGACATATTCTGCTACTTGCACATTCATTCAAAATAACCGCGTTGTCAATAGGCCGTACTACGGTATAACAGAAGGTGGATTTAGACATTTGGAAGATGTCATCCAGTTACTGCCGAGGGATACAATCGGACCGCTCCCTGTTAGATCTGTATATGAAATCCAAACTAATGTAATGTTCACTACAGAACAAAGCTATCAGAGCTTGGAGCATATCGAGCGTTCCCGTCTATTACCGTCAGCTGCCTTACCAATGAGAAATGGGGAAGTCCAGCATCCTTATTTCGTAAACGGCGCATCACATCTTCAAGATAATAGTTCTGAAAACTTTGATATTGAAGCAAGAATTGTAAGTATTCGTAACTATTCGAGAGCATCAGCCTCGTACTTCAACATAGATAGAATAAGTGAAAGGAATATACCCCTTAGAATTAATTGGAGTGAAGATGATGTATCTGATTCTATGTTAAACGAAAATGTTGCACCTCAATCAGACATCATGTCGGCTGTGACTGAAAATCATTCAGAAAACCATATTTGCACTATGCTGAGCACTGAGAGAGGAATGCCAAACGACATTTCTAATTTCGTAAATGTAAGTGTACCGTTACACTCGAGTTCTAATTCTGACAACATGTCAAAGCAATTATATGTCTGTGAGGGTGCTTGCGATGAGACGGCTCGAAAACAGTTGACAGATGTTAATCAAACAACCAACGGTTTCCCGCGCACTTTTGTCAGAAGCATGTCTACCCCATTGCCAGCCGAATCTGTCCATCAAAGTCCTAATCACATGCCTGCTACAAGAGTAGAAAGACCTGTTGAATGTCAAAATACCGCAAAAGTCAACATAGTTGCCTGTGGATCACAGAGTGGCCAGGGCTCTCCATCTTACAATGCTGACTATACTGCTGAAGACGTTGAAAATGATATAACAACTCCAAGACATATTAGTAATTTAATTCGTCTAGAGGAAACCGACACAGAGGAAAGAAATAATTACCTTTCACTTAGTGACAGGAATGACTCCACTAATTCTAATGATGACAATAAGTCGCAAGAGCACGCGGGAATGTCAGAAGAAATATTTTCTAATCGATTAATCAAGGCAAGGACGAATTACAAAGGAAACGGAGCCAATATAATAGGCTCCAATGAAGAGACAACCATTGCTCCACATAGAAATTTGCAAGACACCTCACACATATCTTGTTCCGTAAATGACGAAAACGCAGAAGTTACTGTTCCTGTAATGAATAATCATAAAACTCAGTACAGTTCACCTGACATAATTGGTCTACAGGGAAATGCTATCGAGTCGTCCGTTGATACTCTATCACCTGCTAACACTACCCCTGATGTAGAAGCTTGTGATGCTCAAAGTGGAAGTAACGCTATTCGTGATGTTGACGCGGAGAAACCTCTAAGACATGTTTATGAAAACGAAAGAGAAACTGACGAAGAACTTAATGCAACTGCTGAGTCAATGACAGTGGCTCTAGCAACGGAATCAAAGCTCAGCAGTGATGTGAATACATCTGCTGTTCACACTGCAAATGCGCGTGTGGTATCGCTTGAGAAAAGAATCCCAGTAAAAGAACCCGAGACAAGTCAAAATCGCAGAAACAAACATGCAAAGGTAACAAGTAAACCTGATGAAAATTGTTCTAACGATCACGGAGAAGCACCTAGAGGTGCAGTTGACGTATTAAAGACGGTTAAAGTTGAGAATAAGAGCACTGTTCATGGAAACACAAGTCTCAGTGCTGACACGTTTACAGACGACATAAACAAAGGTATATTTATTTCCAAAGTACGTTTATATATGTTTGTTATTCCCCGTTGCAAATCGGGAGGGGGAAATAGTAATGTTTTTCGCCAGTAGCATTTCGTGTACTCTCTATATCTCCTTAAGAGGTTTTCATATACATTTGACTAAACGTTCACCCTATCAAGATGGCGTGCGGAAGCCATGTCTCAGCCTCATCCGCTCCATGCCAATGTCACAATAAGGGGATCACTGGTTTTACTGTGTTTGCTCCATCACTCATAAAACCATGGAAAGGTTTTCATACAACTTTGATCAAATGTTTATCTCATCGAGACGAGGTTCAGAATCCATGTTTTGTTGGTTAGAAATAGTCTTAACAACCTGCCATCTACAACAAAAGGTTTTCATTACTCGTAAACGTTTGATTAATTCTCAATGTCGCTCGGTATTTGTATATCTTGTGGCATGGACTGTTTGGGCACTTAATTTGATATTTCTATTTTTCAGGGAAATTTATTATTGATAGTATCGATTTACAAGTTCGGAAGCAGACAGAGTCAGCACAAGAAGAACTTCAGCTAGTTGATAATACAAGCACGTCAATAATAGGTACTTTTATAAAAAACATTTAACTTTCTACTTTAAAAATAGAAAGCACAACAAGAGGTAAGCTATTCATATAAACATTTCAGGTACTGGCATATTTCCGTTTTGAATGAGCCATTTCAAAGTTGACACAATATGATTATTTTTTACAGTTACATTAAAATATCTTGCCATTGCCATGTATTATATGTACAAAACAAAAGTAACATAATGCCATCTTATCGCCTAGATGCCTGCAAATTCATTGGAAAGTTGTCGCTCAATGGTGGTCTGCCTTTTTGCCATGTCTATACTTAAAATGTATTTTGAATTTTTATTTAGCTGCCTTGTTAATTGAATGTTCAAGTTGGACGAATATTAAGCAAACATTTAAAATGGGATGAAGTTTATATTAACACTGAATACTTGTGTCATTTTATACACATAGAAATCGAGCATAGCTTTCCGAAGAGCGACCACCTTGGCGCAAAGCCCAAGACGAAGAAACAATGTGATATCTTAACATCATCAGAGGTTACAGCAAAAACAGGATGTAGATCTATACGCTTGGGTAATACATTTGAAAAGAGTTTGGGCAAACAGAAACGAAATAAATCACTTGAATTACCATTTTCATTTTCGAGCTTAATCAACATGTAAAATTTGTAGAGAATTATATCTATTGTTATGGCGTAATGACCTAATTTTAAGATGTAGTTGTAAAATGTAATTTAAAAGATTCTATGTTCATATTTGAAACATTACTAGAACTACAACGAAAAAAACCTCTCGCGTCATGATCTATACCAGAATGATTCAATTTGAATTATCATTTAAGTCTATATGAAAAGTTGACTAAATAACGTGCTCTGCATCATATTTAGCCGCTTGCCCACTTTCCATCCACTCTTTTTTGTTTGGAAAAAATATATAACGTCTATAACAATACAACATTACTGAATTATAAGCTCAAAACGAAATATTACATTAGATAAATGTAGAATTTCGATTTTTAGTTGAACGTGATACAAAAATGATCGTCTTTTACATTTAAAGGTATTGCTCAAGATCTCAGATCGAAGCAGATTCCACATGACTATTCAAGGTATGAAGCACGAATGCGATCTTATAGAAACAATTCAACAAGCAAATCTGAAAGATTAGCAGGTGGAGGATTCTATTACACAGGTATCAGATTAAAATATGTATCACAATTTAAGGAGATGAAACTATTATCAGCTTTAATGTAAAGAATAATATTCGATGTAGTTCCTGTGTCAGACCTGGTATATTGGAATCTGTATCCGTCAAAATACACACGCAAATTAAACATGTTGAAATGGTTTTAATTAAATGGTTAAAAGTAAATGCTATACAATTTACAGAACATATGAAAAATAAATACCATAAGGTTCTTTCGGGGTTTTCTTGAATTATATAATTCAGAATTCAGTAGTAGTTTTTTTGTACGAAAGAATCGTTTTGCTTAAAATTTAAGAATCTTAATCTCGATCATTTTATCAGACAAAATTGAGTATATTTCATAAAAAATAGAGTATTCAGTATGGAAGAGGAAAAGTTGTCAAATGTTTCATTTAACATTTTACAGGAGTGGCTGATCACATTCGATGTTTTTCCTGCCACAGAGGTTAACAAAAATTTATTTACTTACAAAATTTTCAAAGCTTTAGCTTAGTCACCGTGGACTATTAGTTTTAATGTTTTTGAAAAGTCTACATGTTTCTTCTCTATATCGTATTTATCTAAAAGCCTAGATAAAGTTCATTTAAATGTACTTTTCACGCAAGCATGCAGGTATTGGATTTAGTGACGTAGTAAAGAAATGTAGTCGACATATTACATCAACAGTGTACACTAAGAGTGGAATGCCTTTTTTGTCTTGGAAAAATGTATTGATTTTGATTCGAGGCTTCAATCATTTCAAACCTAATGTTGAACAACTCAAATCTTTAACATATGCATTTACCCGTTTAAAAGGTGAATGATGAATATTTATGAGTCAATTCTGTTTATTTTTCGTGGTTGAAGAATTTGAAAGCCCTCAATTAGAACGTAACCTATGGGTTATCCATGCTAAGGAGTCACCAAAATGTGAATACCTACTTATGCGGAAAGGTCAGGACTTCATTGAAACAGTTAAACAGGTAAAAACCTTTAAGTTTATTTTGCTTAAGTTTGGTATTCTACGTTTTAATGATTTTTTTTCATTTTATGCATTAAATCGCCTACAATTCATGTACGTGTTTATATCATGTAATGTTCTTTGCACAGCGGTTAACATTATGTGATTTCTTGTACGGTTTCAACATGGTCATTCATCACAACGTTTGTTCCAGAATATAGGTCTGCTAAAGCTGGGCTTGTCATTACTTGTCAGTAATAATGATTATTTAACCTTTAGATTTTGCCTTTGTATGCTGGGGGTTGGGGAGGGGATGTGTGGTTCGGGTCCTAACGTAACGGAATTCGTCTATAGAAACTCTATATACTTCTACAAACAAGTGTATATTACATATTAATGCGTCATAAATTGGGCTAGAATTTAAACTGATTTAGAAGGAATTTATCTGAAGCTTGAATGTCGAATACTATCAGAAAGCAAACTGTACTAATAATTATGGTAAGTGTTGTGCCTACTTTAGATCTTCAAAATTATCATTGAATAATAAGGTTAACTAAAAAAGTATCAGTATCTCTTATTTTTCAGGGCAATGAGGTTTTATTACGACAGTACAGTAACATATTTGACAACGAGCGTTCTTCAGGTAACATTTCAAATACAGTTAATACTAAAGTGACAATGTTCAGGATTTTCACTGGTATCCTTTTATGTGAGACCTAAAAATATCATAGCACGCCAATTTAAATTATTTCAGTGTATTACGTATTTTTTTATAACAAGAGGGCAATTATGGTCATATATCGCTAACCTGGGTATCAATGCAATTTAAAACAAGAAAGTGGATCGAAAGGTCATAATCAAGGTCAGTCCGAGGAAGTTCGGAAATAAGTTTGCAAAACTGCATAAATAGTCCAAAGGTCAGGTCAGCCAATGCCATAAATTGAAATCTACATTTAAAAACTATACATATGGATCAAATTTCATTGCTATGTTTTCAAAAACAGGTAAGCATTGTAGTTCAGTAGATCACGGCCAGTCGGTGACAAACTTTAAATCGACATGCAAAACAATATATTTGGTGCAAATTTCATTAATGTAGCTACAAAAACAGAAAGTAGGTCAATAGGCCAATGACCCCGAGGTGGGACCAAGTTGGTCCAAGCGGTATGATTTGAACAAGCTTGTTACAGGACCACTAGGCATTTCTACAAGCCAAATATCTAAGCTTTTGGACAAGGAGATTTTTTCCTGTGATTATATCTCAATGTTAAATCCATCGAGCCCTTGGGTTGGATCTATTTTAACCGGGGATCATGATTTGAACAGTCCTGTTAGATTACCACCAGACAATGCTATCTGCCACATATTTAAGCTCAATGTCTTAAATTAACCCCAAATTTAGACATGATGTAGACTGATATCTTGACAGAAAGTGGAATTGACACAAAAGGCTTACAATACTAATGAAAATGAAACAAAAATTATATAAGCAGAAATGATATGTATTATTTTTCAAAGGATCTGGTATAATATTTTTGTTTTTATATAAGTCATAAGCAATAGTTTGTTATCAGATTTTATAAAGTGTTTTCATTGTTTAACAGAATTTCAAAAAAAGAAAGTCATAAATACCGAAGAAATGTATGACAAAAGTAGAGCGGCCACTTGCCAAGAACATCTGGGAGTTGAGTTTATTACAAGACTGTAATTCAACAGCGAAGGAAATTAATCGGATAACAAACACTTTTTATTTTACCAACCAGTTCGTTTTTTTTCTGCTCTACGGAAACATAAAGCCATCCGTCTGTTTTCAAATTTATGAAACTGAATCTGTCGAGAATCAATGAAATTTTAGGGGGAACTTTAATGCCAAGAGGAGATGAGTTTGCTATATGCATCAACCAGTTCTCTGCAACAACTTTGTGGAACTCATTGGAAGTCTCAATTCTCGTCAGTACTACCTAACTTTGATTATTGCTACTGAAGTTTAACCGCGCTAGTTCTCAACAACTACTGGTTGGAAACCAGCGAAACCTCAAGAGGCGTAAATACTGAGGGGAGATATGTGTTTTATCGCGATATTTCGATTTTCATAGAGTAAATACCTTTATTATTGTTGAGTGATGTATGTGTGTGTGTGTGTGAAGAAGCACTTTCAGCATAATTTGCCCTTTTAAAAGAGAGCATTCGCCTGTTAATTCAAAACGATGGTGTTTAATTACAAACATTAGCTAATTAATTCAGCTGATGTTCAAACCAATGGACAATCTTCAACGTTAATACGTGACTCAAATTATTTTTACTGACTTAATATTTGCGACATTAAAATCGGTTAAATATTGGTTTCTAGTATCTGCAAATTAATCTGACCACTCAAAAAATAACTATTAACCCAACTTTGTTGGAACAACATAGTAAGAATTCAAATTTAATTTTCCATTTGAAAATAAGCTTATGTGTGAAGGAGGACATTAGATTAAGTTGAAGCAAAACATGAGAACTTTTTGCCCAGTTATTTAAACTTGACAAGACGTTTGACAATAACTGATTTTCCTTAGAATACAAGTTGTTCAGGTGAAAAAATATCCAAATGTGTCAAATGAAAGAACTACACTTTAAGCTCAAAAATTACATTTTGTAGCATTAGATACATTTAAAATGAAATTTCTGGTTTATCAGTGCATTTGAAATCAAACTATGAACTTTTTAAACGTATAATTTTTGTATTTCCTTTGTATTTTTTCAGTATGTTTGTCATTTATTTTGTGTGTACGAGTGTTAAATTTTCACTGATGAAAATTCGTTACACTGTAATTCAAATATAACGGATTTATGGTCTTGCTCTGGAAGCAAAATCATGAATCCTAAACTTTGTCTTTTAGATCATATGTTTAAGTACACACTCATATTGTAACTGTTTTAGCGTGACTGCTGAACAAATCGTCTTTTAAACTATTTCTTGCAGTCCAGACACCCGAGTGGTACAACATACTTATTATTAGAGAGTTAGCCAGCTGTATTCACTGATTGGTACCGTTTACAGCTAGGTTGACTTAGACACATATTGCATTCGAAGTCTTGCTTAAGAGTTGACTTGGGATCGCACCTCTGTCCTGTTGGTTACTAAGTGGTTGCTTAAGTCACTACAGCCAGAATGTCAACACATAACAGTTATCATGTTATATCATATATTATATTATGATATTTTCACAAGAAAAGCTTTCTTATATTTTATTTTTTATGCGAATCCTTGATTTTCGTATAAATACAAACTAAGAGAGATGTTTCAAACTGAATGACATATTTAGGCTGATTTCTGAAAATGAGAACCAGACACGCGTTCATTTTGGATGGTTTCCAATGAAAGAAAACAGGTTGTTACACTCTGTCTAAAATTTGGAAAACGAATGAGGTATTGAAGAAACATAATAATAAAATGAAAATTAACAAATCAAAAGATGTATTTGTGTTGATATTCTTCAACAGTGGAACACTTGTTTTACGTGACATTCAAGCGTTTTGACGTCTCTTTTGGTATTGTGCTCGTATGTGATACTGTTCATGTTCTCTGTTAAATTTTATGTTAGCTTTGTCCGTGTCACACAAGCTTCTTGGTTTTTTATGATGCAAACGTTTGCATTTTGTGTTTTAGGTCTTACTGCTCGTAGTTTGAAAACAATATATCATATAATTTAGATGTGCAACAGTTGTAATTGTGTTACTATATATCTTCTGTCTAAGAATTTTAAATGGAACAGATAATTAATACTATTCATGAAAATTTTGTCGAACATTAGGCAAAGT
This sequence comes from Saxidomus purpurata, assembly GCA_022818135.1. Lineage (NCBI taxonomy): Eukaryota > Metazoa > Mollusca > Bivalvia > Venerida > Veneridae > Saxidomus > Saxidomus purpurata. The sequence continues at coordinate 43,302,575 of JAFMSR010000015.1, forward strand.
ATTAAACTTACATTTATAAAGCTCTTTATAAATATATTGAAATTGATGTATAGCTACAATGCTTCTGACAATTCAAAATGTATCTTTCATTTTGTAAGTTTGTGTCATTGTTGCTTTTAAATTATGAGACCTGTAGCTAAAACAAATCAAATTGATTTCAAATCACTCAAAGGAATTTTACACAACTAAAACAAAAAGGATTACACTCCAGCAAGTTACCATATGTCGTTTGTTTCGATTTTAAACTCCATTACAACATATGTAAATATACTATTGACGTCCCGTTATCACGTTATTTTCTATTAATTAGACTGGAGAAATATTGATATTTTTACACAAAGATCTAAAAACATGCATGTGTATTTAATACTTTATCAAATGTAACGCAGTATGCATCTAAATCTATGTTTGATAACATTGTTTTTCATATATGTTAAATATCATCATAACATTGTACAATTATCATTTACATTATCACAAGTTAAATATTACTCGGAAAGATCGATCAGTATTTAGGTTATTCTTTACCAAGTAGTTATTTATTTCGAGACGACAAATCACTTTAGGAAAAAACGAATTTATTAACAGAATGATGATAGAATTATGTTCAATTTTCTCTACAACAATGTTAATGTTTGCCTTTTTGAATTTATGTCGCTTCTGCAAGAGAAGGTTTTGTCAGACAGCGTTTTGTATCATTTTGACAAAAATTTATATATTTAGAAAGCGCCGTTATTTTTATACACATACCTATCGGGCACTTAGTGGGTAAGACATTTTTCTTGGTAAAGTAAGTGCTTCCAGTAATTGTTGATATCGAACGTGATCATCGGACTCATGTTTGTGTGCTGAAAGCAAACATTAGACAAGTCATGCAGAAAAATAATACAATATCGATATAACATTCTTTGTATTTTATGTCTGAAATAAGTATATATGTGTACACATCCGCATTTGTTTGTTTGTATGAAATAGAGTAATAAATGTCTTTCTTTGACTTGATCGTTTGTCTAATAAAAATGTTAAATTGCATGACATATTGTTCCTTCGGAAAAGGAAAGCCCGACTACCATAGCATTTTGAAAGTGTTAAAAGATACAAAAAGTATTTTTGATGTTTTTTTATGTTGTTGCGGAATTCGGCTACCCGTTGACGTTTTAATCCATATGTGTTATTGTACCTACAGGAGAACACCAAATATTACTTATGCTTGAACAATTCACTATTTCGTGACTGGTACGTAGGTTACGACAGCTGCCAATGTAAAGGTATAATCATTGTTGAAATATCAAAGCAGAAATGATTAAAATTTCCAAAAATACTACATCTTGATGTATATTCAACCCCTTTAAGTTATCAATTATTATATCTGTCTCATAAAAAGAATATAATACTGTACTTTTTTCTTACAAATGTAACTTACTGTAGTCTTTCCGTGTGAGAAAAGCTTGTTTCGCATACATCCGAAAGCTGTATTCTTTGCAATTGAAGCGTGGTCAAAAATCCAGTTCCTTTAAGCATTGCAAAAGGGATAGGAAGGAAAAGAAAGAGTGCCAAGAAAAAAATCAAGAAGATTTAAAGATAAAAGAAGCAAGATATTATGTAATTTCTTCATACAAGGACAATAACACGGACTGTAACGTAACTCATGACTCATTAAATGACGATCTGGCAGGTTAAGTGAAGCCTGCTACATAAATTAAGAACCGAAGTAATATGATTGTATGGTGTTAAGATACTTCCTACAAAGTCACGATAACTGAAAAACCCTAGTATAAATGACAAAAATTGCTAGTTTTGTCAGATTTATTTCAAAGAGGCATACAATGTACCTTAAATACCTGATACTAACGACATTCTTCAAAGAAACTGTATTCTATTACTAGAATTTGTAAACGGTATACGGTAAATGGCAAAAATAAAACGAAAACGCAAAAATGATTTCTTATTTTGAACATTCATGTCATGTGAATTGAATCACTATTTACATGAGTCATGACATGTGTATTGAATTACCATTTACCCGACATTTCCATTATATAGCTGATATTATAATCGTTTGTATGTAATACTAGTACAGTTCGATTTCAAGGTCATGCGTGATGTTGTTATTTTAAATATACCGCTCCTGTACCGAGGTAAAAACAAAAATAATATCAAACAGGGAATGCCACGTACCAAAAACGCAGCCTCCCCAAAGTGCACACCACCAACACACACACACACACGACACACACACACAATCATGCACACACACATATATACACTACCAACACACACCAGCACACAAAGCAAACACACGAGGACAAAACGAACAACCAAAGGAACACAGCGGGGCACCGCCCCGGAACGGCCAGCGGCAAAAACACCACCGGGTAAGTCTGCTCAATAAGTTATGATTTCAACAGCATTTAAACAAACGCTTGCCGTGTGAAAAATGCCATATATTTGAAGGTAAGAACTGTACTTTGTATTTAAAGACTGCTGGTTATGTTCCAAGTGTGACTACAATGTTATTTGTTTCAATTACTTTCATTATTTTTCATTTATTTTCAATAAAGAATTGTGTATTTTCCCCTAGTATACGGCACATATATTAATGTCCCAAACTTTGAATTTCTTTGTTACAAGTTGATAATTTCTTAAAACACGTTTATTATTTACTCACGTGGAAAAAGTAATTTATTAACGGAATAATGATAGATGGTATTCATTTACTATATAACAATACTAATGTATGCCTTTTTGAATTATGTCGCTTCTCCAAGAGAAGGTTTTGAAGAGAGGGACTTTTGCCAGGGAGAATGCTACATTTCTCGCCTGCAATTTCGATAAAGCTTTTTTTACTAGCTGTATTGTTAAACATTATACTATGTGGACCTGTGACGAAGTTTGTAAAGCCCTTTCCTTTTTATTGAACAACATTTATATAAGGTTTGGGAATGCAGTTTTCAGACAAGTAATCGGTATTCCCATTGGAACAAATTGTGCACCCCTTGTCGCAGATTTGTTTTTATATTGTTATGAAAAGATACGCAGGCAGACATTATCACTGCTTTTAATAATACATCACGCTATCTGGATGATATTCTTAATATGGATAACCCGTTTTTTGGTCAATTGGTGGACACTATTTATCCCCGGGAACTCCAGTTAATTAAAACTAACTATTTGGATACTGGTGCTTCGTTTTTAGATTTACATCTCTCTATTTATAACAATATTATACATACCAAAATTTATGACAAGAGGGATGATTTTAATTTTAGTATTGTAAATTTCCCCCATTTGGATGGGGATGTACCTCATGCTACATCTTATGGGGTATACATTTCTCAGTTAATTCGGTTTTGCCAGAGCGTGTAGTCATGTTGAGGATTTCAATGAACGTAATCAATATATTACAAATAAACTTCTTCAACAGGGCTACCGTTATTACAAATTGCGTAAATATTTTGCTAAATTTTACTATCGTAATTCTGATTTGGTTTTGAAATTCAATAGTAATCTAAAGACTCTTCTGCGAGAAGGTATTTCAAAACCCGATTTTTATGGGGATGTGGTTTACAAACTTCGTAAGATTTTGGGTCATGGCAATTTTCCAACTGTATTTGCTAAAATTATAAAACGTTTTGTTAAAAGAGGTTACGACCCTACTGTTTTGAGACACACCGCATGTTTGGTGTTCAACCCGTTTACAGTTGAACGCTATGCTTCCCTCTTTGATTGTGTCCGACGGAAGTGGGGGAGGACTCTGTGATGGGCAGTTTTTAAATCCCACTGGGACGAAACTGTTTTGATTTCTGTCCTCTGGCCTGTTTCGTCGGGCCCTTAAGGGTGTTTCTCTTGGTGCTCTGCCTTCTGCTAAGGCATTGAGTACATACGTTTTTTGGTTCTCAAATTTTGCTTTTTATATATTTATACACGAGCATTTTTTTGTTTTACATACCATGCCTTTTGTTCCCATTGCGTGTGTTAGAGATTCACCTAGCAGGGATTACTTTTATTTACACTGTCCTGTGACTTTGGAACATGGTGGGGGTAAGAGTGAGGTTGGGTGCGCACCATAAACCGGTTTAAGCTCCCCAGTGGTGTTTTTGCCACTGACCGTTCCAAGGCGGTGCCCCACTGTATTCCTGTAATTGTTCGTTTTGTCCTCGTGTGTTTGCTTTGTATGCTAGTGTGTGTTGGTAGTGTATGTTTGTGTGTGTGTGTGTGTGTGTGTGTGTGTGTGTGTGTGTGTGTGTGTGTGTGTGTGTGTGTGTGTGTGTGTGTGTGTGTGTGTGTGTGTGTGTGTGTGTGTGTGTGTGTGTGTGTGTGTGTGTGTGTGTGTGTGTGTGTGTGTGTGTGTGTGTGTGTGTGTGTGTGTGTGTGTGTGTGTGTGTGTGTGTGTGTGTGTGTGTGTGTGTGTGTGTGTGTGTGTGTGTGTGTGTGTGTGTGTGTGTTGGTGGTGTGCACTTCTGGGTGCTGTGGGGCTCGTTTTGGGGAGGCTGCGTTTTTGGTACGTGGCATTCCCTGTTTGATATTATTATTGTTTTTTTCGTATTAGTTTGCAATACAATTGAAACAGATACTGCGCTACATTGTTTTGCATATACTTTATATTTAGAAAGCACCATAAGGAATATATTTTTGTGAAAATAACGTCGTAAGACATCTTTCTCGGCAAAGTAAGTGATCCAAGTAACTAGATCAGAGGTTCTGAAAGCATTTTTTGACACACCATACAGAAAAATCTACAAAACTATTTACACTCTTTGTATATAAAACTTAAACTATTTACATATGACTTGAAATAAATTTGTAACAGAATTTAAGATTCTAATATTTGTATGTTATTTGACTATCCACTGATATACCGGGTCATTTGATTAACGTTCACAGGCATAGTTAGGCATACATTAACACGAAATAGGAATTTAATTAGATACGGCATGCATACTGAAATGTGCTATCAATGTGCTATCGACTAAAGTTCTATTCTAATTTGTACTGTTTCCAGTACATAATATTAGAGAAACGGTTCAACAACGACAGGTAGCCATTATTTGTAAATGGTTTAGCCTAATATTTCATGTCACGTGCAACAAGCTTTTTATGTTTTTCAAAAAGATGGCATTATGCCAATAAGCTGAAACATATCTCGTTTTTGTCATATTGCGTTGTTCGTTTTTAAAACACAGTTGCTTTTTTACATAGTCAACTCTTATGCTAGAGTTTTTTTTATTACTTCGATGCATGTAATTCAGAATTTTAGAAGATTTAAAATTCGGTTTAGAATATTTGATATGGCTTAACAATTTAAAAATCAGCGAAAACATACGTATGACATCAATAAATTGTCTTTTGAGATATACTGATTTACACTTGGAAATAGAGTAAACGAATATCGAATTCTTCTGTCGTGTGTTTTCATCTATAAAATTCGATTAATAATAACTTGGATATTTGAGATCACCTATCTTGTTTCAAATAAGCGGACTCGGCAAACAAGGTAATGTTTTCATTGAATTTTTTTTAGCAAAGATTGACGGGAAAGGAAATCGTAACCCACTTCAATTTTCGATTTCTTTGACAGAACAGAAGTTTATATTGCACATTAGGAAATTTGTATACAAACAAAACAAAAAGATCGGGCATACAAAATTATGATTGAATTTCAAAACAGGCAAATGTTAAAAATCTGAGGTTATCATGTAATTATGATCTCTCTAGTCCTTGTTAAGCACTAAACGAGATGTTGAGCTCATTTCTTTTCAAAACAACTCTATTGCAAATTTTTACATCTTTAGACCCGTCAAAGGTGTTGTTTTTAAATGATAGAAAAATTAAGTTAACTAGTTCAAAGTGAAGAAAAGTTTGAACGTTGTAGAAAGTTTCTTCCAACCAGAAAAAATGTTCATTATGTTGTTGTTGGAGTTTTATGTCCGTAACAACCGGGTATATTTTGTCATTTTAATAGGCAGGCAGTTTACCTAACCATACTTCCTTGGAAGAACCAGTATAAAACTCTATCCTGCGTAAGAAACTGACAACTTATCACATAAAGAGACATGGTGGGTAGGACGGCTCGAACCCATGATCCTCAATCTATGAGAGGTTACAATGATTTCAAGTTAGCGACTCTAACCACTCGACCACGGAGGCGGACTTTAAAAATGTTCTTGCCTGGTGATATCTTAGATTATATTCTATTAAAACAAGAAATTAAACAATCTTTTTTTAAATAAAAGAAACAGTGTTTTATGAAACCCCAATGATAGAGACTGTTATATACCCCAGCTCTTTTAGCATCTCAAATAATATTACTGTAAGGAGTCTCCCACAAGTAAGTAGTAGTCGCTTATGTCCGGATCATACCAGCTTATCTGAAAAAATGGCTAACTTTGTAAAAGTTTCAAACACTCTACAAAAACTTTAGCCCCTGACAACCTTACAGTGAAAGTTTCAATTTACGTCAGACTAACTTGATGCCGAAATCGTGGTCAAAACGGTTGTTTGGTATCTACTAATTTTATTCATTGAAGATAAAACATCAACATTATCATTTCATCAGGCTTGGCAACTTTATCATGACTGCTATATTCCCAGTTGCGAAACAAGGTTTTACATTCAGCCTATATTAATCGCTCTTTAGACTCCCTCCAGATATCATAAATTTATGAAAGAGTGAGGCAACGAGGAAGGCATGTGTCTTGCATAAGGGCACTACAAACATCATATCGGTACACAATACTATTTAATAGATATCATCAACGGATATTGGACCTGAAAAGACGGGACGAAAATGTATAAATTACCAACGTCAGATGCGTTAACCTAACAAAAAGCTGTGCGACTATTCGAACTGCTTTGTTGGTGAAAGGCAAACAATTCCTTAAGAATGACATGCCATAATAATGATTGTAAAAAGAATGTTAATGGTAGCACCTTGCAAGCAAAACTTCAACTAAACTTTTTAAGTGCAACCAAGGCCATAATTTGAAATGAATGCAATCAAGAGTTATCAAGAATTTGGATATCTGATACCCCTGAAGAGTTTAAATAAGTTACAATTAAACTTTGACAAAACTTACTGAGACAGACCAGGGTCATAATATGAATTCAATTCAGTCAGGTCAAGATATCAAACTTGATTGTTTGATACTTTGTTCAAGTTTCAAAACAATCCCATATGCTTACCACAATATTTGCATAATTATAGTAACCTACACACTACAACTTTAACCGTCAGTTCAGCTATGGCAACAATTATATATACATTCATTCACGAGTTATCTAACTTGATACACTACATGCACATCCAAAGTGAAGTTTCAACTAAATTCCCGGGAAATGAATTAAATAAGTTTTCTTTGAAAGCTTGTTTTCAGATGCCAAATATATTATTACACCTTTGTATTATGTATGTATATGCACATGTATTTAGATAATAGATATTGTTTAAACTAAACGAATCCCTTAAATAGCTAATGAAATATGTCCATGATATCAAATGACACTAAATTACAGCCTACATGCAAAACTTTTACTAAAAATATTGGCCCAAAAGTTCAATTGTCATAATCTAATTATTAAATGATTAATTTGATTGTCTGACGAGCCTAAAATTCAAATCAATCCCATAAATGGCTACTGAAATATGTCCATGATAGTAACTTGCATGCAAAACTTCTCCAACAAGTCCATCATTTAAATCACAATCCTTCATGAGTTATCTATTTCATTATAAACGGCGTTCAATCCTTATGGCTCCGTATGCTTTGCGTCATTCTACATGCCAGTATCCAACTATAATAATTCTGAATCAGTTATTGTAAATATAATCAATCTTGAACGAATCTGCTTTCGATTCTCGTAATTTCCCGTTAATTAGCAGAACTCATATTTAAGATTATATAAGAAAATGTAACCGTATATCGGGTTTTTTTCGCGTGTTTTAATTTTCGCTGTAAATCGCGAACATTAGCATGGGCGAAAGTTTAGTACAATATTACGCGAAATTTCACATTGCCGATATTCCTACTTTCAATTTGCATACTGGTGTCCGCATAAAATTTATACGCTGTAATGTTTGATATCAAAATCAATATCGAGAGTTGCAATAATTACATGTACATGTATATGTGGGTACGATGTTTGACTTTATCTCTATTTCTTTACACGTTATAAAACTATTAGCAAATTATCAAACATGAGCTGTATAATTATCATATTAAATAAGGTGTCACTTATCAGGACAGCTGTTAAATACTAATCTCTGTATTATACAAGATAATTGAGAATTAAATGAGAGGAAAGCTGTAACAACTAGATCGCGAAAGTGCGAAAGTTATTATCGTTATTATTTAAAACTTAAATTATACATTATCTTTTGAAAAAAAAAGTTGTTTTCGGTCTACATAAACTGTTTTTCGGTCCTTTTTCAGTCTTGCGCCATAAAATACCATGCATTCATTCAATGAACATACACGATGTTTTTCGGCGCAGCCGTATTAAGCTCGCTTTTGACCGGAAATTTGGAACTCTTCAACCGCCAATGAAATGACGAGTAGAATATAAAACATTTTTTGAAATGACAAATTTACGCTGTAAGGCACCTTCTAATTGGATAAAACCGGGTGCAAAGAATGACCGACAACAACCGAAAAAGACTGAAAAAGGACCGAAAAACAGTTTATGTAGACCGAAAACAACTTTCTTTTCAAAAGATAATGTATAATTTAAGTTTTTAATAAATGCAGGAATTTGTAAATAGTGAATAATCAATCAGTACTAGCGATATAATATACACAAAGAAAAAAGTTAAGCACCCCCGGAAATTTTTAGTGATTTATCTAACGAAGCTTTATCATGAAAATACCGTCAAATTGAGCTAGGGAAGAAGAATATAATCAGTAACAGCAACCCTCTTGCAAACAGAAAACGGCAAAACTGTAATATTATGTTGGGCTTTTCGGGTGACATTGTTGAACAATCAACAGGTGCCGTTTTATCCCAAATCAAAAACACATTTAAGTATGGAACTGTAGAGGTCATAGGAATATTTAAGGTGGCGAATTAGAGTAAAAAATGCAATTTTGAGTCTTCAGATGACATCCGTTCTTCAGTAGCAGAGTAAACCTTCATCGTGCCTTAGTGACCACCCTGACTATTCTGCCTCCAGATGAACCTCTGGTCTTTTTAAAGACAATCTGCTTACATTCTCAGCGCAAAACTGTAAGCAGTTCGTACAGAGTGTTGCTGTTATTATTTATAGCATTTTTTCCGTCGCTTTATAACTTACAGGGGGTGCTTAACTTGTTTCTAGGTGTATAAAAAATTATTATCTTTAGAACAACAAGTTGTTTTCGGTCGGCAGTATTTGTTTTTCGGTCTTTTTTGGTCATTTTACTTGATTTGTAATACGATATTTTGGTTTAACATCTTTGCAAGGGAAGGTTCATGGGTTCGAATCCCGGTCAAGGTTCTTTTTTTCCTTACCATGTGACATTTGGCGCCTTCCGACTGAATAAAATTAATTTTACTATAAAAATCTAGCTAACAATCGCTTTGATATACTGGAAATTGCGCCGACTATCTTTTTTTATAGCGTGCCATCGACAGTTTTTCCCCTTAGGTAAAAGCGTGGAAATTAAAATCAACTTTTTTTACAATCGCGGAAATTAAGTTCGCTTAAATTAAATCAGGACCAAAATCGCGAACAGTGATGACACAATGATCTATCTCAATTTTTAAAGCGGTGTCAATATAAATTTCCCCCTTAGGTAAAAGCGTGAAAATTAAAATCAACTTTTTTTAAAATTGCGAAAATTAAGTTCGCTTAAATTAAATCAGGACCAAAATCGCGAACTCTGATGTACGAGAAAGAAACCCGATATACGGTACTTGACAAGTCCCACAAAATTTTGAAGCAATCAATGAAAGAATACCCAAACAATGCACGTTAAATCAATTTTGCTTAGAGCAAACAAATAAACATTTGCTCAGCCTAAATAGTTACAAACAAAAGGAAATTAGATTAACAAACAAAATGCCAACGCAATTACTTGGCATGACTAACAGTGGTTAATAGACCACGGACTTAAACTTGATGTATTATTTGACATTGATTTACTTCGACCTAAATAGTTTCAACTTTAGCTCTGGTTTATGAGATGGATGTGAGACGTGTTGTTCCTTTATTAGGTTTAATAGGTGCATGTTATACCATCCACTAATCAATGCTGCAGTTGTTTACAATGACATGCCATTTATGTTTATTCAACTGCCCCAAGAAAACATAAACAGGCGCATGAAAATATTGAAGTATATTTGAAAATAAAAATCAGCTTAAGAACAAATCATATGATCACACATATGTAGCAGTGAAATATTATTCTACCTTTTTATAGAAATCGTCATGTCTGACATTACTGGTATTCGGTTTGACTGGCGGGCTGTCGATGACTTACCTTTTGCACGCATTGAAATATCTACAGCCGCTATTTTCAGTACAGCTCGTATATTAACTGATGGGAGACTCATTGTTTTATCACCAAAACTAATGCAGCATGAATTTCTACGATTTTTAACACTGCTGCGGTTCCCTAGGCAGAACAAACCTGACTTAACTAGCATTGCAGCAGCTGGGTTTTATAATGATGGAAATGCAGACGCCATTATATGTTTTATGTGTGGTTTAACAATATATGGAATACAACGTAATGACAATCCATTTCACTTGCACATTGAAAAGTCGAGAAGTTGTGCCTTTTTTCTAAGGAATCCAGAAAGTAACTTTAGATGTTTCAAAGGGACAGATTCTGAAAACGATTGTCTTCAGAGGTTTGATAATGGAGAATTAGTGACACTGGAACAGCTAAATCACATAACTGGCAATGCAGTGGAAATTGTCGGTGAAAATGAAGCAGATCGACAACATAATGAATCAATAGGTACTTCAGATGCTTCTGATCCATCCGTCGAGGGTGAATATGTCCAGGTAGGAAATGAACCGCCATCTCTTCCATATCCTGGTCGAGTCAATGAAGAACTCTCTTTCGGGCCGCCAAATGAACATCATCGCGAACATGTGCCTGGAAACTATAATATAGAATCAGACTTGAACGTAAGTCTAACTGATGACCTACGTCCCCGAGACGTTGATACATATGTGATTCAAGCTATGAATGGACAGGAAGTGTCATCAGAAAGGCATACTAATCACCAATCTGGAGTTGGCTTTCAGCCAGAATCAGGAAGCTCTGACACCGTTGAAGTTAGTGCAAACATTTTGCCAAGTGTAAGGGACGGAGAAAACGAAGTACATCATCGTGTTGAACGAGAGTACATCATCCCCAATCAAAATAGGACGTATAATAATACTTCAGATTTCCATATTAGACTTTCCGCTATGCTGCCAGACATTTTGAGGCAACTTTTACAACCATCAAATGCAAGTAAGTGCTGCACACAATATAAATATTACTTTTCAATATTTTCAGAAAGAGCATCAATGTGTGCGCGCGAACGTGTGTGCGTGTGCGTGTGCGTGCGTGTGCGTGTGTGTGCGTGTGTGCGCGCAAGTGTGTTTGCGCAGGGGGGAGAGAATGGGTCGGGGGAGCAGACAGACAGACAGACGGTTTCTTTAAAATCTAAAGAGAGAACACTGACCTGAATTTCAGTTTCACAAGATACCGGATCGTGCCATATACATGTAAAATGCCAGGGAACGTCATATAACCTAACAAATTTTATTCTGGATCCGAAGTTAATATATGATTTTTCATGGAGTTACATACATGTTATAAATTAAAAGTTACATTTCAGACAATTCATACGTTTCTCGACTACAAAGTTTCCGGGAATGGCCCAAAGGACATATCGTTAACGCGAAGGATTTAGCTGCAGCTGGTTTTTCATATACAGGTACATGATGTATACAATAATAGCATACATATGTGATATTAAATAAGTATTTTATTAAAAAAAATATATTTGACACTAACTCACAGTAAGAAAAGCTAGGTCTAACAGGTTCAAAGTGACTACCGTTAGTGGCATCGTGTACCTATATTAGCTTTAAAGAAGAAACTGACACTGTAATGCACCTTGAAAAATGATTTGTTTTAGAGGATTTTCTGTTGTTGCTTTTTGCCTTGAATGGAATTTTAGAGATTAACGAAACAGAAAAGAATGCCTTAAACATCAATGGAGATATGAATTCTTTTTCGTTCATTCTGTGGACGACCCGAAATTCAATTTCGAACCACGAAAACAAGTTGCTTAGATGCTTCCGTTGTTACAGTAAATTTATACAGGTTCTTTTCTTACATTTCTGTTAGAATAGAGGTATAATTTTTCGACTAAACTGAATATACATAGTCGTCGCGTAGATCAAAGTACTGTAACATTTAACCAGTGTTTTTCTTCTTTACACAGCTACTATATAAACCAATCACTTGCTATATATTTTAGTAGCAGTGAACTTGATCCTGACTAAAAGTGTAGTTCGATACCTCCACCACCAGGTTGGTTGCCGGGATATTTTCATCTCTTTTCATAATCTGTCTTTAAAACTTTAAATTAATCACATACAACAATTCTACTTGCTTGTCAAAAATGATTTTTGAGATGTTTTCAGGAATGAGGGACTGTGTCAGATGTTTTCAATGCGCACTTGGTAAATATAAAAACCTTTCTTATCATTTCGAAATTATTCGACATAAAAGATGAAATCATTACATTTTTCGCCTTTGTTTTTAATATTTAGTAACCGGTCCTGTAGAATTTCCCACCCATTCTCATGAGTTCATGCTTAACCTGGAACAATATAATATTCAGAAATTTGTTTTTGTTTTAAATAATATAATTACGTGAAATTTGAAAAATAATAGGAAACAGTTTAAAAGGAAAATAGGCAATGTGACACAATGGATAGAAACATACATGATGAAGTACTAGCGTTTCCAAGGTTATTGATAACAATGGTGTTACGTTAACTGTGTATTAATAAATTGTTCAGTACATCATATTTCCGTAGAGTTATCACAATGGCAGCGTGGGGATGATCCATGGCTTGAACATGCCACAAAGACAAGTGCTTGCATATATGTTGAACAATCACTAGGTCAAGATTTTATGATGGCGGTTAGAGAGGTAACAAACTTCAGACGTCAGCTATAAAATTTGCATTTATAATTTGTAAATGCTATTGTAAATGCCTTCATATTGGTCAAACTACTTTTGTCATAAAAAATTATGTGAAAAGCTGAAAACTCTTTTCGTTGTCTGTACCTAGTTATTACATATATACCATTAACCTATTAATCTGATTCTTATTTAATCATATTTAGAACAATGAGGTGGTGATTGAAAAATATAAGGCATGCCATGAAGAGGTGCCACTCAGAAACGACTCAGGTGAGGATTATATATGTCAGATTGTTACTATAATAACATTGGTTAGGCGACGAATCAATTATATCAACCAAATAATTCCTGTCACTTGATGTTTCAGTTTCATTGGGTGATAAAGATAGACATGACTTTTTAAATACTTTTATCTGAAATAATCTTTTGAACTATTTTTGTTGCTTTATCAGTAATGATAGTAGTAATGCGGTTGTTTTTATGTGGTTCTCCGTAGGGAATAAGAAATACTATGAATTCAAATTTTCCTGATTATTTTGTCCAAAAATCATAAAATGAAAAGAAAATTTGTTTGTTTCAGTAAAATACCAATTTTTATTTCACGCCACTCTTGAACATATCAGTTTATGGTGTTAACTAGTGAAATAAAATCAATATTTCACTGAAACAAACAAGTATCCTCTATATCTTACATATAACAAAATAATCTGTATGACATAGTAATTTGAAGTACAACTTACTTGTATTTTCATAAAGGAACAGGTGAAGCAATGTGCAAAGTATGTCAAGCAAATGTCATCTGCTATGTATTCATTCCTTGCGGTCACATGGCATGCAGAACCTGTGCCGATGTTGTTAAAGTGTGTCAAAGATGTCAACAGGATATAAAACAACGTACTTCAGTTCAGTTTTGACTAATGCTTATAGACATTTCTATACAGCTTTCAAGTTTTGAGTTGTGAGACGTAGTGTATTTCATGTAAATATAACCACAAATTATGAATATGTAAGTGATTTTATTGATGCGTATTGTGCAAGTTATCTGTCTTAACCCTGTAGTCTTAGCCTAAACCTAAAAGGCAATAAAATCTTATTTTCTTCTTTTATTTCCTCTAATATAGTTTCGTGTCGTATAATTGGTAAATTGAAATTTAAGTGTACATATTAATTGTCACTTAATTAACAATCAGCTCATCGAAAGGATTTGTAATAAAATGTCTTTGTATTTATAAAAAGACATTGTCTAATTAAATAATTATTCAAAAAGAATAAACGACGGAAATTAAATACTTTCATTTTTCGATTGTTCTCTTTGATGTTAAGGATTACGGACCCTGAAAAATCGGTAATTTCCGTGTTATATCGGTAGATTCCGGAATGTCACGTTTCCGACCATGTGACCATGTGCTGCTTTTCAATAAAATTAGGAATGTTTTACATATGAATGTAACTTGAGAATGATGGAATATTTGAGCTGTGTCATGTGAAAATGGGCCTTACGGTGATTGACCACTGGTATAAGAATGGCAGATAATAATGTTATGTTTGTGTCTGGGACTATAGTAGAAACTGTAAACATTCAATGTGCTGTTGAAAATTTCATAAAGTGAAACTATTCCAACATTGTTATGCCTTAGTAAATGATATGATAAAGTTCACTTTCCCTCTAAATGCTGTCTATCACCAATGTCTGTCATCGAAAGAAAAGGCAAAGAATTTACCATCATTGTCGTGTCTAATTGCAAGTGGTGTTTGTAAACTCCCCACAGCTGAAAATATCGCGGCATCAGGGTTAAACCTGGAGCACTTGAGGAAAGTCTTTATGCGTGATGGTGAAGATGGACTACACAGTACATTCACGATGAAAAACAATGAAGGCCAACCACGTGTAACACACACAAAACGGACACTTGAGACTGTCATTCCTAAACTGGTTGATTTCTTACAAAAAAAAACAGTTAAAATTTGTTTTACTGATATATGAGCTGCGCCATGACAAAACCAACGTTATGGTTTTGCGACCAGCATGGTTCCAGACCAGCCTG
The DNA here is from genome assembly GCA_022818135.1 of Saxidomus purpurata. NCBI lineage: Eukaryota > Metazoa > Mollusca > Bivalvia > Venerida > Veneridae > Saxidomus > Saxidomus purpurata. The sequence goes on from JAFMSR010000015.1 coordinate 43,317,754, forward strand.
CGCATTCGCGCTGTCTGATCAGTATCCATGCTGTTCGCTTTCAGTTTCTTTAATTGTAATAGGGTTTGAAAGCGAACAGCATGGATCTTGATCAGACTGCACGGATGCGCAGGCTTGTCTGGATCCATGCTTGTCGCTAACGCACTATGTTGGTTTTGTCATGGCGCGGCTCATAAACTGTTGGATATGTTATATTGTACTGAATATATGTTTCAGAAATGTTCTATAACAGGAAAGCAGTATATTTCAAATATTGTTAGTTACTCAAGGCCATAGGACATATATTTTCATTGAAATTTAGGCTTACTTATATTTTTAACTTTAGTCGCAGAATCCAAACCAAAATGTCACATTGTCAATACATTATTCTTTTTTTGGTACCTGCACACATCAAAAACATAACATATGATACATATTGGGATATTTTCCTATGTAAGTATTATCTTTGTAAACATTTTAGTGTTTTGTGTGGATAAATAGTTCTTGGTCACTTGTTGAATTTCTAGCTCTCGACTACATGTATGTATACAAGATTTTGGAGAAAAAACATGATTTTATTGTTGAAAGAATGTATTTTTTTCTATTCATATAAGTGCTTTTATTGCATTGCAAGTCTTGTTTTGTTTCTAGGCAGAAGTTGAAGCATTATTTAATAGTTTGAAACAAAGGAAGAATAAATACTGAAATTTGACCTGAAATTGTCTCCCTTGACATTTGATACCAAAGTCATAAAATGTTGTGGTTTGAACTAACTAGACGGTAAAAGTTTTTCCTTTTTTGATATGTTTCCCTTTATATCTTGTAGAAACTTTGCATTTGGGTTTTATATTGTGAAACGATATTGAAAGTATTAAAATTTTGGCCAAAACATTGTGTATTTGGACATGACATGGAAAAAAAAAAGCCAGGCCGCAGGGTCAAATTTTCACATAATACATTTTATTTCTTTTTCTTTGTGAACAATTGTTATCAGTAAGTAATGCATGATACAAAGTAAGGTCATATGAACACAACAAGGTACATTTCACCAATATATTCCTCAATTTTGAAAAAATACACGAGATTTATAGTATCTAGGTATTTGCTCTTTGGGGGTCTTCTCGGAAAAGTGGGGTAGCCGACATCAAATGTAAATATCTCATGTTTGGAACGGTAAATTTTAATAAAATTACATATTTGGGTTTCTTAATGGATGCTTAACAAGAAACCATCAAGTATGTAACCATTTCTAAATGTGGGTTTCAGGGTCCGTAAACCTTAAAAAATCAGCATCTGCATACAAATTGATTCTGAAAAAGGAAGGTCGAAAAGTCGATTACTCTGTTGGTCAGAAGGTCACAGGTCAAGGTGACGTAAATTTTGTTCATTTAAATGATTTCCAAACAATGAGTCGGTGACTAATGGATAAATGATCATTTAATGATCATTGAGGGACCTCTATGGAAATAAGAGGAAAGTTTCTTTTCCCCTTTGTTGTGTTATCCCTGGTATTGGTGTGCTCTACATGGCTCAATTAGTATGTCACTGTGTTTGTTATTTGTTTTAGCACATGCATCTCATTGATTATGCTATGTTTTATGTACACTTTTACCGAAATAACTCCATCTATCTAACCCAATAAGGCTTATGGATTCAAGCGGTAGAAAACGACAGAAGTGTTTATTGATTTAGTATGCTACTTTTTTCAAGTAGTTAAAAACACTTTAAAAAGTAGATGAGACATTGTATGAAACGTTTAATCCGTGGGCATAAACAACATAAGGAAGCTTTTCCTAGGTGGTTATAGGAAGTGTTTTGTATGCCATCTCCCGAACTTTTGCAACTGTTGCACAATAACTATTGCATTTAATATTTGATTAAAGTGTTTGGTAGCAACTTAGTTATAGAGTATGTATACACATTATAAAATGTATATATTTAAAAACGTGTAAAGTTTAAATGATAAAATTATTATTTTAATATAGCTGCAAGACTGTCAGAATTATATGGGCATGGTTTGAAATGATCGAAACTTATTGTCAGATTTTTTGGCACGAGTATTGTTTTGAATGTGCTATTTCCTTTGAAAACATTTGAGTTTTGTTTAAGATATTTCCTTACTGTTCATATGTTATAACATTTATATGTGTCGTGTATTATCGTTGTATCTTTAATGCAGAAGCAAAATTTGGTGTACATGACAACGCTATCTTTTTAATTCTAGACTTTTAATTTTGTTTCTTCGTCGTACGGATAAGTATATTTTTATAGAATCTTTAGAACTTATAGATTTTGCATAGCTTTGTTTTGAAAAAAAAAGACTACTACAGTATGTACGCTCTACAGGTATTGTTTGTTACAATTAATTATTACACATATCATAATGTAAGTTGTAATTAAAGATTTATAGACTTGTGAATTAAAATATTTTTAAAATATCTAGACATTTCTCTTGATACCTGTATCAAAGTACTCAAAACATGACTTATAAATATTGCAATCTCTTTAGAGTAGCACCTAACGAACGTCTAAAATTCTACACAGCGGAGTGACAATTAAAATTATTAAAATGTATTAAATAGTACTATTAATATTCTACTATTTTGTACTACTTTTAAAAGAATTTTGGTGAATTATGTTCAAAATCATTTTAAATAATGTATACATAGCTTTGAAATCCAATTTCCAACAGTAAACGAAGTTTGCTTTCGGTTCTATCCACTCGCTTTTTGTATTGCACAATGATTTGTATTTACATATGTTTTGTAAACATTGGCGAATAAATATGTTTAAACTAACAGTAATAAGGAAAGTTTGTTTAAATTAACGTGTGCATGCAAATCCTTATTAAAACGTTTTTTTATATTTCTGTTTATCTTACATTGTTCACATTGCCCATACATTTTTATTCAGTTATCAGCAATCATCTTGAAGACAGCCAAAACTTCGAACAGCATTTTTTCTAAGTAGAAAAGGGGACACAATTACATCAAATATAAATCAAAGATATCATGTAAAACACTGCGTGAAGTTTGAATCCAGTACCTGTAGTAGTTTCAGAGATTGCACGTAAAATGTAAACGGAGACTTACGAAGTTGAGAAAGGCATATTTTGTCATATGAAATATGATGTAATTAGGTTTTTCATGAGAAAAAGAAAAAACAGAAAAGAGAGTGAGTGAATGATGAAAAATTGAAATAAAAGATGGTGAAGGGTCCTTTTATATATAATGATACGATACTGTACATGCATACACATATATTCACATACACATACATACATTAGAAAGAAAGGCGAGTGTATAAGATGTATACTTTTTATGATATATCATATATCTTTAACAAATATTCAATTAGTACTAACAAATAGACCTTGTGTATATAGAAGGGAAATATATAACAAAAATACGAATAAGGAGAGAGAAAGAAATTGAATAAACAAGAGAGAATGTAAGAGATTTAAAAAGAAAGGATGAATGAAAACACGAATGGCAGGGTATGATGGAGCAATAAGTATGATCCGACAAGCGAGAAGTGAACAATCGGCTGCCCAACAAACTGGTTATTTTCACATATAGCCACATTTTATGTAAATTATGTTTGCTGTTTTCTTAACTTAATTAACAAATATTTCACTTTTAATAAATAATGTTTTATGACAGAAAGCAAATAAACTTGAAGTAACATTTACATTTGTACATGTAACGGCCAGCTGTTTGGGCTCTATCTCTAAAACATTAAGCAATAGGAATGATATTGTAAATTTTTCTACATAATTTTTTGCACCTATGAATTGTCTGAATATGTTTTTTATATTTCTAATTTGGTAAATTAGATTTTCAATAAGTCAACTGTTATATTGAATTATACATTAAGTACTTGGACGTTTTTATACGAAACTTCTTTTACACCTTCTGACTGAGCCAGTTTTCCAAATTTTCTTCCTTATTCAACAACTTTTCAGCTCCAAATTAAACTACACAAATCTAAAGTTCTTCACGTCTATCCGAAAACAAAAGGCATGAGAGACACATCTTTGCAAAAAGGGTCATAGATTACACCTCCTATGCTATAACACCAAATGAAGAAACCACGAGGCAAAGTTGTTCAAGCAGCAAATTACGCTGGCAACGCGTGTCTGGTATGTAAGTCCGCGCATCTATCTTCGACTACTGGCATTACTCACAAGTTGACTCAGTAAACATAATATTTGTACAAAACATACTGGGTATTGCAATGAAGTAAAACAAAACTCCCTTACGTTTCAAAACTTGTTATGTACCAGTCTTGGCAGGCTCACCAGTGGAAAAATCCTATGGTCGGCCGGGAATATAAACATTCTAATAATAATAGTAATAATAATGATTTTTATAGAACATGAATACATGTATAAAATAGTATAAGAAGTAGATTAACCTTTGCCAAGATTTATGCAAGACTACCGTGACTTAATGTAATGAGCTAAGGTATTGACCACCGAACGCCTATGAAAAGTTTCAACCAAATACTTGCATTAGGTTTGGAGAAAAGAAAGGAATTCAAAACTGTTTTCCTATATCCAAATATCCATTAGAATGTCTTTATCATACTTGTCTGTTGATCAGAGTTTTCAAACGTAACTTTTTGTATTTCGTCTTTGTCTCTTTTATATGTGTATTATTTACAGCTTTGGAGAAACCTAAAGTTTTGCTTCTTGCTTGAGACTTAACAGTTTTCAGTGCAAGCTTGTCAGCACTAATTGTTTTGTTTAAATCATGTGTGCATGCTTATTCATTCGCAATAAAAGTATTCGCGTGTTTGACTTCGACTTTATTTCAAAGATTAGTGTATCATTTCATTTTCTTTGCGGATGGGGTAAGGGAACACGTAGCTAGATATGACAATTATCAAGTCTACAGTTTTCAGGAGCTTAATGCATAGCCCTTTCCATCGGTTTAAATTCTAGCAAATTTATTTGACATTCGTTCTGAACGCCATGTGTTTACTACCGATTAAGATAGAAACATGTTAAATCTTAGAGACTTGGGGTAAGTGCAAATTCGCTACATGTATAAGGTGTTTTAAAAATTCAAATAACATGACACCAAATTCATCATGAAAATATAACATATAATTATATCCATATAACATGTGTTTTTAATAAGGTAAAACAAAGATAACTAGAGCTTTCACTGAATGTGATGACCGCCCCCCCCCCCCCACAACACCGCACTGATAGTATAACAATTTATGTAACATTGATGCTTAAAGTATTGGGCCATGCACAACTAGGCATGGTACTTATCACTTCTGTGAGATTAAGAGAGCACAATATTTTATTATATCGAGCCCCTGTGACTTTGACCTTCTAAACCGAAACATTGACCATGCACAACAAGGCATGGTACATGTCTTTATCACTTCTGTAAAATATCATTCAATTGTGACCAGGGGTTTTGGAGATTTAACGTCCACAATAGTTTACTATCTCGAGCCACTGTGTCCTTGACCTTTGACCTTGTGACCCGAAACATAAACCATGCACAACTAGGCATGATACTTATCACTTCTGTGAAGTATAATTAAATTCTGACAAGGGGTTTTTAGAGATTTAACGTCCACAAGATTTTACTATCTCGAGCCACTATGACCTTGACATTTAACCTTGTGACCAAAAATATGGACCATGCACAACTAGGCATAGTACTTAGCACTTCTGTGAAGTATCATTAAATTCTGACCAGGGATTTTGGAGATTTAGCGTCCAGAATATTTTACTATCTCGAGCCCCTGTGACTTTGACCTTTGACCTACTGACCCGAAACATAGATCATGTACAACAAGGCATGGTACTAATCACTTCTGTAAAGTATCATTAAATTCTGACAAGGGGTTTAGAAGATTTAGTGTCCACAATATTCCGTCTACAGACGGACGGACAAACGGACGGACGGACGAACGGTCGAACGGACAGACAGACAAGCTATACCAGTATACCCCCTTACACTTTGTGATTATTACACAGGAGAGGGACCCGCCAGTCTGTAAATTTTGTGACAAAGCCAGTTGCCGTTTCTCTTCATTTGAAGTTTTTTTCACTCTTATAATGTTTTACCCACTGTAATGTTCATGTTAATATGTTACAATATTACCATCAGACCGATTTAATCATTGTTATGTTTTCTTTCACTTCCTTCAGACATACATAAATTATTTATTACCTAACTATATTATTACCTTTCTTGCATAAAAGACAACAAACAACTGTATAGATGTGGTCGCTACAGGCATTCATTTACTTCTCAATGTTACACACAACAAATTAAAAAGTTTCGTTTCAATGCCTGCATATGAACTCGAAATGAAGAAAATCAATTGCACGCGGTTTATATATGAACCGCTAAACAAGAATATTACCAAATATGGTAATATCTCGTGCAGAATTTCAAAACCGGTTATAACATAGGCCAATAATAAACTAGAACTGTCACAAGAGTGACGAATTATACCCCCACAATACAGCTTTGTCACAGAAGTATGGCAACCATAAGAAAGGAATGGCCACAAGGACATAGAGTTGAGTTATTATACAATAACTTGTGTAAATTAGACCTTGACATTTGACCTACTGACCCCAAAGTCGAACCTGACCTGTATTTCATGATGTTACAGCTGTGTACCGAAAATTATTTAAATCGGTCAAGCTTTTCATGAGTTATCATTCGGAAACTGTTTAACATTACAGTTCAGAGTCACTGTGACCTTGACCTTTGACCTACTGACCCCAAAGTCAAACTTGACCTGTACTTCATGATGTTACAGCTGTGTACCAAAAATTATTAAAATCGGTCAAGCCTTTCATGAGTTATCATCCGGAAACTGTTTTACAGTTCAGAGTCACTGTGACCTTGACCTTTGACCTACTAACCCAAAAGTCGAACTTGACCTGTATTTCATAAAGTTGCACGTGTGTACCAAAAATTATTTAAATCAGTCAAGCCTTTCATGAGTTATCATCCGGAAATTGTTTTACAGTTCAGAGTCACTGTGACCTTGACCTTTGACCTACTGACCCCAAAGTCTAACCTGACCTGTATTTTATGATGTTACAGGTGTGTACCGAAAATTATTTAAATCGGTCAAGCCTTTCATGAGTTATCATCCGGAAACTGTTTTACAGTTAAGAGTCACTGTTACCTTTACCTTTGACCTACTGACCCAAAAGTCGAACTTGACCTGTATTTCATAAAGTTGCACGTGTGTACCAAAAATTATTTAAATCAGTCAAGCCTTTCATGAGTTATCATCCGGAAATTGTTTTACAGTTCAGAGTCACTGTGACCTTGACCTTTGACCTACTGACCCCAAAGTCTAACCTGACCTGTATTTTATGATGTTACAGGTGTGTACCGAAAATTATTTAAATCGGTCAAGCCTTTCATGAGTTATCATCCGGAAACTGTTTTACAGTTAAGAGTCACTGTTACCTTTACCTTTGATCTACTGACCCAAAAGTCGAACTTGACCTGTATTTCATAAAGTTGCACGTGTGTACCAAAAATTATTTAAATCGGTCAAGCTTTTCATGAGTTATCATCCGGAAATTGTTTTACAGTTCAGAGTCACTGTGACCTTGACCTTTGACCTACTGACCCCAAAGTCTAACTTGACCTGTATTTCATGATGTTACAGGTGTATACCAAAAATTATTTAAATCGGTCAGGCCTCTCATTAGTTATCATCCGGAAACCGTTTAACAGTGCAGAGTCACTGTGACCTTGACCTTTGACCTACTGACCCCAAAGTTGAACTTGACCTGTATTTCATGAAGTTGCACGTGTGTTCCAAAAATTATTCAAAAGGGTAAAGTCGTTTATGAGTTACCATCCGGAAACCATGAAAACCAACAGACCGACCGACAACCCGACAAACAAACCGACAAGCTCACTCCTATATACCACCCACAAACTTCGTTTTGTGGGGGTATAATAAATTTATGCACTGATAGCTAAGCTTAAAATAGTAACAAATATTGGAAATTTATTAATGTAAATATAGTAACAACTAGTTTCGCGCACAGGTAGAAATATTGTGTTAAAGTACTAGTATTAGCTTTACGTGATGGTTGATCTCTTTCCTTGTAAAACTATTATAAACAGCTTAACTCTTTCTACACACTGATATTAGCCTCACTTCAATATTAATGGTTTTTTCTCGACAAAATGCTTCTTGTCTTACTTTAAGTGCAATGTACGGTACAAAAGGTTCAATGTTATAGCAGACTACAAAAATAAAGTCAGAAGAAAATAGTAAGAATATAATTCGAGAGTGATGTTTTACCCTTGAAATATTTACGATCACGTAGAGAGCTGTGCCTCTTATTTATCATTTGATCTCAGACTGATGTGAAGATGGACATCTGAATAGCGGCTAAACAGGGGACTTTCTCAAAAGTATTTGAGTATGATTTCAGGCATTCAACAATCACCGTTTTACTCTTTGTACGAAAACCATTCATAATGCTGCTTTTAAGGAAACATCCGAGTTTAGCTGATTTATTTTCAAAGTTTTTACTGGTTTATGTATTTTTGATAATGTTTAGAAAGTATCTAAACCTACACATTTTAAGAAAGGCATTTTTAATATCAAAACAAATAAAACAAAAGCTGGTGGCCATAGAAACAAAACATATTTTTTAAACAGCTCTCGGCGACTCAGCTGGGGGCGACTCCCTATACTAAACTATTCTATTTTGCTTGAGAGAATCGTGTCGTAGGTATTTAAAGGTCCATTACTAACACCAAATCGAATTTTCTTTTAAATCTGGAATTGTAACAGGGAAATACAGTTTGAAACTAGCTTCTAAAACTTTACAATAGCCGTGGAGTATTTCGCAGTTTGAAATACTACTGCAGAAAAAACGAGTGAATGTTTGTGTATTTCCTTAGGGTGACCTTTTTGTCCTACTTTTGATTTATTGAATGTTGTAAACAGTCACAGATATACTTTGCACATCATTATAAGTAAATTTTTTCAACTATAATTCAAAATAGGCATGCTTATTTATGTACAACCTATTTACAGCCTTTCTCTGGGAAACTTCTGGAAAGTTACAAAGATATTTGAGAACTGGAAAACCTACTTTCGTTTTTGAAAAGGCAAAATATGATTTATTAATTCTTTTGTTAAACTCAAATTTTCAACACAATATGGTCACATTCGATGCAGTATGTCAATTTTTTCCTTCTGAGAGGACGCCCTTTACGATATCAGATTTAAAAGAAAATTCAATTTGGTGTTAGTAATGGACCTTTAAACACTTTATTTGTTCCATTTTTATGACGTATGATTACGGAGTGTAACTTTTTATCACTGCACAATATAAGATCGTAACTCTAATTTTAAAACAGGTGTAAAAATATGTGGCACAAGTAGGGAATAATTTCTGAAATGCAACACAATGTTTCAATTTAGGAAACTACCCCTGTAAGTCTCGTCAAACAATAAGGATGTTTAAGATATTTTTTAACAATTTGAATGCAAAATACCATCTGACTTTTAAAGCTGCTCGCTCTCAGTTGCCGCTGAATTAAAAAAAATGACATTCAGGCTAAAATCAACAATAGAAGTAAAAAATCTAGGTAGGAATTTACAAAAATCGATTGAAAATGCTGGTTTTACGGCACCGCTACACTCTATGTTTGTAGTGAAATTTCAAAAGCGTTTACAACGCTTTATTTATTTCAAATCTACAGATGTACTTAATTAACATGAATTTATACCGGAACCTTTTTATGTGACTATATGTTCTAAAATATGTTATTTTCATACAGGTTCCTTACAGTACTGCTAAATATTGCAAGAAACATGGCTATAAAAGGCAGAAGGGATAAAGATACAAGGCATATCATAGAAAGTACAGATTATCCACTGAGCATACAATAGGGCAACTGAGTGAGCTCTGTATGACATTATACAGGTCTGTCATTGTAAGAATATGGTCTACCTTTGTGTGCCATTGGGCTTGATCGTAAATAATAATGTTTAAGAAAAATTACATCTGCATAACTGTAACAACTTTGAGAAACTCCCCCATGTTAATCGCTTATCCGTTATCAATCTTCACATTCGTCATTGCGTGAACATCTTTAGTAACTATCACGGATTGTATTAAATGATACTTTATGACGAGTTTTCTTTAAAAAAAACACCAAAACACTTTATTGCCGGGTAAACGTGCAGTCTGAATAAGCCACAATTTGTTATTACACGCCGAATAGGCTTTTTGGGAATATATAAGAAAAAAAGATCCAAACCACTTTACCCTTCATTAAAGTTTATGATTACTAACCATGCAGTGCAACATACCCATGTTGAAAGTTGGTCTACATGTTCTTCTGTGTTTTGTTATATTGAATCGGGGTAAATTTCTATTAAAAGAATGTGTTCACATATCAACGGAAGCCCAATAGTGCCACTTTGTTTTTTTTAATTGATTTTTTCAACATAACTAAGTTGAAAATTCAAGATACTAAGTTGAAAATTCAAGATACTAAGTTGAAAATTCCACTTACTAAGTTGAAAATTCAATATGCTAAGTTAAATATTCAAGATACTAAGATGAAAATTCAACTTACTAAGTTGAAAATTCAAGATACTAAGTTGAATATTCAAGATACTAAGTTGAAAATTCAACTTACGAAGTTTAATATTCAAGATACTACGTTGGTCATACCCTACATTTGGGATATATCTTATTCAAAAATGCCACCAAACCTAAAAGTTTCAGCTAAAAATTCCAGCAAACATCGGTAAAAAGCATTTGCTAGAAAGAATGACTAACTATTATGTGAAGTAGCACTGAAAGGGGAGCGGTGGTGCAGAAGTTAAGTGTCTGCCGCTCATCCCACTAGGGTCACGACCGTACCTCCTCATATGACACCAATACAGGTTTTTCCAGAAAACGGACTCGAGAGTGACTCGAAAAGCTGCAACATTTCTTCACAATCGAGCTGAAATAAATTAGTATAAACTAAATTAGCAGGATTTTGGAATTTGGTACTTTTCATGAAATATTTATGGTCAGCTTTTTGTAGGAAAAGCATAGCTTTAAAGAAAAACAACAGGAGGTGGGTTTATTTCATGGGAAAGGAAATCTCTATAAGGTTGGAAAGCGCAATCCGTCAAAACGTTTAGTTGACAAAGCAGGCTAGAATATACATGAAATCGGTAACAGAATCGCTTTAACAACCAAAATTATTCTATGTATTTTGCAACAAATTCATAATAACCGATTATTTTGTAGGGTTAAAGCACGTTTTATTGTGTTATTACATTTGCAGAATTCCGAGGGATGGTTAGTGCCCGAGCCCGTTAGGGCGAGGGCACCAACATGTCCCGAGGGTTTCTGCAGGTGTTATAACACGAGAAAACGTTCGTTAACGCTATTCTAGCATAAATAGCATAAAAAATCATGAAAATAAAAATGAAACGCTCTTACTGGTACGACGTTCAATAATGCGCGGGACAACGTCCGTGTTGTTTACGTCATATTTATGACGTCACCAGTGGTTTTTAAGCCCGGCACTGTTGACGCCGTACATGATGTAAGACTTGGGGGACAGGTCCATTGTTTACAATGGCCTTGTACTGTGCATAAATGAAAACGGGTTATAACGGCGCGTGAATCTCCCCGTTAACGTTTTTTCTCCTGTTAAAACACCGGAAAAATGGGCAAAAATAGCACATTTTATGCTAGAATGCGGTTTTGTGAAATTCATATGCAAAGTTAAGGTAGTTTTCAGCTGTGCTGGGGATTGAAATCGAGCTTCATTGTCATCAGTTTTATACCGAGTATTAGAGAATTATTTTAGATAATACGGTGACTATCCCACTCCAGCGAATACCCGGTATGGTAACATGGCCTGCTCACTCGAAAACGTTCTCGCGAAAACTATTTATCTGTGCTCAATTTGTGTATATCCACTGATAAACCCGGGTCATGTGACTTTGTATTTTTAGCATTTATCGGGACAGTACGTGTGGTGGCACGTTATAGTGAGGATTACATGTACCTATACCGGAGATATTAGAGACCTCCTTTCATTGTATCAAATAGATCTATGCGAACTAAAGGAATCTCGGGATAAACATTGATCGACAAACAAGGTAATAATTTGTAACTATTATAACTTTATTCTATTTTATTCTGTGAATTGTGCAGTAATAGTTACTACAGCCGAAGCACACTTTCTCCGCTTCACAAAACATTTTAAACATATTTCCCCGTTAATTTCTGCATTTAATCAATAAATTACACTTCGAATGATTTGTATACAAGAAACAACAGTCTTATCAAATAGCTATGTTTCAAATCAATTATTTTAAATTGGAAACTTAAATTTTACGCAACTGGCATGGATCATTGATTTCAGTGTTAATGTGTCAATGTTTGGATTTACTTTGGAATTGAGGATACCACCATTAATAGTGTGTGCCTTGACCGTATAGTATTGCATACATATCATATCACACAAGTAACAAGAAATTAGTGTGAAAATAGGACGGGATGAGAAAATGAAAATCAACTTGTTCTCGAATTTTACTTCGAAACTGCTATAGATTGATAGAAATGATCTAACTAAGAAAATGAATACCCATAACGCTATGTTTATTTCAAAAGTAAAACATTTACAGTCATTTTTCGATGGTATCTGATGTGCTGGTTGCTTATAATTTACTTAAAATAGTCCAGCAGCGATGTGAGATCAGCGATGTATGATAATATTATCTATTACTGGTAAATGAGCGGACATAATGTATCTCATACGTGAGAAATTCAGATTTCTGTTTGTTTAATGGTGATTCTAATTGCTATATTTCCATTGACGTAACAATCAAGTTTTATTAACATAGCTTGGTTACATTTTTCAGTTAATAAACATCCCTGTTGCATTAAAGTTTATACTACATTGTATTTATGTGGCTAAAGCATCCGTGTTTTTGTCAAATACATCATCCCTTAAATGTTCTCCATCCAGATTTCATTTATCTAGCTTGGACACTTTTTGTGCCGTTGCATGATCCAGATTTTACGGACAGACAGTCGGACGGACGTAGTGTAAACCTATCCGGTAGGAGTCTTTAACTTATTTACCTGAAGTACAGTTCCACTTAAGGTTTGTTAGCATAAATTCGTTCGAATGATTTAATTGGATTTTACTGATTCTTTTTTTCTCGCTGAAACAATGATGCCAATTGTATTTGCATCATGTACGTATAATATTTCTTTGTATTAAACATCAAACATTGAACCTTTTTATCTTACTTGTCGCGCTGTATCTATAAGATAATTACCTAATATTAGATATTACAAACAAGTGACACAACTGTCGAATTGATAGTAGATCTACAATGAGACATTTTAACCTTACCTAATCTTAAATTTTTCTGACAAGTTGACACAACTGTCGATTGAATAGTACAATGAGTCATTTTAATTGTCCATGTGATTCGCGTTATTTCGTGACGAAACAGGTTATATTCTATTTCATTTTAAGAAAAAGTCATATGATCACACATGTAGCAGTAAAGTGTAATTCTGCCTTTTTTGTAGAGAACGTCATGGCTAACTATAATGGTATTCGGTTTGACTGGCGAGCCATCGATGACTTGCCTTTTGCATACATTGCAATTTCAACAGCTGTTAATATCATAATAGTTTGGATATTAACTCGCGGGAGACTCCTTGTTTTATCTCCAACTCTAATGAGATACGAATTCCTGAGATTTTTAACACTGCTGAGGTACCCTAGGCAGAACAAACCTGACTTAGTCAGCATTGCAGTCGCTGGGTTTTATTATGATGGAAATACAGACAGCATTACATGCTATATGTGTGGTTTAACAATATATGGAATAACACGTAATGACAATCCACTTCAATTACACATTGAAAAATCGAGAAGTTGTGCCTTTTTTCTGAGGAATCAAGAAAGTAACTTTAGATGTTTCAATGGGACACATTATGAAAACCATTTGTTTCAGAGACCTAATAATGGAGAAATCGTGACACTTGAACATTTGAATAACATACATGGCAATGCAATAGAAACTGTTAGTGAAAATGAAGAAGATCGTGAAGATAATGAATCAATAGGTTCTTCAGACGCTTTTGATCCATCTGTCGAGGGTGACTTTGACCTTGTCAACGTAGAAAATGAAATGCCATCTCTTCCATATGCTGTCGGAGTTCATGAAGGACATCGTTTGGAACTGCCAATGGAACATCATCGCGAGCATATACAAGGAAACTATGATGTAGAATCAGACTTGAGCGTACGTCTTAATTCATATAGGATTCAGACTATTAATGAACAGGAAGCGCCCTCAGAAAGGTATAATAATCACCAAGATGAAGGTGGCTTTCAGCCAGAACCAGGAAGCTCTGACACTGTTGAAGTTAGTGCAAACAACTCACTACATGTACGGGATGGAGAAAATGTAGTTTATCATTGCAATGAACGAGAATACAATAGCCCTGTCAGCTTGGCCAGTCATACGGAGAACGAGCAACAAGATAATTTGATAATAGCAGGAAATACGTGTACTGAAGAACAATATTTCTCACCCTCTTCAGGGGCTAATCTAGGCCACAATCGATCTTGCAATACAACGTATAATAATACTTCTGAAATATTCAACAGAGTTTCCCCTATTATCACATTAAGCTCGCTACCAGGAATAATGAGGCAGCATTATCAAATTGGTATGTGCTTCACAAAATATAAATACTACTCATTAGATACTTTCGGAAAGAGGGTATGCGTGCGTGTGCGTGTAAGAGATTGAGAGAAAGAGGGGGATTGAGAGATAATTTATTAAAAATGTATAGATAAAAGACTGAGCTAGCTTTCAGTGTCACAAACAGTCATTTTTCCTAATATAAATATTATTCTGAATCCCGACTTAATACATGATATTTTTATGGAGTTACATACATGTTATAAAATGCACGTTACACTTCAGATGACCCTTCATTACAATATAGTTCAAATTATCGTCGGTTACAAAGTTTCCAGGAATGGCCCAACGAACATATCGTTAAAGCGATGGATTTGGCTGCAGCTGGATTTTCATATACAGGTATACACTATCAACATGAATGTGTGCCATTTATTTTGTGTTTTATAAGATTGTATTTGACACTCACTCATTGAAAGAATAGCTAAGACTATCAAATTAAAAGTGACTACCGCTGGTGACAGTGCACTTACTTCAGCTTTACAGGAGAAATTGAAACTGAAATGCACCTTTGTTTGCTTTTAAATGGTTTTTAAATTTTAACAAAACAGAAGAAACGACTTTAACAAACAACTGATACATGACTTCTTTTTGTTCATTCTTGTGACAAAAGATAAATACATTGTCGAAATCCAATTTCGAACCTTTGAAACAAACTGACGTTTGAATAGCCATCCTGTAGAACAAAGTAATCTGATCAAATGATGATACATTTTACCGGTTATCCTAATACTAGTATTCCGATGCTTTGCTATATATTTTAGTAGTAGTAAACTTAATTTGTTCCTGTCTTTACTGAAATAGTCTTTCACCACCAGTTTGGTTGCCGAGATAATTTCATCTCTTTTTATAATCTATCTTTAAACATTTAAATTAATCACAGACAAAAGTTCTGCGTGATTGTCGCACATGTAAATGACTTTCGTGTATGTTTTCAGGAATTGAAGACTGTGTCAGATGTTTTCAATGCAAACTTGGTAAATATCTGTTATGATATTAATAAACGCCTGATTGCAAGATTTTGCAAGACTAGCATAACAATCACATTACCTTACAAAACTCCTTTCAATCATTTCGAAATTCTTCGACATAAAATATTAATTTCATTTTTGTGGAGCCGCCGTGGCGCAGTGGTAGCGCGTTCGCCTCAGGATCGAAGGGCCCCGGGTCATGTCGGTAGTGTCCTTAGGCAAGACACAAATAATTCCACATTGCCTCTCTCTCTTCGAGGTTGATTCCATCTGGAATGAGTCTCGAGAGCAATTAATATAAGTTGTAAGAACTTGTTTCGCAATCGAGAATAAATAAATTAGTATAAACTATTAATTTCATTGCAATTCTCTTTAACTTTGGAAAACTAAACTATGACTCATAAATTAAATTTTGTCATTAAAGAACTCTCTTTCAATAGTTTCACTTACAAAACAATATAATACTCATAAATTTTGTTTTTATTCTAAATTATTTTATTTGTGACATTCGAGCATTAATAGGAACTGAAAGAAAATATTAATCTTAACTAAGCAATTTTACTTCAAAATAGTTTGAAAGGAAACGAAAATGTAACACGACGGAAGGAAACATACATGAACGTTTCAAAGGTTATTAATAACAATGGTGCGACATTTACATATTTTAAGGTCACTGTTTAATTAACACTCAGATCATCATATTCCCGCAGAATTATCACAATGGGAGCATGGTGATGATCCATGGTTTGAACATGCCAAAAACAGAAGTAACTGCAGATATGTTCAACAATTTCTACGTCCAAATTTTGTGAGGGGGCTTACAGAGATACATGTAATACACTTTAGACGTTTGCTATCATATTTGCATTTATAATTTGTAAGTGTTATTGTAAATGCCTTCATACTGGTAAATATTATGTTAAACTAATTTCGCCTATGTGAACACCTGTAGCTCTTTAAAATATCGTTGACTGTAGCCAATTATTACATACATGCCAATTACTCTTTTAATCTATTTCTTATTTAAACATATTTAGAACAATGAGGAGGAGATTGACAAATATAAGGCTTGTTTGGAATTCCCCTCTCGGTCTAATGAGGAGGTGTCCGTCAGAAACGACTTATCCGAACGGGTTCCAAGCTCTGCAAGAAGAATTCGTAAGATATATCAGAATTATATATACTAAACTCAATTTCTAATGCACCACCTGCTTTGTCTTACTTCATTTAATTATCAACCTTCACGATAGCTGCTAACTTATGTTTAGCTATCGATGCACGAAAACTGTCATATCTTGCATTTGTGAAGACATTTGGTAGATACTTCGGTTACCCAATCGATAGCTAATTACTTCCGTTAAGGGTGGCGCAGCGGTCTAGTGGTTTACGCTCTAGACAACTAGACTAAGTCTGGAGGTCCCCGGTTCGAATCCCATCTGGGGCACTGGGAATTGCATAAACGCTTCTCAGTGTTTACCACCGGTCTAAAAGTGCTTGGGTCTAGTACCCGGATTCTCTTGAAACTGCATCTATCTATTTTCAACCGGGCCTGTCAGGAGACTTGGCAAGTTCATACAGGGGTCGACCGGGACTCTAAACAAAGCGAAAAAGGATACTTCCGTTACATGATTTTTGAAATGATCGAGTGGTACATATTTCATATGGACGGGACTGTTTAGTGTGGGTTTCTCTTATAATAGCATCAAGGCCGTGGCCGAGTGATAAAGAGTCGCTGACTTGAAATCAGTAGTGGTAAATTTGGGTGGGGGGGGGGGGGTTGCATCACCTTGCTCTTGGGTTATGACTTTGCTCTTCGGTGATGACTTTGCCCTTCGGTAAAGACATTGCTCTTGGATGATGACTTTGCTCTTTGGTGATAACTTTGCTCTTAGGTGATTACTTTGACCTTTGGTGATTACTTTGCCCTAAGATTAATATTTTGCCCTTGGCTGATTACTTTGCCCTTTGGTGATGACATGTTCCTTTGCCGAAGTGCTATCCTTCTGATGTGGCCCCTACAAGTTGCTGTTCGGAATATTTTCCCTCATAGATGATCGAGAGAAAGAGCGAATTTTAAAGCGATATTATTTCGAGGAGAAAAATCATAAATACAAGTACTTTGGCAACGATTATGTCCTTTACAAATGTTGATACTTTGTGTGGTCGTCCGATAAAGAGTTTCGATATATCAAGTTCTTTTTTTTTGAAGGGGTGGGGGGAACAGATAAGAAAGTGTATATATACCTCCGACAACGTTTAACAGCAGATTATAATTGAACTAAAGAATTTGAGTGTAAGCGCTCTATCATAAGCAAGTGTATAATCCGTGACTGGTTACGAATTTGATTTTTTCACTGGCATTTATTTAAGATGTAATTTATATTCTTCTACTGCTTTTTAAATTACTCTGTTTTGGATATATTTGTTACTAGTGTTACTTCTTAGTGCGTGGCTTTTCCTGATTTATACAATAAAATTTTCTTAATTTCGGCGCAGCCGTAGTAAGCTCGCTTCCGACCGGCAGTTGGTAACTTTTCAACCGCCAAAGAAATGACTAGTAGAATGCATGGTTGTTTAATTAAGAAATGTCCTCTGTAACGCACCTTTTAATTGGATAATACCGAATGAGAAAGGTCAACAAAATACTCTTGCGTTTTCAGTTTGCCTTCATTGGTTTTATAATTTTAGTAGAATGTACGTCAATAATTCATATATATACATAGTATGTTGTTACCGCCAAACTAATGTTAATTATAAGTGTTGTGTAATCATACTTTCTCGACCAGTGAATAACGGTCAATATTTCGAGTAACATATTTGATAAGAAAAATGAGGATTAAGTTTGTTTTCCTGATGGACATGTCAATGTTCATATTTAATCACAATTTGAGAGAAAATAGGTATGTGACCGCTTAGCTCAGTCGGGCGAGCATTTGCTCTAGCATCTCTGTAAGCGAAAGGCCATGGGTTCGCCTTCCGGTCCAGGTACGCTTTTTTCTCTCATCCTGTGGCATTTGGTGCCTTCTGTCTAAAAATTAAACTTGACACTATTTTCATTATAAAACCTAGCTACCAGAAATAAAAGATACATGTACCTCTGTAAAATGGCTCCACTTAGAGCAGATAAAGTATACATTTTTTTTAAAGTATATCATCTAATGGATACATTCAAACACTTTTGAGCATTGTATAACAGTTCTTTTGCAAGTCAAATTATAAGAAACAATGTGACAGTAATACGCGTGGTGGTTGTTTCCATTGTTTTTATATGTAAAATTAAGTATTATCAGTGACGGGTAGACATTTTCACAGAACCTTTAGGAAAACAGGTAAAGAAAAGAAAAGAAATGGATGGGTAAAAGGAGCTTAGATTGAGCGCATTTATTTAAAAAAGGTCAATATTAGTTATACAACAACGCCTTTATATACTTAGCTACATTTTATTTTCACTCACACTTGTTCATAGACAGTACAAAAACAATATTCATTTTAATAACACACTGACACAGTGATTGTTTTTTACAACAAAATGCAATATACAGTAATGTCGCAGAACATTCTGTTAAACAAAGGTAGCTCCTATTAATGTGGAGAAACACTTTAAACTGTAAGGTATTGTAAATTATTCCATTGGAAAAAGAATGCTACGATCAAACTCTCAACAAAATAGTATTCTTATTTTGAAAAAAAAGTTTAACAAGTATTAGTGTTCAGATTTGCAACAGACAATTCATTCGCTCATCATTCCTCTCCTCCTTGTATCGTGTCTGTTATCTCCGCTGCTATTTTGTTGGATAAATATAATGTTCCCTCAGCACTCTTGGTAACAACTTATGATATCTTAATAACAAACTATTATTTCTTCGCCGACTGACCTGGTTTTAAGTTAAAGTTCTGAATAATTGTCTTCGATATTGGAGCATAGGAACGTCTCGTTGTAAACTGACGATATTCTGATCAAACAGTCTAATCACAATTTCCGTAATTGCATTTATTTGTCTCGATATTATGTTTTAACTCAAATGACGGCGAGCTCGTGCTTCTGTATTTTTAAAGGCTACCAAATAGTTTAATTCTTGAAACACCAGCGACTGTTCCATTAACACTAGTTTTATTTCTTATGATGTCCTCACTGTGAATTGGCCTCCTCCTGTTCCGTATCACCTTTTTAACTGCGGAATGACGTAATTGTCCAGCAATTTATGAAACAGGATGGCGTACTTTTAAGCTTCTTCTCCTTCGTAGTGTTCTATTGACTGTCTCCTTTATTGTTTTATAGACATGATGTTTCTTCATGGCATCGAACCACACCATTTGACTGCCAAAACTGTTCATCGTGGCACACCTGTTAGCACTTTCCGTGTCCTCAAAAACAGTTTCCTTGGCTTCACTCTCACTGATATCGGTATCTTCTTCCATAAGCCCATTCACTGCGGCTTCATACTGCGACTGACACTTATCAAACGACTCCTCTACAATGTCTTTCCAATGGTCAATATCTAAACTATTCTCAGAGGTTATAGACATATCGTCGTCGCTGTTGTCAGAATCGTTTTCATAAACAGGTCCAAAATGTCATCTTGTACTGAAATTTCTGACATCGCGTCTTCCTCCGAGTCTTCGTCCGGATTTGCAGACCTTTTATGCTGTAACAGATTATCCCGTCTTTTAAAACCTTTGAAACAGATATCACATTTAAACGTCACGCTTTAAGGCCAAACTGCTAATGAGGAGGAGTTTTGTATGCATTCAGTTTATTGATTGTCAAATAGTAGTGATCTATTCGGGCTCGTTCGACTTTTGAATCGACTTTCTTTCAGTAGGTGGTGCCCTCTGTCTAGGTGTCTTGGTACTCTTGTTTCTTATACCGTCTAAAAACAAAAATAATATCAAACAGGGAATGCCACGCACCAAAAACGCAGCCTCCCCGAAACGTGAGGGTTTAGAACGAATAACAATCCTTTGGAACTTTTGAGATTTCGTTTTTCGTTAACTTCTTTCTATCGTTACAATTCCAGATCGATTAATGTCACTTCAGATTTCGACTGACGTTCAAGCATACTCTTAGCCATAGCTGTCGTCCTACCCGCTGGGAGGAACATCCGTATATACATTTCAGAATGAGGCATATACATTTTACGAGATGCACTCCTTTTAAACTTCATCCGCACCAAGTTTTTCCGTTTGTCAATTTATCAATTTTATCGAGAATACGTCTTTACTTCTTGACATCCAAGCAATCACTGTGTTCGAGAAAGGTCAGTGTGTTTATTTATTGTTTACGACTCAAGCTTAAAAAACACTACCGCTGCAGTCATGTCGATATTCATTCGTAAAAAGGTCTCCTAATTACTACCAGCTTATTCCTCATTTCATCCTCGTTATTCATTCTTCTTATCTTCCTCTTCCCTCCTCATTCCTCCTATTTCCCTCCCCTTTCCTTCTCTTCCCTCATTTTCCATAATATTGTCTTATTTTTCTCTTCTTTCCATCACCACTTTTTCATTTTGAGAAAGGTAAAATACATATCGACTTGACAATCGTGTCTTTTCTGTAAGAAAAAGCTTTCAGCGATTATTGAATTTATGGCCTATCCCTCACATGATCTGGTACTCAGAAAAATTCAACCTAACAGTAATTCACAGTACTTTCCAATAATCCACTTTTACTGATATGTCGTCATTTCGAATGAGATGTCCTTCTAAAAAAATGCTTTAAAAATGTTACGCTTACTCGTGCGTTACATACAGTTTTTAAAATGTCAAACGGATGTTTAATACATTTACTTCCACATTTCAGCAATACGTGTACGGAATAATTTAAACGTTTCAAGCAAATCGAGAACTTTTCATTTAAACTACAAATGACTCCATTCTCTAGATATTTAAATTCCCTAAATTCCTCCAAATTCAGCTGAAAACCTATCAAATCTAACTGTTTTTGAGTCATTCTTACTTTAAAAGCAAACTCAGTTTAATCCAGTTTTTGCGCCGCTCCGTTTTGTTATTTGCAAGCGTGTTAAGAATAGTTCTCAGAAAATTGGAGTAGTCCAAAATAACTACATATGTGCTTCGAAATAAGCTGTAAAAATTATCGTGGGTATAACATCAAATCGAACTTGTTAGAAATAAGCTACCCTGCCTTTATAACATATATGAGGCACTTTCCCCTAACGTTTTAGACACTCCTCCTAACTCATGAGGCACTACTCCTTACACATGAAGTATTCCTGTCAGCGACTGCGGCCCTCCTCCCTGCCTCCGAGTTTTTGAAAAACTTCGTCCTTATCCTTCTGATCCATGTTTTATCCAGTGAGCGAACTAACATGTGTATCTATCTGGCACATCCGGTGATGTTTCAAAAACATGTAGAAACGATGTAGTAAATAAAATATTACCTACCGTCCTCCAGTGACGTATAGTTTCATACACTTTCAAATTACCAAGAACAAATTCCCCCAAACTTTTTAAATTTATAGCATCTATATTATGATTAAATTCCCTTTTCAGCTACTTCAATGATGAGAAATAAAAATCTGTCAAATGTACATGAATTCTGTAACTACCGTCTTTTTGTCGAGTTGCTATTAAAAAGAAAATAGAAGTCGTCTGGCAGAAAAAATATAGAATGCAAGCGACCTCATATACTACAAAGTCCAGCATATACCTTAAAGAAACGGCATAAGCACACAATCATCGTAAATTCCCTTGTACAATTGCGGTGGTAAAACGTCCCTTTCATTGTATTCTATTAACAATGCCGTATAGAATATCTCAGTCAGCCCGGTTAGCGCAATAGGTAGAGCACGAGACTTGTAATCTAGGGGTTGTGGGTTCGATTCCCGGGGCTTACCAACTAAAATTACTAACAGTCTTTCGGATGAGACTTAAAACCGAGGTCCCATCATGTATGGGTGCTATACACCTGGCATGTAAATGAACCAAGGGTGTCTCTGGAATTGGATTGCCTTCTGTATCTTGCACTATCCTCCGAAAACCTAAAATAACTAGCCTCTTCTGGGGGCGTTGGTCATATGGATTATCCGATACCAACGATAAAACTCTAATAACACACACACACACATATAGAATCTCCAATCTAGTTAACGTACTCTAAGAAATATTTTCATAATTTTATTAATAAACGTGAACATTAAATCACATTTAGTTTTTAAAAGGATCAACAGAAATTTCATTGGCGGTTGAAAAGTTAAGAACTTCCGGTCAAAAGCGAGCTTAACACGGTTGCGCCGAAAACAAAATTATAAATGTATAAATCAGAAAAAGCCACGCACCAAGAGGTAACACTAGTAACAAATATATAAAAATAATAATAATTTAAAAAGCAGTAGAACAACATAAATAACATCTAAAATATATGACTGGAAAAAATCGTATTCTGTTATTCAATTTTAAACTGCTGTTAAACGTTGCCAAAGAACATGTATGTTAGATTTTTCTCCTTGAAATAATATCGCCTGTAAATTCGCTCTATCTCTCGATCATTTATGTGGGAAAAATCCGAAATGTCCTGCATACTGTTCTCCAAAATAATGATAAAAACCCTGTGCACACAGTTTTTTTAAACAATTCGAAGCTTAAAACTCCATCACATACGATAGGTTGATAAAAAGTCACACTTTTGTTTACAATACAGTCATTTTTTACAGTCTTATCTTAGGGAATGAACTTTAGCGTAGGCGCGTTAGCATGGTGTCACATTCATTTAGTCACTATACAGCAACTTGTAGGGACCACAGCAGAAGGGTAGCACTTCGACAAAGGGACAAATTATTACCAAGGGGCAAAGTAATCACATAAGGGCAAAGTAATCATCTAAGGGCAAAGTAATCACAAAACAGCAAAGTCATCACCCAAGAGCAATTTCATCACCCAGTGCAAAGTAATCACCCAAGAGCAATTTCATCACCCAGAGCAAAGTCCAAGGGTGATTTTTTGTCTCCCAACCCCCAATTTACCACTGCTGAAATCAATGTGTTCGAGCCCTGCTACCGACCTTGACTCTTTATCATATAGGAGTCTAGCTTTGGTATTCCCAGGAACAATAGTTAGGTAAAATGACAAGAAAACGGTTGGAACGGGCGCTAAGCTCCTAAAATAAAAATGACATGGCAAGAATCCTTAGTCTACGGAGGTTTTAACGTTAAATTATTATTTGCTTTGATTGGTATAAGTCAGTTTATTACTATAATAACATTGGTCAGACGAGAAATTAATTGTATCAACAAAACTTCCAGTCAATTGATGTACATGTAAAGTATACGATGGCATTTGCTTCTGTTTTTGGTCAAAAGGTCTTTATACAGTCGTCTGTTGTTGATATATGAATTTGTTACTGATGCCTGTTTCGATGTGTTGCTTTTAAGTTGTTATTCATAGCATGTCGCTGTTATATATACTGGAATAATCAGTATGACATAGTAATTTAAAGTGTGGCTTACTTGTATGTTCATACAGGAACAGATGAAACAATATGCAAAATATGTCGGGAAAATCTCATTTGCTGCGCATTCATTCCTTGTGGTCACATGGCGTGTAGGACCTGTGCAGATGTTGACGTGTGTCCAATATGTCAAAAGGATATACAAGGACATACTTAACTTTTTACAGATGCTTCAGTTGTGAGACGTATTGTATTTCATTTAAGAATTGAATGTGGTTTTTCTGCATTTCATCGAGGTATGAACTGTCAGAAATTTTAAACCTAATTTGCATAAACACCGAAGGCTTTTATGTTAAGATTAGGTGTAAAACTTCTGACAGTTCATAACTCGATGAAATGCAGAAAAAAACACATTCAATTCTTATAATTACAACTTACTATAATGAAATTGTTTTTTTAGTTGACAGTCGATAAAATTATTTAGTAATCAGTTACCCGGATTCTATTTGAACATTTCGTCGTGCATGAATTTGGTTGTCATAACGCCACTACTAATAAGCATAATGCAGATGGCCGACAGCAATCAACTGCTGGACCGGTCTTCATGTACAAAATTATGGCTTTATTACTAAATTTAGATAGGAAATTGAATGATTCTGTTGATTGAAGTCGCGGATATACTTTTCCTTTTTACTTCTCAAACCGTTTTTGTTTGGTGACATGCCCTGAATCCATAGTAAAGTTGTCGTACACGTGAGTCAACTGACAATCATCAGCCTGAACGGATTTGGAAACTGTTATTCACAGGTACTTTTTGATCAGTTCAATTAATTACGCTAAAGTTTAAACATTTAATTTATTCTATAGCTTATGTACTCTAATAGTATGCCATTAAGTAAACTACTGCAGTTTTGAACCGTAACATCAACAACAACCTCATGACTCGTGTTTCAAAATATCAAATTCTTTCATTGTGGAATGTCAGGAGGAATTTCCAATTGTTCCGAGTCGTTTTTGGATGGCAAATAAAACTCAGATTCAAACTTAAGCTAGCAAAAAGTGTCTAACTCTGTGTTGTTGCATGTTTCGGTCATTTTGTTTTTACTTTTTCAGACGAATTCGGCGTCAATGCTCGCATCGATTATAAGTTAAGAGAGTAAACGGATACATTTGGTCATAAAATCGTTATTTTGTCAATATTTACTTGCCGCAAGAAAATATATTTCTCTTATTTAATATTACTCGAAATAAAAGGAAAACGTGCAGCATTCTCTATGTTTATTGAACATAAATGGTAACGTTTGTGCAGTAACAAACTGCGAGATAATAAACAATCATAATATATACTATTAAAAGGTAAATAAAGGTTGGCATGTTTAGGCCGCTCTATGGTGTACAGATTCCTCCGCCGAAAGGCGACCAGGCGCTACAGGCAAACTCCCATTAACAGAGACCCAGCTTTTGATTAAAATGAAGGCAAATTGAAGCAACACGCAATACAACACAAGTCAACAACGGACTGGCTGACGGCGTCAAGCACACAGACTCCACCCGAATGCATGACCATAGGCCCCAGCTTACAACGGCTACGCACCGGAAACCAGTGCCACATTGAAAGTTAGGGTCTACCGCCAAACATCCGGTGTTAAAAGGGGTGCCGACGACTGCACTATTTATTTTACGCCTGATCACCCTCGGCCGATAGAATTTTTTCCGCCACAATAAATGATACATTTATCCCCCAAAAATTCTAATTAACGGAAGACCTATTTTTCAATAGCGATTCTCTTATAAAATCGAGGTAAAATTCGAAACCGACCTCGTTAAGATGCACACCGTCGGCACGAAAGAAGTTTGTTTTGGTATCAATGTCTGGACTTACGATATTGCTTTTCCCAAACTTGTGTACAATGGTTCGGCCTAATCTATTAACCCGCTTGCGTTTTGCGTCCATAAGTTTAAGGCTGAAGTCCCCTCTCCAGGCCCTTCTTGGCAATATGTCTACCCATATAATCATTGTATTGGTGAAGGCTTCCCTAAAATACCGTATCTCAGAAGTTATACTTCTTTTAATTTTGCAGACCCCATCAAGCTATCTTGCTGTCTAGACGAAGATTCGGTTTCCCTGTCGCTTTCGCCTGTTCACCGGCCCAATACGGTATAAAGTCACCAAGTACCCAGACGTCTAAAATATTTAATTGAAAAACCCGTTATAAAGGTTAAATTAAAGAAAAAAATACCGAGTTAAAAATAACTATGTCCGGAACCTGACCCAAGTATTTATTCTGTATTAACTATAAACAGGTAAACTTATGGTTGGTGAATAACCAATAAAGGCTCACCGATAACGGTCACATGGGCACGCTCTCTACCTTTACTACAGTAACAAACAGATATTCAGACACCAGCGTACAGTTTGTAGCAATCGCATGTCCACCTGCCGAGTTTCGAATCAAGCTCTAGACCCAAGAACACGAGTACCTCTGCCGGACCTTCAGTTTTTTCGTCTGATACTGGCACACCTAATTCTGACATTGTGCTTTTAAATATACTTAGGGCATGAACACACGACTCTGTCGTTTTCGCCCCTCCCAAAAAATCGTCTAAATAATGTATCAATGTGTCTGACTTAAGATTTAATTTCACGCAAAATTCTAGAAATCTAGCGAATCTTTCGAACGTAATGCAATTTATAGATGCACCAAAAGGAAGTGCTAATCGAAATAGAACCTGTCGTTCAAACAAAATCCTAACAAAATCTGATGACTGTATTGGTAGTAAACGATATGCACTTTTTATATCAGCCTTAAACACTTTGCAACCTTGACATAAATTTTGGACTAATTTAACCGCTTCATCGAAACTTGTGTACTGGACTGTGGATAAGGCCGGGTCAATAAAATCATTTATTGACTCGCCCTCAGGATAAGATAAATGGTGAATCATACGAAATTCGCCAGGGGTTTTCTTCGGAACTAGGCCTATGGGTGAAACTATTAAGTTGGGGAGTGGGCGCTGGACAAACGGGCCGGTCACCCCCCCCCCTTCTGTAATTCTTTGTTAATTTGAGACATAATTATATCAGGATTCAACGCTATAGAGCGTAAATGTTTCGAAGCCCGTGGTAACCTTGGTCCACTATACTGAATGGGAAAACCCTGTGTAAAACCCTGAATTAAAAAGTTCGCTTCATCCTTATCATAAGAGCATGAATAACGTTTTAAAGCTTCTACCTTGACTGGCGATTTTGCTATATTGACAATATCAAAATTATAAGGCTCTTCAGTTGTAACCTCGCTTGAGCTACTGTCTTTGAAACTGGCCCCGCCCTTGACCTCGGAAAGGTCTACGAGACCCCCTGCCTCAAAAATTACTAGGAGGTCTTGAAATTCGATAATTCGCGGACGAATGCTGATTGCAATTAACCTCAGGGTGCGGGGCTGAACAGGTACTACAGACATGGGCTAATTTGCAGTTCTGCCAGACACAGTTACCGTTATTGAAGTCGTAACACGTGTTTCTACGCGTGCTTAATTGTGCAACTTTCTGCGTGTCCTTAACTTGCATGCATCGCCACCACAGGTCGTTATTGATTTGTGACCAGGATGCGGACGATATGGCCTGACGTAAGCGGAACTGCTCGTCATATGTGCGCCATGCCAGGCTTCCCTGACGCATAGCGCATTCCCTAACATTATACATGTAGTGGAACATTTCATGGACTCTATCACTGTGCGATAATAGATAAATTGAAGAGTATATAATGAACGCGTTTGTCCATTGTTCTATACTTGTTATTTTGTCTTTGCACTCCTTCTCGGCAGTCTCAATGTGACCGTTGGCTGTTAATTTAAAAACGCCCCCTTGGAAAAATTAGACAGCTCTACTGCCCCTTTGAGTAAAAGGGCTAAATTTATATATTCACCATTGCCAATCTGTTGCTTTAGAGATGAAGGGACATGTGCTGCCAAATCATCACAAGCCAAACGGACTGAAGGCGCAGGTTGCGCGTTACTGGTCAGAGAATATTGACCGGTTTGGTTCGAAATTTGACCTGGCGGCCAGACAGGCAACTTATTGCCGCGCACATCGCCAGACCCCGATTTATCACCTGTATTCTCTAAAACAGTATTTCTAGGAGGTAAAATACCAGAACTTTGTAAAACATTTTCAAAATCAATAAAATTGTTATTACACCCACCGGCATCACCCTGGAGCAGCCTGTTGTCACCAGCGTCGAGTTCGTGCGTCTGGCCTTGCGCGCCCACGTGTCTGTCCGTACCTGCAGCGTTGTCGTCCTGCCGTTGTACTTCGTCGGCATTCCGTTTTCTGCCTCTCGTCCGCGGACGGTTGTCCTCGTTTTGTTGAGGCTGGGCTGCCTGCCTAGCGTTTTGCCTATTGCGTTCCCTCAATCTTCCACGTGGCATTCTAAGCTATGTTTTTTTTCTCTTATTTAAAATTCAATTTAATTTTGTAAACTCTTGTGTCATGTAGATAAAAGTGAGAAGGCTGCACGGGATTTGCGTTTATATACCGCGGTTGGACAGATTGTTTTCCGTTTCTGTATTGTATTATAAAACAATGTGTTTATTGATAGGGGAACCAGCTTACCGGAAGATAAAATCTACGAGCTACGAATACGTAGATACGGACACACGTTATTTCTCAAATAAATAAACCAAATTATTTAAAGGGAAATAATTTTTATTATTTGGTTAAATTTCACGCCGTATCGAAAACGTGTAGCCAGTGTAAACAACAACATGACCCACTTTAATGAATGAAAAAGTAGCCCGTCATGAATAATAATGAGGAGCTAAGAATACGTTCATGCTTCATAGTATAATGAAAAGCGGGCGCTGGAGCAGAAATAAGCAATCCGAAAAGAGAGTTCATGT
Source organism: Saxidomus purpurata (assembly GCA_022818135.1). NCBI lineage: Eukaryota > Metazoa > Mollusca > Bivalvia > Venerida > Veneridae > Saxidomus > Saxidomus purpurata. Next base: position 43,346,786 of record JAFMSR010000015.1, read on the forward strand.
GAAATCATTGCAAGCTGTAATAATGTCAATATAATCACTGTTTATTAAAAATGAAAGATATGTTATGAATTTGTATTACGCAAATCATTTACCTGAGCCTGGTGGTTTTGACCTTAACCTGAAAGGCAATAAAAACAAAAATAATATCAAACAGGGAATGCCACGTACCAAAAACGCAGCCTCCCCAAAACGAGCCCCACAGCACCCAGAAGTGCACACCACCAACACACACACACACGCACACACACACACACACACACACGCACACACACACGACACACACACACAATCATGTACACACACACATATACACTACCAACACACACTAGCATACAAAGCAAACACACGAGGACAAAACGAACAATTAAAGGAACACAGTGGGGCACCGCCTTGGAACGGTCAGTGGCAAAAACACCACTGGGGATTAATTAATTTACTTATTAATTTACTTTTTTTTTGTTGTCTTCAATGCAGTTTTACACTTACAATGTAAGAAATTAACGTGCATTTAACATTTTTGAAATCAGATTTGTAATCAAATGTCTTAGTATTCATAGACAGACATTTTCTAGCCAAGTATAACACAACAGAAGTGTTTGTTAGAAAATAATGCTACTTTTTCAAGAAAATGTCTAGGAAAAAGTAGTTCAAGAAACTTTTAAATGTAGATTTCAAAAGTTAACTTTAAATAGATACAACATTGTATAAAAAGTAAAATCCGAAGACATTGACAGCATAATGAGGAATTTATGTGGAGTTACAAGAATCATTTAAATGTCGTCTCTCTCAAATTGTTGCGCATTACTTTGGTTCATCAAGTATTTTAATTATCATTGCATTTACTATTTGATTGTTCGCGTTTTGTAGCAACGTTTGTGTCATGCTTGTAAGAGAATATGTATGTACATTATACAATTGATATATTTTTATTGTTTTGAGCAATCATGTACTATGTTTGAAATGGTATGAATTATAGTAAACATATTTGTTTTCTGTTCATATGTTGTAATTTGTACACGTACTCGTATATGGTTCTTGTAAATATCGCTGTATCGTTGTATCTCTTTGTAAATACATGGCAACATACTCTTTTTGTGTCGCCCTTTCGGAGAAAAGGCGATACATAGGGATCGCTTTGTCCGTCCGTCGGTCCGACGGTCCGTCCGTCACACAAACTTAACGTTGGCTATAACTTTGCCATTTCTTAAGATTTCTTCATCAAACTTTACAATTGTATTGCTTATGACAAAAGGGTCATGATGCCGCCAAATTTTGTAGATCAAGGTCATATTTGACAGAGTTATACCCCTTTTTGTACTTAGATTTTGTCACGAAAACTTAACGTTGGCTATAACTTTGCCATTTCTTAAGATTTCTTCATCTAACTTTCAAATTGCATTACTTATGAATTTTGTGGGTCAAAGTCATATTTGACAGAGTTATGCCCCATTTTTATACTTAGATTTTTGCTATAACTTTGCCATTTCTTAAGATTTCTTTATCAAACTTTCAAATTGTATTGCTTATGTCAAAAGGGTTGTGATGCCGCCAAATGTTGTAGAACAAGGTCATATTTGACAGAGTTATGCCCCTTTTTGTACTTAGATTTTGTCACAAAATTATTGGTTATTATGACAAAGCGTAAGAGGGCGACACAAGTGTTCTACTGAACACCCATCTAGTCTGTTATAATCGTTTTATTTTGTTTTATCGTCGTTTGAATTATTATACGACTTCTGTATTCATAGATTTTGCATAGCTTTGTTTAAAAAATACTACAACAGTATGTGTCTTCTACAGGTTTTGTCCGTTATAATAATTACACATATCATCATAATTAGCTATAGATAAAGACTTATAGTTAGACAATTGAATTTTCACATATATGTATTAAACCAAAATTGTTTGATAGGCCATATCTGTCACTGATACATTTGGACAGATGCCAGAAAAGGATTGCGCACTCTGCTTGAATTCATTGAATGAACTTACTGAAAAATGTGATACTGTGATAAAAAGCAGTTTTTGCATTTGCCTGTGTTTATTGTTCAGTGTTTATGTAAATATCTAATTTGTCCGAGTCCGAATATTTATCTACGTTTGACTGAAAAAGAATGAAAAAGACAATGTGAGCTTTATAATTATGTTTTCTATATTTTTGTATTTTTCTCACTACAAATAACGCAATTGTATGAAGTTATGTGGCTATGCAAACTCTTTAGAAATAACTTTTTATATTTCTTTATTTTTTTAAATTCATTTATGGTATTAGACCCATAAGAAGAAATATCCACCTCAGTGCTCTTCAGTTGCAATGAATTTGTATACAATACATGTACATATAATACAATAACTACTTTTCAGTGGTAATAGCTTCGTGGCGTAGTGGTCAAGCACACTGATATTGTAATTTTACGGCACTTTTCGGTGTAGGTTCGAATCCCACCTGAACCACTTTTTTCTTGTATTTCTCTTTTCTTTTTCAACTTAATAACATTAATTGAATGCTTATTGCAAACAATCATAATTTGTTTCATTCTTTTAATACATATAAGGTTAATAAACTTGTTAAAATGTAGACAAGTGTTGTGAATAAATTGTAATGAGGTTAAAATCAGTTTAAGTTTACAGGAGTTTTACCAATTCTTTATCCAAAAGATACTTCTAAAACAACATTTGTTTTTAACGAATCATTTGTGTGATTAAAACTTGTCTAGTTTCCATTTTTCCAATAGACAGCCCTAAACAACAAGCCTAATATCGATAATAAAATGCCATCAGACCTGCAGTTGTCAGTATTTGCACCTTATCAACAAATTAGCAGTTCAATGTAATACAATATATGATATAGTATCATGCACGAGTCTTTAACTTCTTTTATTTTTTTTAATATCGGTAAAGTATTTTTGTTTTAATTACATGTACATGCACAATCGTTACATTTTATTCATTTCATTCATAGTTTTTGAATCAAGTATCTGTCAAAGTAGATAGTATTTTTAACTATTGTGCACATAAGAAATCTCCAAGAAAATGAATTCAGCTTATAGCCTCAGTTTCTTTTTCATATAAAAAGGTTTTTGTTCATGTGTTCATGCTCAATCATTTAAAATATACTTCAACTTTCCATATGTTTGTACATTCATTTGTTAGTAAGAAATGAATATTAATTAAAGATATATGCACTTGTAATGGCATGACATAATTCTGTCTAAATAATTGAAAACTATAGTACATTGTACGTGCTCATTTGGACATTCTTATCAACCTCGACAACAGGCGTGAAGTCTGTAATATATTTGCATACACAACTTCAAACAGGATTTTCTAAGTAGAAAAGGAGACACCACTGCATCAAACTTTAATTAAAGATATCATGCATAACACTGCGTGAAGTTTGAATCCAGCACCTGTAGTAGATTCAGAGATTGCACGAGACTTGCGAAGTTGAGAAAGGTATAGTTTGCCAACGTTTATATGAGAGTTATGAAATATGATGTAGTTAGTTTTTTCATTAGAAAGACAGAAAATCAAAATAAGAGAGTGCACGAATAATGAAAGATTGAAACGAAAATGACACCAAATTCATCATGAAAATATAACATATAATTATATACATACAACATGTAGTTTTAATAAGGTAAAACAAAGATAACTAGAGCTATCACTGAATGTGATGAATACCCCCCCCCCACCAACACCGCACTAATAGTTTAAAAAATTATGTAACATTTGATGCTTGAAGTATTGGGCCATGCACAACTAGGCATGGTACTTATCACTTCTGTGAGATTAAGAGCGCACAATATTTTATTATGTCGAGCCCCTGTGATTTTGACCTACTAAACCAAAACATTGACCATGCACAACAAGCCATGGTACATGTCCTTATCACTTCTGTGAAATATCATTCAATTGTGACCAGGGGTTTTGGAAATTTAACAATAGTTTACTATCTCGAGCCACTGTGTCCTTGACCTTTGACCTTGTGACCCGAAACATAAACCATGCACAATTAGATATAGTACTTATCACTTCTGTGACGTATAATTAAATTTGACAAGGGGTTTTGGAGATTTAACATCCACAAGATTTTACTATCTCGAGCCACTGTGACCTTGACATTTAACCTTGTGACCAAAAATATGGATCATGCACAACTAGACATAGTACTTAGCACTTCTGTGAAGTATCATTAAATTCTGAACAGGGGTTTTGGAGATTTAGCGTCCACAATATTTTACTATCTCGAGCCCCTGTGACTTTGACCTTTGACCTACTGACCCGAAACATAGATCATGTACAACAAGGCATGGTACTTATCACTTCTGTGAAGTATCATTAAATTCTGACAAAGGTTTTTGAAGATTTAGTGTCCACAATATTCCGTCTACAGACGGACGAACGGACGGACGGACAGACAGACAAGCTATACCAGCATCCAGTATACCCCCTTACACTTTGTGAGTATTACACAGGAGAGGGACCCGCCAGTCTGTAAATTTTATGACAAAGCCAGGTGCCGTTTCTCTTCTTTTGAAGTTTTTTCTAACTCTTATAATGTTTTATCTACTGTAATGTTTATGTTAATATATTACAATATTACCGTCAGACCGATTTAATCATAGTTATGTTTTCTTTCACTTCCTTCAGACAAACATAAATTATTTATCACCTAACTATATTATTACCTTTGTTGCATAAAAAGACAACAAACAACTGTATAGGTGTGGCCGCTACAGGCATTCATTTATTTGTCAATGTTATACAAAACAAAATAAAGTTTCAATGCCTGCAGATGACCGCGAAGTGAAGAAAATCAATTACACGGGGTTTATATATAAACCGCTAAACAAGAATATTACCAAATATGGTTATATCTCGTGCAGAATTTCAAAACCGGTTATAACATAGGCCAATAATAAATAAATTTATGCACTGATAGTTAAAGTAAAGCTTAAAATAGTAACAACTGTTGGAAATTCCTTAATGTTAATATAGAGTCAACTAGTTTCGCGCACAGGTAGAAATATTGTGTTAAAGTGCTAGTATTGGCTTTACGTGATGGTTGATCTCTTTCCTTGTAAAAGTATTATAAATAGCTTAACTCTTACTACACACTAATGTAAGCATCACTTAATATAACGGTTTGTCTCGCTTTGAATGCAACGTATAAAAGGTTCATTGTCATAGCATACTACAAATATAAAGTCAGAAGAAAATAGAAAGGATTTAGTTCGAGAGTGATGTTTTACCCACAGGTGAGTGTAGTGTACCAGGGACCCAAACAGTGAATGTTAGATAAAAGACTATTATATCAATAAGAAGGTAAACAACACAGTTCGCACATAGACCCAGTTTCAGCTTAATTTACTTCATACAGTGTAGTGCATATTTATCAAAACCTATTGCATATATAGCCTACGTAATTATACCCCCACAAAACGAAGTTTTGGGGGGGGGGTATATAGGAGTGAGCTTGTCGGTTGGTCGGTCGGTCGGTCGGTCTGTTGGTTTTATGGTTTCCGGATGATAACTCATGAACGACTGGACCAATTTAAATAATTTTTGGTACACAGCTGTAACATCATGAAATACAGGTCAAGTTTGACTTTGGGGTCAGTAGGCCAAGGGTCAAGGTGACAGTGACCTTGAACAGTAAAACGGTTTTCGGATGGTAACTCATGAACGACTTGACCGATTTAAATAATTTTGGGTACACAGGTGCATCATCATGAAATACAGGTCAAGTTTGACTTTGAGGTCTGTAGGTCAAGGTCACAGTGACTTGGAACAGTAACACGGTTTCGGATGATAACTCATGAACGACTTGACCGATTTATATTATTTTTGGTACACAGCTGTAACATCATGAAATACAGGTCAAGTTCGACTTTGGGGTCAGTAGGCCAAAGGTCAAGGTCACAGTGACCCTGAACAGTAAAACTGTTTCCGGATGATAACTCATGAAAGGCTTGACCTATTTAAATAATTTTTGGTACAAAGGTGTAACATCATGAAATACAGGTCAGGTTTGACTTTGAGGTCTGTAGGTCAAGGTCACATGACTCGGAACAGTTAAACGGTTTCCGGATGATAACTTAAGAACGCTTGGGACTAGGATCATGAAATTTAATAGGGAGGTTAATGATATTAACATGTTTGAAATAAACCTATTAAATTTAATAATAATCCATTCTTTCCAACCTTACATATTTTGTGTACTATTAAAACAATACATTTACACAACTTATTGTATAATAACTGAAATGTATGTCCTTGTGGCCATTCCTTTCTTATGGTTGCCATACTTCTGTGACAAAGCTGTATTGTGGGGGTATAATTCGTCACTCTTGTGACAGTTCTAGTTATATTTTCCGTAAACGTTTACTTCAAGGTCCAAATGCAAACCGTTTTGTAACAGCGACTGATAGTTTCCGAAATTTTTACCATTTTTCGCCAACTCGAATAAATCTCACACATTTCGGGTACGTCTATTTTCCAATGCGCAACCGTCACTGTGGACATACACAAGAACGGCACAACACTGCTACTTGAGCTCAGTATTCCATAGACATGTATTAGTGATGTGTAACCTAGACTTGGTAATACTTGGCCGATCGATGCGGTTGGAAACTAGTTTTTCCCATTATCAGTATGGCTGCATGTATATGTTTACAAAATATATCAACGAAATAAAATGAATACTGTATTAACGGATCGTATTAAAACTGGAAAGCTTGTGGAAATATTTATCAAATCAATTTCTACGAGCGTCGGTTGTGTAATATTTGGATGACACAAGGCGAGATTGTTTAAAAGCTTGTTAAAAGGGAAGAATTCAGTGTTAGAAATGTGTGAGATTTATTCGGGTTGACGAAAAATGTTAAAAAAAATCGGAAATTATTAGTCGCTATTTTAAAACGGTTTGCTTTTGGGCCTTGAAGTAAACTTTTACGGAAATGATAAACACTTATGCTATATATGCAATAGGTTTTAATAAATATGCATAATTCTAGATGAAGTAATTAAGGCTGAAAGTGGGTTGATGTGTAAACGGTGTTGTTTACCTTCTTATTGATATATAGTAACTAGGCTATTTTGAACTAAAAATCACTGTATGGGTCCCTGGTACGCTACACTCACCTGTGGTTTTACCCTGTAAATATTTACGATCGTGGAGAGCTGTGCCTCTTACTTATTATTTGATCTCAGATTGTAATTATTACATATTTATTATAACATTATTATTATTAATATTTTATTATTATCATTATTATTATCATCATTATTGTTACTACTATCACGGATTGTACTAAATGATACTTCATTACGGGTTTTCGTTAAAAAACAACACCAAAACACTTTATTGCCGGGTAAACGTGCAGTCTGAATAAGCCACAATGTGTTATTCCACGCCGAACAGGCTTTTTGGGAATATATAAGAAAAAAAGATCCAAACCACTTTACCCTTCATTAAAGTTTATGATTACTAACCATGCAGTGCAACATATCCATGTCGAAAGTTGGTCTACATGTTCGTCTGTGTTTTGGTATATCGAATCGGGGTAAATTTCCATTTAAAAGAATGTGTTCACATATTAGTGTTTTTCCGATATTTCATACAGGTAAAATTCGCTATTTATACTTTTACCATAAACAAATATGAGGGGTATTCAGGTGTAAATTATCCAAGCATAGTTTGTTAGAAAATGTATATTCAATTATTATAATCAAGGCCCTTTGGCTGAGTTCCAGATCATGCTTGACGTTTTTCTAATATTTAGTCAAACATACGCAGCATGAGTCATGGGATATGTAAAACCGTTTATAAGGATAAATTCCCATTACACGTAAGTCCTGTCTTCGCTCTTATTCCAAAATCAGAAGAAAAAATGTACCGGAGAAAGCTAAATCAAGCTAGGATGGATTTACAAAATACAGTGAGCAAACGCCAATTGTTATGCTTATTACGATTACTGAAAAACATTGCCATAAATACAGTGTATTATGCAATTGAATGATATCAGTATACGGTGTTTTAATCAATGATCTTCAGTCGGATAAAGCGGTGCAAAGTATTATCTCTCCGGTAGCTATTAGACATTTTAATGATACCCGATCGTTGTCTTGATGTATCTTTGCATTTTAAATGAATGAAGAAAAAATCGATATTTTGAAGGTCAATCAGACCTACTTTTTGACAGTAGTGTTTTGCCAATCTCAGTGACGACTTAGTATCCTCAATTCAATGTAAAAACTATCAAATTAAGATGAAAACGACGTTTGACATTTAGACTTTTATACGTTTTTGTAAGATAAATAGTTTTTTGACAGTACAGACTAGAGAAAAAAGACCAGTGACAAAATCCTTTAGGTTCCCAACAATAGACTATTTATAGTCTCGGTCGACCCAAGGAAGCCTCAAAGGGTAAACTGCCAAGATATCCCAACCGGAGCACAAGGAGTGTCCTCGGGCAAAGCCACAGATACTACACGTGCCTCAGTCTACCTAGCTGTAAAGTGGTAGCAGCGAACGAGAGTTCGAGGGCGATTAAATAAGCTTTCTTGATAATCGAACTAAAATAAATTTTCTAAACATATTCATAGACGAATCATATGATATCACTTCAGAAATAAAAGTCACTGACCTAAAATTATTGATATCAGTCTAAACTTAAATCAAATATGGCTGCCGAGCATGTGCAGTGTGTATGACCAAGCCGACAATATACCACTTCTACTTCATATTATCCGATGTTTTGTGTACATGATCTCAAACAATTTAACGGGAGTATTTAACATATAGATTATTAACTCAAGGTTACAATTGAAAACTGACACTTTGTTATAAACAACTCACTATAGATATTTGAACATATTCGGCTCTTAAAGGCAAGTAAATATTTTATACAGTTTCTAAATAAATTAAAACAACAAGTGTTTGTAAATAACCATAAATGTTGTACTCAGTTAATTGCTATCGCAAAGACATGCCCTTGTCTTAAAACCTAGAGGTTAAATTCGGAACTGCAATTGAAAATTAAAGGTCTATTATAATATTTTGTCTTTTAAACTTGAAATGCAGTTAAGTTATAATCTACTTCTTCTGTTACCTTCTGAGGGATCTTGAAAGTCAACAACATGTCTTCTACAATTGTCATGACTTCTGTTTATCGAAACAAGAGCGAATAAATTGTGTTTAATTGTCTGCCAGTTCCTGTCACTAGCCTTTTTTAATTGATAGAACCTATAGTTTAAAACAGGACAGTGCGTTTGAATTTTGTTGAAAAATCATATGTTTTTTTGTTTATTATTTATCGTGATTTAAGGAAAACACTTTACGCTGAGTTAATGACTAGAAACTTGTGATTCATTTCCCGTACTAATTTTGTTATTCAGAAACAATTGAATTTATAACGGTTACTTATCTACTAATCCACCAATAATGTTTGACAGTGACGTCATTTTGTCAACAAACTATAAATAAGCATGGTATATTCCAAAACGAATGTGTACTTATGACAGATAGAAATGTGTCCCTATCAACTGAGATATTCAAAGTAAGGTATGGCCCAGTGGATGTGCTGTCTGTTTGACACGCAGGCGATGCTAGTTCGAAACTTGTGGTCGGCGAGTCGGAGATATATTTATGTTTTTCTTTTTTGGGGGCAAACTTTATAAAGTTGGAAAGGCCTGTTAACATTTGCTTTCTTTTTTTGGGGAAAAATTGTTTTCATATGTTTTTGTTTTGTTTTTTTCGGTTCTATTTTTTATCAATCATTTATTTTATTATATAATATAGCAAATGCTCATGCAACATGTGTTTGTATCAGCGGCAGTCAACATGTGTCTGTCTCACTGTCACTGTCAGCTGTCTCTGTCTCACAATTTATTTTGCATGCCTTCTTCGTGAAGCACGAGAAAATCAAGATAAGGATACAATTGAAAAAAAAAATACCGTGCAGGAAAAAGGTTCCGCTGGCAGGTTTCGTACTCGGTCCCTCTCGGTTACTACCACAGCGCCTTTATCCTCTGGGCTACGTTTTCATTCAGGCTATATGTAAGAAAACAGGATCATAATCTAATACAATATAAAGGTAAATATTGGAAACATAAACACAATTGGAAAGTGTAAACACAATATGACGTCACTGTCAGGTATCCCTGGTGGATGTAGGGATATACATTATGTCTGTTGGACAGGTGACGTAACCATTGTTGAAACCGGTCGCGATAATGGGCGCATCCGGCTGGCCACTTCGTGTTGAGTATGTACAGAACCTAATCATCAGAGTGATGATCCTACGGCTTAGAATTCTGAGGGCATCTCGAACTCTGAGCAGCTGTTTTAAGCCTGAAAACGGGTGGTGTAGAATTTTCCTTGTTTTTTATGATTGTTTGTGTATCTATGAACAGGTAACCTGCACAGACTTTGAGAGCAATGAAATACCTACACGCCAATGTATTTCTCTTGCAATATCTTTGAAGTAACAAGTAATTACGACGAGTAAAGAAACGCAGAACCGTTTAAAACATCAATTGCAGTCGGAAACGGCCTAATAATATTTCAGATTTACAAAAAATGTAGTATTTTGGTATTCTATCCTAATATCTATACCCTCCTTGATACTATCGTGAATTAGCCCAGAATTGACGAGGTATAGGAATTTTTAAACTTGCACAGATGAGGAAAAAATGGCTAACTGGAACGACGGAGCATGTTTTGAACGGCTTACTGTGAACGCCGAGCAACGCTGCTGGAGGAAGCTGTGAACGCCGAGATCCATTTAATAATTATTTTGCTGTTTCGACTAAACATTGAAAGATTTTAACTTGATAGTTTGAACATATGTTGTCAGTTTCTATGAATAAATACTTTTGTAAAATAAATTACTCTGTTTACAATGTATAGTTTCACTTGATTCCAATGGCACTGAAAGTGCGTATAATCCGCCCATGTGTACCTTCTCGCACTTCTATACCCATATCAGTAATGCTTCATCACTGTGTCTTAAGTGTCCCCCCGGAACCGTGACAGTGCCGACTCAAATCTAACCGCCGTAGTGAACGGTAACTTACGTTTGTCTCTGGATCATCTGTACTGGTTTCGGTCAATACCAGCCGTGTGATGTAACGCACAACGTATAGTTCGCACTTGTGACCGCTTCTTATAATATGTGGTACAGTTACCTTTCGTGCCCTGCTCACAACGTTCTTTCACTTTGATGAATACTTTTATGCCAACGTTTTATGTGCGCTACACACAACCTAGGTACTTGCTTGGTGGTTATGGTCGCATTTGGGGTTCATACCTATAATAGTGGTGTGTATAGCACAAAAGATATTGAAGGTAAAAACTGTTTTAAAACGGTATTACAATAAATAATTAATTCTATAACTTAGACATTTGACTTTCAATACAGCAATAACGGACGAAGGGTGTATGTCAACGTCTCTACATTAATACTGCCACTGTGAGGTAAAATGAATTCATCCAGAAAGTTCCTAATGAGTGACAATTCAATTGGCAAAAGTTGTTCAACATGTCCGTTATTGCTGTATTGAAAGTCAAATGTCTAAGGTATAGGAGTAATTATTAGTTGTTTTGTCGTGATGAAGAATTACTGATATGGGTAGAAGTGCGAGAAGGTACACCTGGGCGGATTATACGCACTTTCAGGGCCATTTGAATGAAGTGAAAATATACATTATAAACAAAGTAATTTTTTTTACAAAAGTATTTATTCATAGAAACTGACAACATATGTTCAAAATTTCAAGTTTAAATTACAATGTTTAGTCGAAACAGCAAACAAATTATTGAATGGATCTCGGCGTTCAAAGCTTCCTCCAGCAGCGTTTCTCGGCGTTCACAGTTAGCCTTTCAAAACATGCTCCGTCGTTCCAGTTAGCCATTTTTTCCTCATCTGTGCAAGTTTAAACGTTCCTATCTTCGTCAATTCTGGACTAATGGACCTGATACTTAACGGTAGTATCAAGGAGGGTTAAGGTTTAAGGATAACATGCCAAAATACTACATGACCCGTAAAACTTGAATATTATTAGGCCGTTTCCAACTGAAATTGATGTTTTAAACGGTTTTGCGTTTCTTTACTCGCCGTAATTGCTTGTTACTTCAAAGATTCAAAGATATTGCAAGAAAAATACATTGGCGTGTTGGTATTTCATTGCTCTCAAAGTATGTGCAGGTTACCTGATCATAGGGACACATAAAATTATAAAAAACAAAGAAAATTCTACACCACCTGTTTCCAAGCTAAAATTAGCTGCTCAGAGTTCGAGATGAGATGCCCTCAGAATTCAAAGCCGTAGGATCATCACTTTGATGTAGTATATACCGTTAACCGTGCGTTCGTTGAGAATTGTCTATCTGAAAGATTAGTTATCACTTCCCAGTCAAATACACGTAGTGTAGACTATTTAATTGTTAGCAAATGCCTACACTATGAAAATGTTATTGACGATATTTTAGCTCACCTGAGCATAGCTCAGCGTGAGCAATTAATATCCGTTCGTTCGTCCGTCGTCAACGCTTTTGCTCGTTAACACCCAAGGAAGTAATTTTTTCATTGTTATCCAAATTTGCACCAAAAATGTATGGCCGCAATATCTCGAACGCCTTTGATATTGGGTCACATGGGAACAAGTCCAAAACTTAGAAAAATCATCTTAACACTATAGAGGACACAATTATTGTCAAATATTCATGAAAATTTGTCAGAATGTTTGTCTGCATGATCACAAGGACAAGAAATAAGGTGGATCACATAGGATTGAAAACTAGATCACCAAATCAAATAAAAGAAAAGGCTTGTTTCCAAATTGTATACCCTGTCATCATGAAAGTTGGTCGGATAATTTGTCTCGATAAATTTTAGGTAAAGTTTGCGGGTGAAAAACTAGGCCATTAGGGCAAATCATTGAAAAATAGATGCCACCTGTTGGGCCCAATTGTCATGAAAGATGGTCAGAATGTTTGTTAGGTTCAACTCAAGCCAAATTTTGAAACTGGTCACATGGGTACACAAACAAATTCACAAAGAAATGCTGTGGACATTTTGAGTACATATTCTATTTCTGGTTTTCAATGACATTTATCACCGAAATTAATAGGCGCTATCTGAAACAGTTTGTAATCAGTAACTCCAGTCTGAATATTACATTAATTGATTAAGGTAAGACATACCCTCGCTGGGTCTGAAACAAACCAGATGCATTAGATGCAATTCCTGTAATGATAACCACTAAAGGGACTTATTTATCAGCTTTTCAGGTTTTGCCGTGATGGAACTTGAACATCCTGAACTTAACTTGAACACATTTGATTGGTCAAAAAGTAGGACGTAACTTAGTTTTACATCTAACGCATAAAAATTGAATAAATATTGCAGTAATTTATAGTTCAGGTTTATACAGTCAGTCATTTATTTGCGAAATAGTGAACTTACTTGTAAAATACTTCAATAACTAATCAAGAAGATATGTCCTGACGTGAATCTTGAATTTTCAACTAAGAATCTTCAATATTCAACTTAGTATTTTGAATTTTCAACATAGCATCTTGTAGTCCAAGAGCCAAGGGCCATTTATTTACAATTCGCGCCCAAAAGCGAAAATAGTCTTAATTGAAAGCAAAATTTCTACTGATTACAAAAACCCATTTCTTACAAAAACTCTCTGTCACAAGGCTTCAAAATTCAAGATGGCCGCCAAGATGGCCGCCGAAAATTTTAAACTTACACCTGTAAATAACAAAGCATATTCTGAGTTCTTTGTACAGCCGTTTGAATCAAATTTTCAATAAACTGAACAGAGATATATAATAATTGACAAAAATAATAAATATTATGTGACTATAACCGCCATTTTGGAATGAGTGCAAAACAAATCCCCTAAATGGTCTAAAATCAGTGTTTTTTTTTTATAACAGTTTACTTTTCAATTGTCACAGCCTTCAAGAAATCCATCAAATTGTGTCACAAACTTTCTAGGACAGTAAAACAATTATTAAACAAGACAATGCTGCCTCAAAATAGTATCTTGCTTGGTGTTGTAGACAAAAAATTTATGTAAAAGTGGGTGGGGTAAATTAACTCCTGACATGAATTATAAACAAAGGTCAATATTGATAAATTCTGAGCATTGTTAACTTTTTAATGCACGTTTTGAAAATGTATTCATATAATTATGCACTATTTAAGCAAATACAGGTTATTTTTTCGTATTTTTGATGTCCTTAAGTTAAATTTAGTTGTGTTTTCAACTTTATGAGTAAAAAAGCAGTTTCTTTCTCCTCATCTCTGTTTGACATGGAACGTCTTAACAATTGACACTTAAATGAATTAAATCGAGCTATTTATTGACACATGTTGTCCCTGAAACAAAAACTGCATAAATATGATAGACTTTACTGTCTTTATATAAAAAGGTAATGCCTTTAAGATGGGTTGGGTAGACCAAGGCCTTAAAATATGTGTTTATGTAATCAGTTAAATTCAAGGGCTGATTTAATGTTTTTATCAGATTTTGTGTAATGTTTTTGCATACATTATGCAAGTGATTATGGTATTCAAGTATTTGCTTACTTTTTCAAACAACATTTGTGTAAAACGTCTGCAAACAATATATTGTTTTAAAATGTAGTGTTACAGACAAAGATATTCAACCTTACATGTATTTGCAAATGTACATGCATTTGCTGGTATGTACCACTTAACTTCAGCAGTATTTGAAAAGAGATTGAACACTACTAATATTAAAGAACATCTGCTTTGCCTTAAGCAACTACCTATCTCCTCTTGTTCTTCCTGTTTATACTGAATATCCTGTAACTGCTGCTTTGTCAATACATGCATTTCATTATAAAGCGATCTTAAACAAAATCGTCAATACATTCAATAAACATCGCTGCAGTTATCAGAAGGTCAACAATGGAATGTGGTAGTTGGTAACCTTCGAACCAAATTACTTTGTACGTCACTTCATCTAGTGACCAACCATATTCCTCGGGTAGCAGCTGGACTTTGCCCTCGTCCAAACACGGACAGCAATGTTCGCTCTCTTTGTCTTCTGTGCCAGAACCTTATGCCAAGGCGGCATCGAACTACTTAAGCCGCAAAGTGGTGAAGATGCGTTGCTAGACAATTTGGCTAAGTATTTTCTTAAGACATGCACAGGTGGGTTTCAATCACACCAATCTGTTCTGAGTTGCCGCACATACACCACACAAATAACTCAATAATTTTAGGGGTACAGACTGAAATATCTCTACGAAAATCTAATTCACTGAACGCTGTTTTTGAGCTATTTGCCACACCTGACGCAATATTTGCATTTATACTGCCAATACGAGAGGTACCCAATTCACTGAACGCTGTTTGCAAAGGCCGTACTGTAGGCATATAAACCAGGCAAAGCTGTTTGCCACACTTGCTGGAAATTTTGCATTTATACTACCAATACAAGAGATGCTGATCTTACTTTTAAACGCAGTAGAAATGTTAACTATGACAAAACTGAACGAGAATTTTGAATCCCTTCGTAATGTATAGCCTGTGTTAAAAAATATAGTACACGGTACATGTATCTTGGTCAGCTTATGTGAAGATGGTAAGTCTCTGGTAAAATATGCAATAAAGTTTAGGGTTTCGTACTCGGGCTTATATATAAGGAATGCATGTACTTACAGAAGTGTTAAAAAAGTGTTGAATTTCATGGAACATTCGGTTTGGTTTGGCTTTATACGGAATATTCCTTATAACGTTGGAACACATTGCAATAATACTTCGTCTGGTGAATCGCCGAAAAGAAAATCAACTCTTGCCACTTCTGACGTCGTTCGAAAAATTGTACGTATCATTTCGAAAGTCAACCCGGCGAATCAGAGAGAAATGGCACATAAGCTTGGTGTCCAATAGGAAAATGTACACCGATAATTACTAATATGTTGTAAGAAAAGCTGCGGAAAAGTGTAAATGTTGTCCAGATTATAAATAAACGTACCAGATCTTGAAAGTTGTATCTGAAGTTACGTGGTGGACGATGGAAAAACTTTGTAACCTCTGACGAGGCAATGTTTTATCTAGGTGGTAGCTTTGGAAGAAGACGGGTTTGTTACGTAAAAAATGGGGGAAAAATGCATTTGTAAAGCATGCCTTTTTTGCCAGTGGTTTATGACATTGCCTTTTGAATCATACTGAGGCAAAACTGTTAATCGTATAATTGATAACAATGACAAAAGAAAACTGTCACTTCTATATTTACGTGTTCTTAAGCCTTTTTTAAATAAAGATGTGCCCAGATTGTTTCCGCAAGGATAAAACAAATATGGTGTTACATCAGAACAGTGCGTCTCATGATACCTCTAAACAGACCATCAAATTCCTAAAAGATAGAAATATAAACTTTTCTGCACCAGAAGAGTGGATGCCTAAATCACCTGATGCCGTCCCGTTGACGATAGTACATGTATATGGTGAATCGTGAAGCGACGTCTGCAAAAGCGCACGATAAACTCGTTGATGGAGCTTAAAATAGCATTGAAGGACGAGTGGGGGAAACTGGACGAACTTACTATAAACAATACTCTCGAATCATGGCCAAAACATTGTAGAACAATAAACAATTGTCAAGGATGAGATGTAGAGCAATTGGTACAATACACGTATTTTCTATTGATTTGTTTTATTAAAACATAAATATATATGTAACACATTGTATTACGTGTGCAAAGGCCATCATAGATCCAGACATTTGATACTTGAATCATTAGCAATATCAAGATATCTGTATCATTGCTTCCCATTGTACATTTTATGTTGCTGTTTTTATTCAAAGTCATTTAATGAAGGTACAGTAGCCTGGTGTCAGCTCACTCGTGTTGGCAGTGGTATTGTAGACTGTCTCCTTACACTGTACGAAGGCTCAGTGTCACCTTTGTTGATGCTGTTTGTCTGTTGCATATACTGAACATCGTACCCTGTACTTTTGATGAAGTTTCTAGACTCATCCAATATGGCAAAGCTTGTTCACATTGTTTGTGACACATACTTGTATATTACATCCACCATAAAAAGTATTAAACACTTATTGGCGGGATTGGAGCAATATGGTATACTCTGTAATGGTAAGACACCAAACAACTGGGAAAAGGCACTTCAGTCACCAGCCTTCAAGACTGTACCATTTCTGTTATTTGTATAAGATGGTGTAATTTACGTGTCACACACAAAGTGAAAATTATTCAACAGTCTGCAGTTGATTTTAACGATGAGTGTAGAAACCTCTTGGTATGTTGTTCAATATAAGCAACTGAAAAATCGTATCAACAAATGTGACACTGACACTTTATACAGTATTTTAAAGATGACAGATTTGTTACCCTAGGAACAAGGTTGGTCACTAGATAAGGGCTTGTACAAGGTAATTTGGCTAGAAGGTGACCAAATACTGTATTACTTTGTTGACCTTCTGAAAGCTGAAGTGATGCACACTCAACGTAATGACAACTTTGTTGATGATGACACTAAAGCGAACGACGGACTAAACAGTAGTGTCTCAAGAGCATGAGCAAGAAGAAGAATACATTCACAATGTATATAGTTCCTAAAGAAGAAAATATATTATTTGCTTAAACTTCTTTTGAAATACTGCTTTAGTGAAGTGAAAAAGAACATAACATTAATGTCCGAAGTTTTGTATATTCATGTACATGACGTATCAGAAAAAAACAGATACATTTGCAAGTACCTGTGCACGCAATGGTGAAACTTTTCATATGTAACACTACATTGAACAAGACAGTAATGGTAATTAACATCGCTCACATGGCTTACATTGGCTATTTTACAATATCAAAAACAGCGTCGTAGAAAAAAAGTACAGTACACTTTAACTCCAATTTAGCTAACAAGAAAGTAAATTTAATAGGTAAAGTGACCCCGGTGTCAAGAAGAATGATTGAAACATTCGTTGTACAGGACCACTAGGAAACACTTCAAGCCAATATCTTAGCTGAGAATGAGCCTAGTGGTCTGAGACAAGAAGATTTTAGAATATCTTAGAATCAAGTGAACCCCGAACGGGGTCAAGTTTGAACCGTGGATCATGATTTGAACTTTCTTGGTAAAGGTTTACTACTAATACTACATGTAAAATACCAAACCTCAATGCCTTGGTGTTTTCTTATCGATTTTTTGTAAAACCAAGTTACCACCACGCAACTGTAAATTTTGACCCGAGGTCATTGTTTGAACGATCTTGCTAGGGGCATACAAAGCGATGTTGCACTCCAAAAAAAAATAAGCTCTGAGTCTTGTGGTTTCAGAGAGTACGACTTTTGTAAGTTTCCCGTTGATAAGTCTATGCAAATCAACTAACCATCTGGGCGGGGTCAATTTTGGCCCGGGGTTTGAACCATGTTGGTAGTGGTCAACAAGGCAATGCTACATGCTTAATATCTCCATGCTAAATATCTCCATAGCTCCATGCCCTTTGATTTCAGAGAAGAAGATGTGTTCAATTGTTGATACAGAAACCTATGTTAAAGTAAATGACCCCTTGGCAGGGTCAGTTTGACGTAAGGGTAATGAATGATTCCATTATGATAGAGATCTACTAGACAATGCTACATGCCAGATATTTCAGCTCTAGACATTCTGGTGTTTGAAAAGAAGATTTCTAAATAGTATCCTGTTTGTTCCCACAATAATCAGAGATCAGCATAGACATTAATTGTTTTAAAAAGTTTGGTAGAGCTTTATGCATGAAACAGAGATCGGAATAGAAATAACTTGTTTTGAAAAGGTTTGGTAGAGCTTTATGCAAGAAACATCCAATGTAAAGCTTCTTTGAAATTGGTCTAGTAGGTGATCTTAATCGAAGCAAACAATAGACGACAAACGCCGAACATTCATCGATCCTGAAAGCTCATATTGGCAGTTTCTACAAGTTTTACTATAAACCCTGGACATGTTAATTCGCACATTGTTTAAAATGCAATCAAATACTTGTATACCAAAATCAGCCATCTAATTACACTTTTATTCAATCGATGGCATACTTTATGCAAACAAATATAACACAAAATGTTATATTAATATTATATCAGCCCTAGAATTTGACTCGTTACATAAACACATATATTTTCATTTTAAGGCCTTGGTTTACCCCACCCACTTCTGCATTATCCTTTTAAATAAAGACATGAAATTCTACCACATATACAGAATTCGTATTGAAGAGACATTTGTCAATTCAATAAATTTAAATCTTATTTGTTAAGACTTTCAGTTACAGACATTGGTTAGGCGAAAGGAACTGGTTTTTTTTTACTCAAAGGTTGGAAAACACAACTAAATTTAACTTAAGGACATCAAAAATACGAAAAAATAACCTGTATTTGCTTAAATAGTGCATAATTATATGAATACATTTCCAAAACGTGCATTAAACAGTTAACAATGCTCAGAATTTATAAAAGATTGACCTTTGTTTATAATTCATTTTCAGAGTGTTAGTTTACCCCACCCACTTTTAGAGATATTTTGTGTCTACAACACCAAGCAAGATACTATTTTGAGGCAGCATTCTCTTGTTTGATCATTGTTTTGCTGTCCTAGAAGTTTGTGACACAATGAGGTGGATTTCTTGAGGTCTGTGGCAATTGACAGGTAAACTGTTTAAAAAAACACTGATTTTTAGACCGTTTCTGGGGATTTCTTATGCACTCATTCCAAAATGGCGGTTACAGTCACATAAAATTTATTATTCTTGTCAATTATTATATATTTTTGTTCAGTTCATTGAAAATTTGTTTTAACCGGCCGTACAAGGAACTCAGAATATGCTTTGTTATTTACAGGTGTAAGTTTAAAATTTTCGGCGGCCATCTTGGCGGCCATCTTGAATTTTAAAGCCTTGAGACATAGAATTTTTGTAAGAAATGGGTTTTTGTAATCAGTAGAAATTTTGCTTTCAATTAAGACTATTTTCGCTTTTGGGCGCGAATTGTAAATAAATGGCCCTTGGCTCTTGGACTATTGAATTTAGAACTAAGTTATTTGAATTTTCAACTTAGTATCTTGAATATTTATCTTAGTAAGTTAAATTTTCAACTTAGTATCTGAAATATTCAACTAAGTATATTGAACATTCAACTTAGTATCTTGAATTTTAAACTAAGTATCTTGAATTTTCAACTTAGTTTAATATTCAATTTAGTATCTTGAATTTTCAACTTAGTATCTTGAATATTTAATGATATTCAATTTAGTATCTTGATTTTTCAACTTACATGTAGTTTCTTGAATTTTCAAATTAGTAAGTTGAATTTAACCTATGAAGTCAATTTAAAAAAATAAAAGTGGCACTATTGGGCATCCGTAGAATAACAGTATGGTAACTGATAAATTCTTATTATGTTATTTTTATTTCTTTGACTAGAAAGGGATCCTCAAGTATTTGTATTTATGACTTTATCGTGTAGCCATTTGTCATTCCTTTTTATTAGCTCACCTGAGCTGGCTCAGGGTGAGCTATTAGGATGGATGAATGTCCGTCGTCCGTCGTCCGTCGTCTGTCGTCCGTCGTCCGTCCACACTTAGTTCGTTAACACTCTAGTGGTCACATTTTTGCCTCAGTTGTCACGAAACTTGGTCAGGATGTTTGTCCCAGTAATTACTCGGACGAGTTCGAATATGGGTCATCTCGGATGAAAACCTAGGTCACATGACCAAAAAATAGAAAAATCTTGTCAAGGCTCTAGAGGTAACATTTTCAGCCCAAATATCCTGGAAATATGTCAGAAAGGTTGTTTTGATCATTTCTAGCCCAAGTTCGAATATGGGTCATCTGGGGTCAAAAACTAGGTCACAGAGCCCAAATATGGAAAAACCTTGTTAACACTCTAGATGCTACATTTTCAGCCCAGGTATCCTTGAAATTTGTCAGAAAGGTTGTTTCGATGATTTCTAGCTCAAGTTCGAATATGGGTCATCTGGGGTCAAAAACTAGGTCACACAGCCCAAATATGGAAAAACCTTGTTAACACTCTAGAGGTAACATTTTCAGCCCAAATATCCAGGAAATTTGTCAGAAAGGGTTGTTTCTATGATTTCTAGCTCAAGTTTGAATATGGGTCATCTGGGGTCAAAAACTAGGTCACAGAGCCCAAATATGGAAAATCCTTGTTAACACTCTAGAGGTAACATTTTCAGCCCAAATATCCTGGAAATTTGTCAGAAAGGTTGTTTCGATGATTTCTAGCAACTTTGTTAAAAGCAGTTGTACTCGGGTGAGCGATAAAAGGCCATCATGGCCCTCTTGTTTTAAGAATATTACTAGGTCACTATTATAATGTATGTAATGATAACGTGATTAAAGTACAATATTACGGTCATTGTCATGTGCAGGTAGATAAGCTTATAGTAGTAACAAACATTGGAAAATCCTTAGTGTAAATCTAGAAACAAGTTAAACTGTTACCTTAATTTGAAACACGATATGTTTTCAAAAGTGACATTTAATTAGTTGTAAATTGAATTACGTTTGACAGCATAGGCGTAAAATATAACCGTGAATTATATATATATTTTAAAGTTTTATAGTTCATTTTGTGGCGACTTGCTGAAAGATAGACAAAACATTGTCTTGAATGAACAATTTAGTTTGAATACCGCAAATACAATCTATTGTTTTCTATATCAAATCGCTTTAAACAGTACAATTTCCTGTATTTCACCTTTAACTCTTATTTTAAAGATTTGTCAATAGAAGAGCATGATAGAGAAGAACAGGATGTTAGGTATGATGCAAGAAAATATCGGCCACGTGACTGGAAAATGTGTTGTAAACAACAACATAATTTTATCTGTCAGTAGGCATGCAGGATTATCTACTTTTTATGATAATTCCTGTTTTCCACGTTTTGCAAGACTAACCGCATTTTGAAGATCTTTCCATATACAAAACATAAATAAGAGAAAAAAATGAATGTTAGTCACGAGGTCACGTGACTGGAACATGTGATGTAAACAACATTGTAGGCATACATAAAAATCCACACTCATCTTCGTTTTTAAATTAGTTAATACTACTGATTTAATCATAGAGACCTGATATATGGATTAAAATCATGTATAGTAGAGTCTCCTAACGATTAAACACCAAACAAAAACATTATTGCATGAACATTTTTAAAACACTTTATATAAATAGAAACTATATTTGAGCGGAATGATATAGTGTCTAAAAATAAAAGGTGTGACGTAATCTAAGCATGCGCATTGACAGAAAAAGTCATTTGATCACGGGAACTGGAGGAGTGAACATTATCTCGCCAATACAAAGTAATGTTATTTTCTTCATTTTTATCGATTAGATAATTTATTAGATGTATTTATTTAATTATTCAAAGAAACCCTTTATCATAGATTGGGTTGAGTACATAGAAATGTAAGATAGATAAACGCATTTGTGTAAATATGAAAAGGAGTATATGTTCTCGTTATTTCGGTGGAAATTAAATCTTGGACTGGCGATTGGCTACGATAACGACTTGGTATGTAAGTCAGCTATATGTTTTATCGAGACTATTATAAGCTTTTCTAAACATATACTTCACGATACCCATGATAACACTTCACTAATTAAAGTCATTGACCTAACATAATTGATATCAGTTTAAACATTAATTAAATATGGCTGCCAAATGACCAAGCCGATAATTATACTTCTCTTCTTCTACTTAATATTATTCGACGCAGTAACTGTTTTGCACAGTATCTTGTCAAACATTTTAACAGGATAATTAGAAATGTAGATTAATTCAAAGTTACAATTGAAAACCTTACACATTTGTTTAATAACACCTTACAGCAATTCAAAAATATTTGACCCTAAAGGGTAAGAAACAAGAGCTGTCAGTAGGACAGCGTGCTCGACTTTTTTAGTGCTTGCCAATAAAACAAAACTTTGACAGTTAAGGGCACACAAGACTTTAACTAGGAATTTCTAAGTACAAATCAAGAAAATTTTTCACAGAGTTATCTTCTTTTGCTTACAGATAGGTCTTACGATGGTACATAAGTACTCCAACTTTCAAAGTAATATCTCAAATGGTTAAGTTAACAAGTGGACACGAATGAAAATTTTAACTGAGTTTCTAAGTCAAAAAGGGCCATAATTCAAATAAAATCCTTGACAGAATTACCTTCTCCTGCCCATGTTTGGGAATCATGATGGTAAACAAGTATTCCAACTTTCAAATTAATATCTCAAACAGTTCAGTCAAAAAGTGGACTGAAAAAACTTAACCAAGATTCTAAGTCGATAAAAGGCCTTAATTTTTAAAACAAATCCCTGACAGAGTTACCTTCTCTTGCGTACAGATGGGGGTAATGATGTGAAATAGCATTAAAAGTTTCAAAGCAATATCTCAAAGGGTTAAGGCAGTAAGTGGATTTAACCCATATTCAATGTATTTTCTAAGTCAAAAAGGGGCATAATTCTGTCAAAAACCTTGACAGAGATATGTCCTCTTGTCTGTTGATGAAGGTTGTGATGGTAAACAAGTATGGTTAGTTTCAAAGCAATACCTCCAATGGTTTTGAAATAAAGTGAGGTGGTACGAAAGACTTAACCAAGCTCAATACACTTTCTAAGTAAAAAAAGGGCCATAATTCTGTCAAAAACCTTGACAGAGTTATGTACTCTTGTCTGTAGATGGAGGTTATGATGGTAAACAAGTATGGTAAGTTTCAAAGCCATACCTCTAATACTTTTGAAATAAAGTGGGGTGGTACGAAAAACTTAACCAAGGTGTGACGCCAACGCCGACGCCGACACCGACGCCGACGCCGGGGCGAGTAGGATAGCTCCCCTTTTCATAGAAAAGTCGAGCTAAAAATTCATCTCTAAATAAATTGAAAAAGTGTCAATGACGCATTTATATAATAAATGCCGTTTCTTAAATCAGGAAGTTATGTGTGGATAGTTGTTATCTAAACTCATAAGTAGAGTATCATATTTTTCTTTTAAGTGTGACATGCAGTTTTATTATGATTTACATCCCCTGTAGCCGTCTGTGTATTCCTAAATGTCAATACTATGTCTTCTACTTTTTGGTTTCAGTCTATCGAAACCAAAGCAAAGCTATTGTGTCTCATTTTCAATTAATTTTGTTAAACATTACATGGTTCAAGAAAGGACATTGTGTTTGATAAACATGGATGTTGGAATCTATTTCGTGTGGTTCAAGGAAAGATACTGACTAAAACCTGGTGATTCATTTCCCATTCATACTTTATTATTCTGAAAAATTGATTTTATAACGGTTGATTATCTAATATACTTTATGATTGTTAAAATAGAACAGATTACATAAGCAGTTGGTTGATATCGACCGAAATGATTGGCGCATTCGGCTGGCCATGTCGCGTTGACTATGTTATATATATACTGATACCCCGCATTGAAGAAAACTCAACGATTTTCAAGCAGAATGGAAACAGTTACTTGAACATTCCATTTTCGTTGATTAATTTCGAAACGCAGAAACAGGTTCGTTGCGTTGTTACTTGAACATTCCATTTTCGTTGATTAATTTCGAAACGCAGAGACAGGTTCGTTGCGTTTTTTTGAGAACTGTTAGGCAACGAAAAACACATAAACTGAATTTAACAGGTAGGACAATACGTAACTGAGAAAAAAACAGCCATCACCCCCAGTCAAATACACGTATCATAACCTTAACTGTTAGCAAACGCCTACTTTATGAACATGTTATTAACGATATTTAAGCTAATATAATAACTGTTCCCTTTGACTACACTTTGGCTCATTAAGACTCTAGATGTCATCTCTCCTGTGCATAAGAGATGTATGGCCACAAGATCTCGGACGTGTTCGATACTCGGTAACGTGGGAATAATAACTAGGTCACCAAGTCAAATAATAGAAACTCCTTGTTAAAAAGTCCCATTTAAAGTAAACATTTAATACTTTTAAAAGTAATGTGCTGATTTATCAAATCATATTGCACAACCCTCTAAATCAACCTTACCAACGCTGAATTTTCCGTTTACAAATGTATGTATGTAAAAGTAAATTAAAATAGTTCCATAGAACCTTAGAACCTTTGTAAAATGTCAATGTCTTGCTAACAATGTGGCAGTTTTAAAACCATGCATCCAAGGTGTTCACGGCTTCCTCTATGGTTATGGTGTATTTCAGTATTCAAGTGTTAGAAAATTAAGTACAACATTGATTGTTATTATATAAATAATTAAAGGAATTAAATTTAAAAATAATGAACGACAGTGTTCTCCGAAATGAAAATAGATATAGAATGCACATGTATTAATTATACTTTATTTCATATATCTTTAAAACAAAAATAATATCAAACAGGGAACGCCACGTACCAAAAACGCAGCCTCCCCAAAACGAGCCCCACAGCACCCAGAAGTGCACACCACCACACACACACACACACACACACGCACACACACACGACACACACACACAATCATGTACACACACACACATATACACTACCAACACACACTAGCATACAAAGCAAACACACGAGGACAAAACGAACAATTAAAGGAACACAGTGGGGCACCGCCTTGGAACGGTCAGTGGCAAAAACACCACTGGGGAGCTTAAACCGGTTTATGGTGCGCACCCAACCTCACTCTTACCCCCACCATGTTCCAAAGTCACAGGACAGTGTAAATAAAAGTAATCCCTGCTAGGTGAATCTCTAACACACGCAATGGAAACAAAAGGCATGGTATGTAAAACACAAAAATGCTCGTGTAAAAGCACCAAAAAACCAAAAAACGTATGTACTCAATGCCTTTGCAGAAGGCAGAGCACCAAGAGAAACACCCTTAAGGGCCCGACGAAACAGGCCAGAGGACAGAAATCAAAACAGTTTCGTCCCAGTGGGATTTAAAAACTGCCCATCACAGAGCAATCAAAGGATTGACCACTAACATTTGTCCCTTGCAGTTAATTCAAAAATAGATTAACGTTTATAGTACATATCCAAACAACATTAAGCATTCGTCTAAATGCATGCCCGTAAGAATTATTCCAAATACACGCCCGTAGTGGATTTGTTTTCTAGCTTCAAATTCAACAATATATACATTTTAATAAATGGCAAAAAATAAAGAGTGAATAAAAAATAAATCAATTTTTTACACAGAGTTGGTAAAAGTGATTGAGTGCAAAACATTATTTCAATTGCTATGTGCTAGATAAATCAAAGGTTTATGGAGGTTCATATGGAGCTCTAACTGCTACTACTGCTATGTCCATGTTCGAATTGTACAACATACATTAGCTTCCTTGTCAATGTCCTTGTTTAACTACCAATTGATCTCCGTATTAAGGCTTCGTCATTGAATAATTTGTGGCTTTGTTAAAATTCGTGCTATTATGGTTACGTAAATAAGGTTTCTGGGAAATGACTCTAACGTGATGAATGTGATACGCATGCGGTGGAAAGATTTGGACATGTTCCTCAACATTAGCCAATACATGTGCATTATTGCAGAGGGATGAACAACAGAAGAAATAGTGTACAAGTTACAATCGCTAAGAAAAAGGCACATAGCAAACAATATTTGATCTATGAAACAATAAAACAATTATTCAAAAGCCAATTAAACGTTTTAAAAGACGTCACTTTTGATAAAAAGAATAAGAGAATCAGTAATCCTCCCCAAGTATTGAGTTACGTGTATATTAACTGACTCCGATTAAACTGCCATTAAAAAGCTAGTTACCGAAGTTGAATAGCTACAAGGTTATCACCGACCACCCTAATCTATCCCGACAGAAGTTTTTGTGGTAGTAAGCTTGATTTAAAATAAAAGTGTGTAGGTTTATTTTGTAAAAACGTAATCTTTCGTTGTTTCATTATGCAATTTCAAGAAAGATTCATCCACAAAGATTTAAAATTGACGAATTCCTCTTTCGCAAGTTTTATGTATCTCTTTGCCATCAATCACTAAGTTCTCTTTCCGCCACATTTACCTAGTTTACAGTATCTAGGTGAAACAGGCATGACACACCATCCTTAGATATTTTTGTTTCTACTGTATTCTCTAAAGGAAAATTTTGTTCGTCTCGAAACAATTACTGTTAAGTGGACACTTAATTTGTGTTGATTGGGCTCATTGTTTCTTAGCTGATTCGTTAGAAAACTGTGATGACGTTTGTTTGTTTTTAAATTGGCAATTGTACAAAACAATTCAGGCCGGATTACTGATAATTGAATCTGTACCAGAAACAGAAACTGTCTTGTCGTTACTCGTAGCAGTGATTGGTTGAGCATGTTTCACATAAGACAGAGAAAATGGTAGTTATTGTAAAAGTTGAGATTCTCGCGAGGTTTTATTTTCGCAAATGTTTGCGAATGAGGCACTTCGCAATTTTACCAAATTCACTAAAATAAAACAACAATGACAAATAGTGCTTACTCGTGAATTAAAAAATTCGCAAATAATAGAAAATTGCGCAATAAACATCTCTCGAGAATAATGTTTTACAGTTACATTTAATAAACTTTGATCCGAAAACGTGATATCAACTTTTCTAATAATAGTATTATTTCTAACTAAATTTAATGTCCTGCTGTCGGCAAATGGTTCTGTCTCTCTTGATATTTGTACAGTCAGATATGATTTAAAGCTGTACTTCATCCAAAATGTAGAATTATAGTGGACCAAATCAGGGAGATGGAGAAATCCAGCTTTGAAAATAAAAGAAAGTTACACTTAATCAACCTGGCGTTAGTATTTCGATATTTACTATGTAAGCACGCTTATTCATGGATTTGAAATTTTGACCCTTAAGTAAATTATCTAATTCGGTAGATATCAGCTACCAAGGCTCAAATATACACAACAAGGAAGTACTGAGCCATGCGGTTAATTTATCATGAGTGTAAATAGTGGTGTGATTACAGCTAATATTTACAATGGATATGACTTTATAACAAAGCGGATTAGTGCATAAATGGTGCGTATTTTAATTGAAACGCATGATTTATCTCGTTACATTACAATTATAAATGTGCTGGATAATAACTTTGTAGATTCGAGTATTAATCTTGTCTTAATGTGACGGGCGTTTGACCGAACAGTTTATGGGTATTGATAATGATCATGAAATTCATGATATAGAAGTTACGTTTTTGACTGAGAACGAAGCGTTCCAATAC
The DNA here is from genome assembly GCA_022818135.1 of Saxidomus purpurata. Lineage (NCBI taxonomy): Eukaryota > Metazoa > Mollusca > Bivalvia > Venerida > Veneridae > Saxidomus > Saxidomus purpurata. Next base: position 43,375,047 of record JAFMSR010000015.1, read on the forward strand.
GTACATTAACCGTATTGTACTGTTTTTTTATTTAAAAGGACAACTGAAAATATGTTGAATATAGCACATAACTTGGTTGGCAAAAGGTCATAGGTGTCTGTTTTATATGTGTCAATAGTAGTGTTGTGAAGCGGTCGTAACTTTCTACTGAAAACGAAATATTATCTTACTGTTTTACATCAGCTGAAACACTGCCAATCAACTCATAAAATTCAATTTGAGTACTTATTCGGAAATACAAACTCAAACGATACAAAAACACTACTGTGAGATCGACTTTATTGCGAGTTTACATAACGGACGTATGATCTCTTAAATATAACTTGTATATATTAATCCCTGGTGTGTGATGTGCTTAAACAAACAGTTGACTAAAATTTGCAATAACATAATATGTATAGAACATTATATACCTTTAAAAGGTCAAGACCATAAGCTTATGTAACGGTAAATGTATTCAAATTTCGGAAAAGAAATCATATAAAATGGCAATTTCAATAGATTTTCAGTTTGTCTATTCGAAACGCTTCAGTTGTTAAGTTTTGGAAACGCTTGCATTATAAAACCGACAGTAAGACAAAAATCACATGACTTCATTGCTGGAAATTAATGAATGAATAACAATATGCTCCGTGTGTGAAATCACGCCTATGGATATTTTGCTATATTATATTGCATACCTGCTAGTTGAGAATCTGTTTTCGGATTAGAAATTTAGAAATAATTTCTTTATTATTACAATACATGTTCAAATGAATGACATGGTTTATGGCGACTGTTTGGTTGAAAGCAAAAGTAGAATCCCACTTTCAGAAAACGATTTTAATCTATATGAAAATGTAATTTCAATTTTGGAATAATTATCAGTTTAACAGATTTGAAGACAAGCTTTTTAATTACACTTTCAGTAAATCAAGTACCTGTGTGCAACAAAATTAAAACGCCATTTTGTCATCACTTGGCAAAAAGTAGTTTCCAATGGTTACGTATCGTGACCGAATTGTTTCTACGGAAAAGGCATTTAGATGTTCCAATTAAAAACAGAAAACGTCAATTTCATTTTGTAGATACACAAAAAACATGTTGTTGATTCATACAACTGATTCATTAAGCTTGCATATTTAAAACGATATTTCATTTGTCCACCATTCATGAAGTTCTTTTACATGTAAAATTATCATCAATGTTACTGTTTCTACTAACATCACAACTAATCAAATTATATAAATGGCATACGCAGCATACATCTGTTAAGGTGATTTATTGTGTGCTGTTATCTGTTTGGGTGATTTCTTGTATGTTTTGATCTGTTTTAGTGATTTTTTGTATATCGTTTTTTTTTCTTCAAAAGCGGTCTTATAACGCAAATTTTATTTTTCCTACTTTGTGTATGATTTACAAACAGTTGCAAAAATTAATTGTAATTTCCATTTAACAAATGTTTTATTTACAGGTCAGCTGACAGACCCAGGTAATAGATAATGGAGAAAACTAAGTTATAAATTTGACCACAAGGTAATCGAAGATTTGCCAAAGCCATGTAATGTATCTCATGAATATTTTAATGCCAGTGCCATGGGAAGATGCAGTCCTGAAATGATGAGAAATGAAGTGTTACGATTAGCAACGTTGCGAAGGTTTCCTAGAGAAAACAGACCTGATATTGTCAGTATTGCAGTAGCTGGTTTCAACTCTTCTTCTGACTTTGATGCAGTATCGTGTTACTGTTGTGGATTGACCTTGCAAGGACTTACAGTCAATGACAGTCCACTAGAAATCCACAAACTGCATTCAAATGAGTGCCCTTTTATTAAACAGAACCTCAAAGTCAACGAACCGTTCTTTGAACATAAAAGCATCGAAGAGGAAATCCTCCAATCTGCTCCTAATACCAAGGAACCGGCAACTGAGGCAGAAAGTCTTCTCGGGGCGGGCATATCAAACACGGGTGAATTTTCAAAGAACGGATTCCACCAAATTCCAGATCCTCCAATAGTCGCTATTGGAAAGTACCGAAAGGCACGTCAGGCAGACGTTTCTGAAAGGAAGGAGCAAAATGATGGAAACAAAAAAACAAAAATAATATCAAACAGGGAATGCCACGTACCAAAAACGCAGCCTCCCCAAAACGAGCCCCACAGCACCCAGAAGTGCACACCACCAACACACACACACACACACACACACACACACACACACACACACACACACACACACACACACACACACACACACACACACACACACACGCCTTGGAACGGTCAGTGGCAAAAACACCACTGGGGAGCTTAAACCGGTTTATGGTGCGCACCCAACCTCACTCTTACCCCCACCATGTTCCAAAGTCACAGGACAGTGTAAATAAAAGTAATCCCTGCTAGGTGAATCTCTAACACACGCAATGGAAACAAAAGGCATGGTATGTAAAACACAAAAATGCTCGTGTATAAATATATAAAAAGCAAACCTTGAGAACCAAAAAACGTATGTACTCAATGCATTTGCAGAAGGCAGAGCACCAAGAGAAACACCCTTAAGGGCCCGACGAAACAGGCCAGAGGACAGAAATCAAAACAGTTTCGTCCCAGTGGGATTTAAAAACTGCCCATCACAGAGTCCTCCCCCTCTTCCGTCAGACACAATCAAAGAGGGAAGCATAGCGTCCAACTGTAAACGGGTTGAACACCAAACATGCGGTGTGTCTCAAAACAGTAGGGTCGTAACCTCTTTTAACAAAACGTTTTATAATTTTAGCAAATACAGTTGGAAAATTGCCATGACCCAAAATCTTACGAAGTTTGTAAACCACATCCCCATAAAAATCGGGTTTTGAAATACCTTCTCGCAGAAGAGTCTTTAGATTACTATTGAATTTCAAAACCAAATCAGAATTACGATAGTAAAATTTAGCAATTTGTAATAACGGTAGCCCTGTTGAAGAAGTTTATTTGTAATATATTGATTACGTTCATTGAAATCCTCAACATGACTACACGCTCTGGCAAACCGAATTAACTGAGAAATGTATACCCCATAAGATGTAGCATGAGGTACATCCCCATCCAAATGGGGGAAATTTACAATATTAAAATTAAAATCATCCCTCTTGTCATAAATTTTGGTATGTATAATATTGTTATAAATAGAGAGATGTAAATCTAAAAATGAAGCACCAGTATCCAAATTGTTAGTTTTAATTAACTGGAGTTCCCGGGGATAAATAGTGTCCACCAATTGACCAAAAAACGGGTTATCCATATTAAGAATATCATCCAGATAGCGTGATGTATTATTAAAAGCAGTGATAATGTCTGCCTGCGTATCTGGAGAAAGACTCAACATAAAGTCTCTTTCATAACAATATAAAAACAAATCTGCGACAAGGGGTGCACAATTTGTTCCCATGGGAATACCGATTACTTGTCTGAAAACTGCATTCCCAAACCTTATATAAATGTTGTTCAATAAAAAAGAAAGGGCTTTACAAACTTCGTCACAGGTCCACATAGTATAATGTTTAACAATACAGCTAGTAAAAAAAGCTTTATCGAAATTGCAGGCGAGAAATGTAGCATTCTCCCTGGCAAAAGTCTTTTGAATTAGGGCAGTTAGCTTGTCATTTATCAAATTATGTGGTAAAGTGGTATACAGAGTAGAAAAATCGTATGTACTGACTGAAGTTACTTTGTAATTATTAACTTTAAACTTATCCAGGATTTCGCCAGAATTTTTGATCGACCAAAATAAATGTTTACCAGAGTTTTCGTATACTTTATCACAATATCTTTTCACGTGGGCTTTTATAGCAGTTAGGCAAGATGTTAATAGTTTTGAAATATTTGTAGTGGTACAAGAGCTTGAATTAGCGATGAAACGAGCTTTATATGGTTGTTTATGTAATTTAGGAATCCAGTACATAGTAGGAAGTTTAATATGTTGATCATCTATACGAACTTTCAAATTAGAAACTTCACTGATGTGATCAGTGACCACATTTTGTTCAACGGAAGGACTCAATATATAAGCTTTAGTGCTATTTAGTTCGTTTTGTAAAACATTAATATAATGTAGGCGTCAAATGATGATAATATTGTTGGCCGCCTTGTCTGCTGGAACTAAGACATACTTAGAATGAAATTCTTGGATTTCCTTTTTCAGATGTCTTAAAGTAAACTTGGGTTTTGATGGAAGTAGGTGTTCATTTGTTTGGTAAAATTTTATACGAGAATCGACAATGTTAAAAATACTTCGTTTCCAATTTGGATCAGCATTCTCACGACGACACCATTTAACACAAAAAGTTTCGATAGATTCCGCAATATGACCACGACAAGCATGAAAATCAATAGTAGAAGGAATTCTGTATTTTGGTCCTTTAAAGAATAAATTACGAATACGCTTGTCTTTAATAATATCAAAATTACCAGTGATGACATGACCGGCATCTGAATAGCAAAATTTCGAGTTTTTACATTCGCAGTAAGAAGGGGTATTTGTTTGAACATCTAGGTCGGAAACAATTTTATTGTAATTGAATATAACATTTCTAACATGTGTTTTATATTTATAACAGATAATAGGAACTTCGGAGTTTCAGAAATACTTAGGCACAGAATCAATGACACGTCTATCACGAAATATACTGGGTACATCGATGAAGTCAATACCTTTATTAATGAAATGAATTTTAAGAAAATGTCTATTATGATCAGATTGAGTGTCAATGTGTGGACGGAGAACGTGTTGTGTATAATTTTGGATAAGATATGACACAGTGTAAAACGGATCTGTTTGAATAACGTACTGGTCCGCTTCCTCGTCTAGTTTTTTAAGAGACTGAATAGATAAAGATGTGAGACGAGAAAGCATTGAATGTCTACCAGAGTTTGAAAGAATTATATCGAGGTCTGCAACAGAAATATTGACTTTTGATTTACGTTTAACTTTTGATTTTCATTTAACTTATTTCCCGCATCGGGAATCGTTTCACCCAATTCACACAAAAAGCCAAGAGCATTCACAAATGGATGAATGTGGGCGTAAAGGTTAGTCAATTAGATTATTTCATTGTAATCGGTCTTTAACAACACAGAGTATGTAAAATAGCATTTTAAACGTACATTTGATGTAAAATTGTGTGTCTTAAATCTGAAAGTGACACACATGTATAATTGTTTATGACAGTTAATTTTTGAAAAAGTTGTTTACATAAAACAAGAAACAATTTATATTTACATAACATGGATGACTAGTACGAAAATTAACAGGTATGAGTATTTTCAGATAACATAACAGAATGGTTAAAAAATGATTGCGGCCCTTGTTACGGATTGGAAACACATACAGAATCAGAAGTCACAGATTGTCTGATGCATGGATATTTCGTCGAACTACATGAAACACAGAGTGTAAGCATCACTGTTATGTACGCATTTTCGAATGTAATTCATTAGAGCAATAGTAACTATAAGACAGTTGTTATAGATTCAAGCAATGATTCATCTGATCTCTCTAACATTCTAGCATTCGTAATTACCCATTAAGGTAAATGGTCAGTTAAATCTTGATAACCTGCCATATAAATAATGACGTAATAGCCCAAATGAAATAAGTACTTTTTTTCAGAACTATACGTGTAAAGAACCGCCTCGTTTACAGAACAAAATTGAAATAGGGAGAGGGGCATTTGGAAAATGCTATCTAGAATATAACAGGACATCCGGATCGTTTCAGGCGTTGAAAGAGGTAACTTGTAATCGATTAATGTAAGCATATAGTATGATATGAACTTGTTGTTATAAAATAAAATTATCAGAAAGATATTGCGGTCTGTTAACTGATCATAAACAAGTGTGGCCTACTATAACAAGAACATTTTCCATAAATTAATTGTGATGGACTAATGTCAATAACCAACTTTACCTAAAATGATTCTCCTTAGATAAAAAGTGAACTCGCCTCGTTAAAAGATCCAGACAAGATCAGAGAAAATGCTTGGAAGGAACTGTCGCTTGCAAAAACCCTTTGCCACCCCAACATTATACGAACATTTGCAGGCTTATTAGATACACACACCGTTGGAATATGCATGGAATACATGCCAGGTCAGTTAAGTGATATATCAGACTAACAATTATTGTGTCTTAAATGCTTATTTTTAGATGTATGATACGCACTTTTAAATTGATAAACCCATACTAAGCGAGTATATCGGTTAGAGGGTACTTTCTTATCTCAGTTAAATTTTTCCCTCGGCGAAACGTAACAAACCTTGATAATGTGTGTGGACTGTAAAGTTAAACATTTCAACACAAACATTTTCAAATTATTGCCCTACATGATTTTATAAGCAAGAAAATGCGATAATGTGCCTTACACACTATAAATTGAATTTCAGGTGGCACAGTTGCTGGTTTGTTGCGCGATTATGGAAAGGGTTTAGAAGAGTCACTCATAAAAAGCTACACCCAACAGCTGTTATACGGCTTATCATATTTGCATTTAAGGCAAATTTTACATCGAGACATTAAAGGTTTGTGTGAATCTTCAAAAGAAAATAAAACACTTCAACTAACTGATAGCATTTGATCTTATATGTCTTTCACAACGTATTGACTCCTATTATGACCAATCTTTTTGTGAAGAATTTGTTTTGATCGTACGTGATGCTTAGTGAGAAAGAAACATCCTTTCTCAATTTCAAAACAAATTTGAATTATTAAAATTAAATAACTAAATCTTCTATACCACGTAAGTGGTTCTCGTTTATCAATCAAACTATTGTTTAATGTTTACTTTCACTTTGCAGTTAACGTATGTTATCACCAAACTCTGGTCCCATTGTATTTCATCTAACTTTGTACTTTGAGCAACGCTATGTGAACTGAACAACAGCGAATCGAAATCTCTGTTGCCTTTTCTTTTTAATTTAAAGGAGACAATTTACTACTGGACGGAGACGAGAGAAAACTGAAAATAGGAGATTTCGGAAGTGCTACTGAAGTTGACGATAGCACAAGAGGAGTCACTGCAAGGCAATTAGTCGGAACTGTGCCATTTATGGCACCTGAGGTAATTTATTTAATTCTGTTTTTTGATTTTCATGAATCATTGTGTTGTCTTCATACCAATCGCATGATATATTTCTCGTACAGCAGTTCAAAATGATAACTTAGAGAAAAACAAAGTTAGTGATCGACGGGTGAACAGGTTGGTGCGTATTATGTAATTTTTATTTTGAAATACGTACGAACATGATTTTTCTTTTCTTTCATGTAATACTTTCAACAAAAAATCTGTTTCAAGTCTTCTTTTTTTTATTCATTATTTACATATATACAGTATACAGGTAAACAAATTCATTGGTATGCAATGTTTTCAATATACATGTATCTGTTGTTTAAAACAATGTATTTCTTATACATGTGTATAAAATGTCAGTTATACAAATCTTTGTGAATTGTGTTCAAAAATCTTGCGTCTACTTTTCATACTTAAAGTAATGATAGATAATTTCAAATTCTGTTGTAAATACTTTAAAGATATTGTAATCTAATGACCAGTTCTCAGTTATGAAATATGACTTATAAAACCTACAATTGTTAGCACGATATTTACAAAAAAATATTCTGGGTCTGTTTCAAGTCTTAATATTTCAAAGGTCGCACGATATCAGCAATATTCCGGCGCAAGCGATATATGGAGTGTAGGCTGCTGCATTGTTGAGATGGCTACAGGAAAAATGCCCTGGATATCTAAAAACTACAGCGATTTCAATCTTATTTTCAAGGTATAGCTTGAAATGAAATGCTGAATGTTTCTGTAGTTTAAGATTTATTCATAGGTATATATTTTGTTTATACAAAAGTAAACAAATGTATGTTTTCTTCTAATATACATGTATTTGTATCATTATTTTTTTTTAATCATTTAATCTTTTGAGAAAAGTTTATGTAATAAACCTGAACGGACTTTTATTGTGAAACAATCAAAAATGTAGTTCTTGAGTTTGTTGACTAAAACAAATAAGCAGGGTTTTCTCAGTTGCTGCATGTGACGAAAACACATTTGGTCCTCTGTTACAATGTTTACAAATCTGACTAACGGTATTTCATACTCGAATATTAAGACTAGAAGTTGTATGTATCGTTTAGTTGTTTTCTTTTCGTAAGGAAAATGCAAATAGGTGATCTGTATGTTACTGTATATTTTTTCTCTAGATTGGTAGCTTGTGTGACACTCATGATGTCCCAGATGAATTGACTTCCACATTGGAGAGACTGTCGTCGCCGTTGAAAAACCTGGCGCTATCTTGTCTAGCTATCAAACCTAACCTGAGACCCTCCGCAGATGAATTGATAAAGTCAGAAGTACTTGATTAAATAGAGCAGGAACCATGTGGAGGATACTGTTTTAGTTTAAACGCCTTTGAATCATGCTAGAGGAACAAATGTTCGCAATAGCATGGAACATTTATGTTTAACCATTGCATCAAACCGTGTTGTAATAATAACAATCGGAACATCACTCGGCCTTTTCCGTAGAAATTCCGTTATTTCTACGGAAAAGGCCGAGTGATATTCCGATTGCTCATAATGATGGTGACAGTTATGCTATGATAATTGTCAACATTTAGTTATCTGAATTTGCCTAATTTTCAAAAACAGCAGAATTCAAAGTAAATGGAATTGTATTAAAGGCATAATGATTTTATTTTTCAAAAGAATTGTTATTTTCAATCACTTATTAACTATATCAAAAAAGTCATTAGAATAGAAACATACAATAAACAGTGATTATGGTGGATTTTGAACTTAAATTTAAATAAAATTCCAAAGCCATTGGACACATCCGCTGCGACACTGATGCTAAATGAACACTAGATGCTTCAATAAAGTTAAATTAATGGCGTTTGAGGAATATAAGAGAGATGCTCTTATTAGATATGTAATATCTTTTTATGTCATATGTGTTTCAAGTGTTTATTTTGTTGGATATATTTTGAAATGAAAATTATGTACACATATTTAGACAGTGTTATTAAATGTAACATTCAAGTTTTTTCGTGACAACATGCCTCTATTCAGTCGTAGTCCTCTTTGTCATCGATAACTATTTTACTAGCTGGCTGCTCACAAACCCGACCATATCCGAACGGTTCCGTATAGGGATGTCAAACCACCACCTTCCTTGCCCAAAACTGAAGGCATTAATTACTAAACAGGTGCTAGTGGTAACAAAATATGTTTGTAAAATATGTTCGCCCCCCTGACGGCAGACAATTAGTCAATTAGTTGTTTTGGAGAAAAGTCACCTTTATCTGTTGACATCAAAGTCAATAGGTATCATCTACTTGTCATGATCAATCAAAGTACCAATTTGGAGGACACTGTGTCAAAGCGTCTTCTAGTTATTGAACAGATACATTTTATTGCGTCGAAGATCTCCGTTACCTAGACCTTTGACAATTTGACCTAGAAATATATACGAGACATCTACTGGTCATGACAAACATACCTACAAGGAAACGCAGGGCACTAGGCCAATGGGTTCTCTTCTTATTGATTAGACAGTCTTTTTGTTAAAGGTCTCCGTGACTTTGACCAGCTGACTTCAAAAACAATAGAGGTCATATACTGGTCATGACCAACCTACATACAAAGTTTGATGACACATAATAAAGTGCTCTCTAGTAATTGATCAAACAAGTTTTTTCTGTGGCATTGACCTTTGACCTGATGACATCAGAGTCAATAAGGATGATCTACTTGGCATGACAAACTAACCTACCAAATTTGAGATACCTAGGCCGTATCATTCTTCAGTTATTTATCAACAATGGTTTGTCTACAGACAGACTGCCGGGCCGACATGTGCAAACCAATATTACCCTCCATCTTCAAATTGGGGCATAACAAATTGAATGTATATTCGTGCCCGTTCAGTTAAGGTAAATAAGTCTATATGCATGCAACACAGCACAAAACATGTGCTCAATGTACTGTTACATAAGCGTTTAAGTTGTACTTTTATTACTGCATGGAATAAAGAAAGGCATGTTTAAGGTAGCGTCTCAATTCAGCTGAAAGTTTATCCGTCTGACTCCTTAAATGTTCATATCTTTCTTATTATGAATAGAAAGAAAACCTATAACTTTATCAGAATGGTCTTTACAATCTCTAAACGAATAAAACAAAATAAATGCCGGTGCTGATTACATAAATGAAGAAATGGGTCATTGAATGAAATGGCGTTTCTTACCTACCTGTTTTCAGCTCTTGAAGGGGTAACCTCTTGTGCCCAACATTTTTAATACATTTTAAACGTTATTCCCTGATCGACGAAACTTGAAAAATGATTTTCGAAAACGTAACTTTATGATAATATTTGTATGGTTAGGGAATGTAACCTTCTAACGAAGAACATTGTATTAAAGCTGGTACTCTATTGAAGTGTAAAATTAAACGAACACAATAACCAGTATAATTCATATCGTATTTCTTAACCATTATCCTGTAACACTTCAAAATTGAGGATGAGTAAGATATTTCATCATACACAGTGTTCTATTTCTTTGTTTATTTTGTCACAAGATCTTTCTATTTGTTTGTTAAGAAAATGAAAGGACTTTTCAAAAATTTAAAAGCTTAAAAGAAAGATATCACCTTCTAAGATACAGAACAGGAAATATCAAGTATCATTTTCGTAGAAAAAATAATGGGTTTAGACATGTTATTTACTTAGACACAATCCCTGTTATTTAAATAATTTCGTGCAACATCAGGGCTGTGAGATGAAAATGTAGTATTTTTTATTTGACAGTAATAAGAATGTTTGATATGATTCGACTAAGGTGTTAACTTTAGTATGTTTCGGGTGCTATAAATGTACTCTTATTTTCAGAAATTAGGTGTTAAGCTACATGTACAAGATTCAAAAACAGGGCACCAAGTAAAAATTTAATATTTATGTCCTGTCCATCCCTGATGTTTGCCTTGAAACATAAACGCGATAAGGTCACTTTAGAACATTATAATCATGGTTATTCGACGATAGCGAATCTTCTTGAAAAACTAGTAATATGGCAACGGCGCAGTATATACCCGGGACCCTGATGGTGACAAGGATTTGCTTTTACCACTTAGGTGTACACATAGATAATGAAGAGTTCAATCATTTAATACTCCTGAACCTGTGTTGAATGTCAAAACATTAGCAGCAACAGACAACAAGAAGTGCACGTTTCAACAACAAGAGTTTAAGTTGACTGACTGTCCGGTAGGAGGCAAAGAAGTCCTATGAACAAACAAAAGATCATATGCCTTAATAAAACAGGGTAACATACAACAATTGAGCAACAAAAAGGGTAATCAGTACTTAGAAATCAATACAAGATCAGAGAGTATTCTCCCTTTGACCTTTATCACCAGAGAGCCAAGTTAAGGTCATAAAAGTTGTTTCCCTTTTAAACAATCAACACTGGCACTGTTTCACATTATTTATATTCCTGATTACGTGAAGAATTGTGGAAATTGAAAATTTTTGTGACAAGATGCAGTTAGCCTAATGTCAAACTGTCTGCATCAGAAATACATACATTTTTTTCTTTGACATACCTTTCTTCATCAAGCCTTTACATTTGCAAGGTACCACATCTATTTTATTAGAGAAAGTTACAAATTGTACAAACTTGCTCGAGAAGTATTGTGGTATGAGCGTCAACACAATTTATACAGACATACTGTAGTACCTGTAAAGGTATGTTTGGTCAAACTGGTAGAACTGGTATAATGTACTGTCCTTCGAATACAAAGATGAAAATAAAATTCACCCCATATGACAATTAGTCTACTAGTATTGTCTTATACACATGGGTCAGTAAATGTAATGTTGTATAAAGATAAGTGGTCTTAGTCAACAATAGCAACAGAAGAAAAACACTTTGGAGGCCGACGATAAATATCACAAAGTACGAGGAGATTATGGAGAAGGACTGGACATGAAACACAAGTTTTTAATTTGTAATTTCGTGCGTTTGTCAATCTGGTAAATCATACCACTCATTGTACACTAGAAAAGAAACATGTTTTAGTTTTAACATTAAAACGACCTTATAAAACATTGGAATATTATCTACTACTAGTAACACGAGGATATTATTGATCTTGCTGAGGTATCAAAATAAAATCATTTTTCTAGAAAAATATTGGTTCTTCTCTAGCATCAGAAACAAATAAACACGAAATATAATCTGATCCCTTTTTCAGGAACATCAATTTTTTGTAGTTATATACTTATATATAGATACAGGTCCAACTTATTATGCATTGTATGATTTCTACTGATACATGTTAAATATTAATTATCTATGTATTATCTAAATCATTCAATACTAGAAATGAGTCCCCAGTGGTGTTTTTGCCACTGACCGTTCCAAGGCGGTGCCCCACTGTGTTCCTTTAATTGTTCGTTTTGTCCTCGTGTGTTTGCTTTGTGTGCTGATGTGTGTTGGTGGTGTGTGTGTGTGTGTGTGTGTGTGTGCATGGTTGTGTGTGTGTGTCGTGTGTGTGTGCGTGTGTTGGTGGTGTGCACTTCTGGGTGCTGTGGGGTTCGTTTTGGGGAGGCTGCGTTTTTGGTACGTGGCATTCCCTGTTTGATATTATTTTTGTTTTTTTGTATTAGTCTTGTATCTTCATGTATTAGTTAAGATGAAACACTTTTCATGCTGGTTTTTCGTTTCATGGTTATTTTTCAATGATACACAAGGACGGTGAAATGATAAAACGTTCCAATAAGACCAGGGAGGGAGAAGATAATTAATGCAATGCCTTTGACAATGATGATGTATGATACCATTTCTTCATCGGTGATCAAAGAAATTCTTACATACTTTTATACTCTGCTCCCTGCTTGATGAAACCGTAATACTTGAAGGCACAATATAAAAAATTTAAATGATTAAAGATATCAATTCATGAAGTTCAAGCTTTTGTGAGACAGACGCTACTTAGCATCGAATGAAGAACTCAAATATCAACGAAATCGGCTGGTGTAAATTCATTTTATCAAGTGACATAATTAAATTTTCAAGCTGCTATTCCAAATGTAATGATTTGATAAAAAAAGGTTGTTATTTTGCATCTCATTGACACTTTAGTTAAAATAATGGTTGATTATTCGACGTTACCAAATCATCTTGAAACACTAGTAATATGGTGACATCGGTGCAGTATATACCCAGACCCTAATGGTGACAATGATTAGTTTTTACCACTAAGGTGTACCTGTACACATAGGTAATGAAAAGTCCAATCATTTAATACTCCTGAACCTGCATTGAATGTCAAGACATTAGCAGCAACAGCAAGACCAATAAAAAACATAAGAAAATGATATTGACTACAAGAAGTGCACATTTCAACAACAAGAGTTTAAGTTGGCTGACTGTCCGATAGGAGGCAAAGAAGTCCTATGAGCAAACAAAGGATTATCTGCCTTAATAAGAAAAGGTTACATACAACAATTGAGCAACAAAAATGGTAATCAGTACTTAGAAATCAATACAAGATAAGAGAGTATTCTCCCTTTGACCTTTATCACCAGAGAGACAAGTTAAGGTCATAAAAGTTGTCTCCCTTTTACACAATCATCACTAGCACTATTTCACATTATTTATATTCCCGATTACGTGAATAATTGTGGAAATTGAAAACTTCTGTTACAAGATGCAGTTAGCCTAATGTCAAACTGTCTGCATCAGAAATGCATACATCTTTTTCTTTGATATACCTTTCTTCGTCAAGCTTTTTTATTTGCAAGGCACCACATCTATTTCATTAGAGATTGTTACAAAACTGTATAGACTTGCTCGAGAAGAATTGTGGTAATGTAGTATCTGTAAAGGTATGTCATGTCAAACTGGCAGAACTGGTTCTGTATAATGTATTGTCTTATACACATGGGTCAGTAAATGTAATGTTGTATGAAGATAAGTGGTCTTAGTCAACACTAGTAACAGAAGAAAAACACTTTTGAGGCCGACGATAAATCTAAAAAAGTACGAGGAGATTATGGAGAATGACTGGACATGAAACACAAGTTTATGTTTTGAAATTTTGATATGTAATTCCATGCGTTTGTCAATCTGGTAAATTATGCCACTCATTTTACACTAGAAAAGAAATATGTTTTAGTTTTAACATTGAAACGACCTTATTAAATATTGGAATATTAACTACTACTGTACTGTTTACACAAGGATAATATTGATCTTGCTGAGGTATCAAAATAAAATCATTTTAAATTTCTAGAATAATATTGGTTCTTCTCCAGCATCAGAAACAAATAAAATAAAAAGTATTCTGACCCCTTTTTCAGGAACATCAATTTGTTTGTAGTTATATGCTATACACATTTTATGATTTGTACTAATACATGTAAAAATATTAATTATCTATGTATTATCTAGATAATTCAATACTAGAAATGAGTCTTGTATTATTCTTGTATCTTCATGTATTAGTTAAGATGAAACTTTTTTCATTCTGGGTTTTCTTTTCATGTTTTTTTTCAATGATACACAAGGACGGTGAAATGATAAAACGTTCCAATAAGACCAGGGAGAAGATAATAAATGTAATGCCTTTGACAATGATGATGTAAGATATCATTTCTTCATCGGTGATCAAAGGAATTCTTACATACATTTTACTCTGTATCAAAATAAAATAATTTTTATAGAAAAATATTGGTTCTTTTCCAGCATCAGAAAGAAATAAACATAAAACGTATTCTGTTCCCTTCTGACTTTAAGTTGGCTGGCTGTCCGGTAGGAGGCAAGGAATTCCTATGAGCATACAAAAGATCATCTGCCTAAATATAAAAGGGTAACATACAACAACAAAAATGGCAATCAGTACTTAGAAATCAACACAAGATAATGGAGTATTCTCCCTTTGACCTTTATTACGAGAGAGCCCAGTTAAGGTCATAAAAGTTGCCCCCCTTGTATACAATAAAGGCTAGCACTGTTTCACATTATTGATATTCTAGAATAAGTAATTGATTATCTTGAAATTGAAAACTTCTGTGACAAGATGAAGTTAGCATAATGTCAAACTGTCTGCATCAGAAATGCATACATCTTTTTCTTTGATATACCTTTCTTCGTCAAGCTCTTTCATTTGCAAGGCACCACATCTATTTTATTAGAGATAGTTACAAAACTGTACAAACCACGGGTGGTTAACTCTCCCCACCACCACATATGTGGTTAAAGAAAACTGTCGGGCGCGCAATTCCGGGGTGGTGGGGTTTTATAGAATAAACGAGAACTGTTAGTATTTAGAGTTTTCATTCGATTTTTCTCATGTCTATTCAATTATGCACAAGGACGTTGAAAAGACAAACTATTCCGACTGCATCATGTTGAAAATAATGACTGCGATACAATTGACAATGATGATGTCCGATAACATTTCTCCATCGGTGTCGAAAGGAACTCTTACATACTTTTATATCCTTTACCCTGTCTGACGAAATTTGTTTTTACAAATTTATTTTATCTTGTGACATAATGAAACAATCAAACTAACATTCCAAACATTTATATTTTGATAAAGTAAGTTGTTATTTTGTATCTCTTTGATCTGGTATTGCCAGATCAAAAATATAATGACTGGAATTAAACAGTCCGGATTTTAACATCAGTACAAACATTTCAAAATAATTCAGCATGTAAGATAAAACAACAAAACACATAGCATATGACTATATTTTGGAAAGAAATGGATGAGGTGCATAAAAGTGATAATTTATATAGCCTCTTAATCTGTCCATCCATCTATCTCTAACAATGAATTTACCAGGAAACACGGCGTAAAGCTTTTGCAGCATTGAACACCTTTCTGCATGTTGTCGTGTTTGTTGTTCTCTGTCTTCTAGATATTATTCTCGTTTACGAAACAGAGTTCCTATTAAAGCTTTCAAACACATTTTAGTACATGTGTATTTAATACATTAAAATAAAATTTTCTTGCTTAATGTTCTAAACTAACAACAAATAACTATGAAACGTCAATCATCCAAAATGCAATCAGCTGATATGTACAAAAAGATGGTCATGTATAAAAGATTTAAAGCATTTTTCGAAAGAAGACCAAATAAGGCATACAAACAATGCTGCAAAGAGTTTTCACTGACGATTCACATACAAACTGTAAACATTTTTCAGTAATTCTTAGTTCTTTGCAAGCAAGATAGATATATGTACTTGTATGACAAGTTTGGCAAAAAAAATTAAATTACCCCAGTGTGTCTAGAAATAATTGTAGATATTGTATTTTTCTGATATATTAATGATATACAAACAAAAGAATATGATGTAATAATTAACACATAATTAACGACACAAAAATAAAGATCTATATTAGTCGCGTTCGGAGTTAATCAGTGACCTCACTGCCTGCGATGGTGTACTAGATTGAAATTCAACTTTGTTTCAGCGTTATCCAAATCTTGAATGTATGTAATAAGAGCCACCATTGTAGTAAATTCCGAAACGTCTAAATAAAGTAAACATTCTAAAGGAACGCTTTAAACGAATGCTCAAACCGTAATTATTAAACCTATACTGGCAAGCAAAAACTTAAAAAATATATTACTAGTATGCCATTATCAGTAGTGTTCCAAATTTGGCAAGGATTTCATATGATATGTCAACTTAATTCCTTTAATTGTTCCTTTAATTGTTCGTTTTGTCCTCGTGCTTTGTATGCTAGTGTGTGTTGGAAGTGTACGTGTGTGTGTGTTGTGTGTGTGTGTGTGTGTTGGTTGTGTGCACTTCTGGGTGCTGTGGGGCTCGTTTTGGGGAGGCTGCGTTTTTGGTACGTGCTTTTCCCTGTTTGATATTATTTTTGTTTTTAACTTAAGCGCACATTAAACAGTCATGTGATAGAACATTGTTTATAAAATCAAATTCTATGAGAGGTGTGAATATGTTTAACCATTATACTATAAAAGAGTATATTTTCTTTCAGAAGGGTTATGTGTCTGACTTTTATAACAAATATGCGTTTAACTTGCTCAACAGCCAAAAGCTAGAAAAAAAAAACAGATACACAGTTACGAATATATCAGCTATCCCATACACATGTATCACTTATTAAGATACACTTGGTCTATTCAGATTTTAGTTAAATGCTTTGGTTAGGTTTTTTTATGTATATTATCTAAAATAATATGGTCTACTGTTGGAAATATACTTTACAAATATCTCAATTTAATTGTATTTGTTTCTGTTCTGCATTGTATTGTCAACAGAATGTGACAAAATAGTTTGCATAGATCCGTATCACCAACTCAGTCGGTCCTGTGTCCATTAATGTCCATTTTTCCTGGCTTGGATAAGCATATTTCTTTTACACAGCTGAGCTAATATAGATATAGGAAACTCAATAAGTATGTAATATTATTTGGTTAGAAGTTGAATGTCCAATCAGAGGCTTCACGAATAGAAGTCCTTCAGTTACTTTGTCCAACTAGTCACCTACACCTGTTAAATGCCACTTTCACTTCTGTCTGCAGAATCTGAAACAAGACATGAAATGTATTTAAAAGTATTGTTTCTATTACGTAGTTCAAATTTATAGATAATACATTTACATTTATAATCCGATTTGAATACGATCAAATATCAATTACATATCAGCCAAAGTGTTTGGTTAAGATCTATGGAACGTAAATAACATTTTTCAAATTCTATTTTAAATCTTTGTGATTATATTACGTTAAACAGACATATTGCACGAAAATGTTTGGTATAAAAGAGAGATAAGGTGTTCGAAATATACTGTGTATTGTGCTTTGAAACCTTAAAAACTGACTGAAACTGGCTAGAAATGCACGATTTAATTCTTTGGATCCATTTCTGACAGTGTCACGGTAGGCTAATTTGGGTATACTACGAAGGTACTGGTGAACGCCAGAACCGAGAGCCTCTCATAAATGCATCAGATGCCATTGATGAGGATATTATTAATATTGAAAGCTCTGTAATAAGTAATCCTGCGTGGGAAAAAGATATGAAAAATAGTTTGTGAACAGTTTTGACAGTAATTGTATAAAACAATGTTCTTGGTGGACTCGAAAATATTTGTTTATACAAAGGTGTGTAGTTTTGATGTTATAAACAAACTAACCTAGAAAGTGTCTGATATCATTATTAGTCCAACTGAGGGCTGTAACCTTATTAAACGCATACATAGTACTGTGATTACAGTAACTAGGTCAATCACACCCTAGATCTCATTGGTCGCCGTGATTGACCTACTCTTTGGCAACCAATCAAACTCAATCTTTGGCTATACTGGCTGGAAATTGCAGCCAGGTAAATCTCTCCTATTTCGGAAACAGAAAAACACTTTTGATAGGTATAGGCATGATGGGAGACATGCCGAGGTCTCATCCACAAATTCAAGCTAACATATTTGCTCTTATGGACGGACCTTTATAAAATTTGCTTCAAATCAAATCAAATCAAGGTGATCACAGTACAAAACAAATTTTGGTTCGATGATGAATGTAAAAATTTAAGAGCAGATTATTCTCTTTGTAAAAGAAATTAAAGAAGAAACAGGTCAAGAAATGATTATATATCTATGTTACAGAGTAGTAAAAGATATAAAGTTATAAGTTTAAGTCATTTAATGACGATATTGTTAGAAACTAAAAGGTTTAAAAACAAATACTGACCAACAAGCATACTGGAGTTTGCTGAATAAATACTCCTCTGATAGCAATCCTGTTGTTCGTGAAATTACTAATGAACCTTTTACGAGCATTTTAGTAATTCAAATGAGAATCATCTTAATGATGAAAATGAAGAGAACGATTATCCTTGAGAATATCACGGACACTAATGTTCCATTTACAGAATATGCATTTAAAATTGAACAGAATCGCTTGCAAAATAACAATAGCTATGGTGGGTCCTTTGTAAATGGTTCTAAAGTGTGGGCTGTGGAAAATGTCGATAGTATTGATAGGTTTCAGCTAAGTATGTAAACTTATTCTAAATCTAAAACAGCCCACCCCCTAACTGTATTATATATGGTGAACTTAGTATTACCCCTCTGTCTGTAAAAATTTAAAATAGAATGCAACTTTTTTGAGGTAAGTTAAAAAGAAGACTAGATTTCCAGTGTCCTTTATAGAACACATTAACGACGCATTATTTGCTTAATTTATTGTTATTTATTCTCCTTCGAGCTTCAAAAAGGTTGTTAATGATAGACTGAATGATCACTTTGTTCAAATCGAAAGGGGTAGATTTAAAGGCATTCAAAGAAAACTTGTAATTCTGAGCTTTGGGTGAGTTTCACTACACTTTTATTTGTACCAATTTTACTGTTAATATAATTTTAGATATTTAAGTCAATATTAATTTTAGATTCCTAATGCCTTGAGTTCTCACAATTGATGAACTGTGAAGATAAAAAACATTGTAAGAATTAGAAACATATAGCATAAAAATCTCATTAGTATGCACTTAATAGAATTTATCTGATAGATGATCTTACTCTCCACTCGTATATGAAATATTTGCTCAATACTTCATTTGTATTTGTTATTACATTTGTTTTGTAAAGAATTCTGGATTGACAAACTTTTCAACTATTTTTATTTCAGAATTTAAACTCGTATACTAGGCTTGAGGACAGTAAAACGGTGCTTGCTTACTTAGATCAAACAAGAACGTAAGAGGTTGAATTGAAAGCCAATATGTCGGCGTCCACTTTTAATTCTATAACGCTTTCCTAACAAATAGCCGCAATATCATCACAAAACAAAAATACAGCATTTTGACAAGATTCGACCATGCCTTACCTGGACGCTGACATATTGGTTTGAAGTAAACCAATATATCCTTCGTACCAAAAGAGAAACTTTTCCATGATGCAAATTATTGAGCAATTATTTGTTTAAAGAGCAAATAACGTTTAACACAAAAATATTTTCGCATTTAACATTAAGAACAAACACGTTTAAAATATTGAATAATGATTTTGAGACTTAAAAGAAATATATTTTTGTAATAAACAACTTTTCTTTTTTGCTTTAAATGTGTCATAACATATTTAATGGGAAGAAAATAGTTGTGCATTAAAAGAACATAGAATTCAATGACTAAATTTAAAATATTGATTAGATATTTTGTGGCATTAAATAAATATTTCTATTTTGCAATAAACAATGCACGAGATCGAATAAAAGTATAAAAATCGACAATATACATAAAAGATAATATATTGCACGACATTGCACGCCATACATTGATATCAAAATTCCTTGTTATCATTTTCTTACATAAAATAATTATTTCATTGGTCAGCAGGTTGTGAACTTACCAACCTCTATTTTAGATCTACAAAAGACCATTTGGAAAATTAAGCTACAAAGTCTACCAAGTGAGTAGAGGTACAAGATTAACATAAAATAGCAAACCTTTACTATGATGTAGGTAACTCAGCTTTTATCATTTTTTTCACCAGATCCTGAGTACACTGACAGTAGAGGTCTGCGTTTCTATGTCAACAGTGGTAAAAGCGGGCTCTTACTAAATCTTAACTCAACGGAAGACAGGGCAGCTAAGGCTTTGACGTTATTACAAGTTCTGCTCGTTATCGATTTACACAGAGACGCATATTTTTCTGAACATGGCATGACTAAATTGCGAGCCACCAATCATGAAATTCGTGTTTATTTAAAGAATAGAATAGACTAGTATAATCTGATATTTTTATTTTTAAAATACATTGAATTCTTAACATGTGTTGAGAGTTGTCGGTCAGACAGAAGATATGCATGCTGGTGACCACAGTCTACACGAATAAAAAATATTTCGCTGAATGTTTTGCATCTGGTAACAGAAAGACGGTAAATAGCTACTTTGCTTCAGGTACAGAGGAAGATGTAAAAAAACTAAAGAAGGTTTTTTGGAGAGGACGGATTGGGCTTCTAATTTGTGAAAACGGAGATTTAACGTTCGAAGAAATGGATCAGGTTCTTGCCGATGTACGAAAGGAACTAAATGAGACTACAAACTACATGTATTACTGCTTTATATGCGTAATTTTGATTCACGGAAATAAAGTAAGTACTTTTCAGTCATTCGTACTTTATATATAGGTCATTTATATTTAAGGGTTTAATTAGTTTCAACAGTTTGTTTATCTTATTCATATGCGGACGGTTCACCTGACCATCGTTCCTTGGAAGGACCAACACTATACTCCATATCTCAGTAACTGCCAGCTTTCTGCTTTACACAACACCCTCAAGAAAAGTAGATAAATGTGTTATAACCTACCGTATACAAGTATATAGTCTTCAGGTTTCCATTGCACGAAAGGTGATTTCTAATAAAGGCGAATGGACCTACACCAATAAACATATTTTTTGTTATAAATATTCACATAAAAATGTCGTATCTGCCACATAATCTAGACAATCGATAAGATGCCGTATCCGCCACATGATCTAGACAATCGATAAAATGTCGTATCTGTTACATAATCCTGACAATCGTCTACTTAATTGACTTTCTTCTTTATGAATCTTAGGGTCGTTCAATGCAGGACGAACAATTTATTACGAAAGCGACATATATACTGCACAGTTACAATAAAGATAGCTCATTCATATACATTTGTACAGTGTTTTAATGTATAAGTCCTATCTCTTTTAGCCTTGACTTTTAAAGAAATATCTTTGTCTTAAACCGATAGCTATAAAACTTTAAAATTTCCATATTGAGTTTATGGGCAATACCTATGCTGAAAACACTGAGAATGCTTTAAAAACATATAAATGTATAGTTATACTGAGTTATTTCTCTTATTGAAAGATAATTATTAAGATTTACCTAGAACAGAAAGAGTGAATTCTTATTATTTGACCAGGATAGTCAAGAAGATTTTCACAGGTTTTCTTTATATTCAGGAGAAATGCACCTGTGATACAGATTCATATTTTGTTCATGACTTTGGCAATGCTCATTTCTTCAAGCAGACTAAATCAGTAATGTCTTTCTTACAAATATGATGGAAACTTTAAAGGGTAATATTATTGTATTTAGTGATATCTCTATAACCTAAACTATTTCCTGATGTCAGCTGATAAACAGTAAAACGGTTCACCAGATATTGTGTATATAAAACAAGATTTCACACTTATAGCAAATGATGTGCACTAACCTCATAGTTTTGTTATCGTATATATTTCAGCATGGTATTAAAACAAGGAATGGCAGAATAAAGCCAATAGATGATATACGTGATATGTGAAATTTTCAACAATCAACATATACCCAACTTCACAGGTGAGTACTACATGTAAAATTACTACTGTTCACTCCCAGGTATTTATCAATTACTTCTAGTGTGCTTTTAAAAGGGCACTGGTCACAATTTGTTTTAACATTGAAATTCAAATCATGTTAAACTTGAAACGCAAGTGTGACAACGACAAACATGTACAACGTATACATTTTCTGTATTTTTTCTCACAGGCCGGCCAAAAATCTTTATAATCCAGGCATGTAGAGGCAATAAAGAACAGACATGATAACGAATTAGCATAGACATCCAATGTAGAATTTATCAATGCACAAACTATCCATTTTAAATTATGTTCATACATTCAAAAACTTATCTTCATTTATCATCTATATTTCTTGATAAGATATGTCGCATTCCGAAGGGAATCCGGTTCGTTCCTGGTTTATCACCGAATGCATGAACGTGATTTGGGAATGACATATGAATGATCATTAAGAGGAAATGCTAATTAAAGTCAGGGAAAAGTCGCGCTAAACTGGTCTTAAGATGATAAAGCTGGCGGAGCAAAACAGATGCCATGTATTTGGAGCACGCTGACAAAACGACTTATGCTGTAAACAAACGTCATTGTGTAAAGCTTGAAAATTAGAAAGTATGTAAATAATTAATTCATTAAATTCTGAAGCATACTGAGTAGAATGTATATATATATAATGTAAATAAGTTGGGGTCTGGATATGTTTTTTTACTTTCTTCATCATTCAAATTTGGTAGCACGTTGGACTCATGTCTTGCAAAGGCAGCAGCAGTTCGAGGTTTATCGATCTTTAGTGAAAGTGAATAGTTTTAGAAATGAATGACAATGTAGCGTAAGAATATATATTGACATTTTTATTTAGTTCAAAATTAATAAGCCGCAGCTTTCTTCAGGAGGCAAAGATTTTAAATACTTTGTATCTAGTGACAACGTTTGTATTTCTTACAGCGACAGCAAAGAAAACTGGGGGTAATTAACAAATTCTGTACTAAAAAACTGTCGGAAACTTTGTCTGTTGCATGACTTTTGATAGAACCAAAACATTCCCCATTTCTTTGTATCAGTTGCTCAAGCCTGAGAATAACAGTATAATATTAGAGCACATATGTGTTGTATGGGCAAGTGAGATAGTGTCACCTTGTAGTATGCCGTTTTAAAAAAGATGCAGGCGTTTAACGAATCTCGCTAACGGAAATGGCAGTTAATTTTTTAATCGGTTAAAGGTGAAAGCAAATTAGATCAATGATGATGTTTACGCTTACAGCAGTATGGCATGATGTGAAAACCACTGAAAGTTGTGTGTTTCAACCGTTTGTTCCTTTTTCTGCCCAAATGATATTACAACTACCCCGCATGAACTACTAATAGATATTACATGTATGGTAAAATGCTATCAGAAACATGTACATGTACAACGATACAACTGTACACAATGTGTATAATTAGCTACTGATGATATCAGCCGTGAATGTGAAAACAAACAAAAACATGGTAGCGCTGTCTTAAATGATTGACAGTTGCATTTTCGATTTTGTTTTCACATTTGATCGACTTACTATCGTAGACGAGACCCTTGTCATTTCTTGTATTAATGTACGTCAGAAATAGAATAGTCCTTCCATATGTTAGTAAGTAAAATAGGTTGGAATATGAACATCGTAACAAATACATGTACAATGAACTTTTAGTAAATATGTAGGCAGTCCTGCATTAGTTATACATCTTACCGCCTTCGTGGTCGAGTGGATAAGGTCGTTCACTTGTTAACACAAAGGTCATTTGTTCGAGCCTTGCTACTAACCATGCTTCTGTGTGAGAAAGTTTGCAGTTTCTTGCGGTGGATAAGGGTATCATACTGGTCCTTTTCAGGAATGATAGTAAGGTAAACTGCCCGCCTGTATATGACTGAAATACTGGGTCAAAGACTTCCACGATACAAGTTGAACATTTCCTAAGTCAATAACTCGGCCCTTGCTAGTGAATGCTAATACAAAACTCAAGGTACAGATCTTCATCCCAAGATGAACATTTACGGAAGGTTTCATGACTATGTCAAAGCCTTGTGAAGATACGCATGACACAATTAAAACACTGCAAATTTTCACAAAGTCAAAGGCCATAACTCCACCCTCAAGATGCCCAACCATGTAGGTTGATGAACATTCCTTTAAACTTCCATGGCTCTAACTCAAATGCTTTTGGAGATATGCCAAGTGTTACAGACGGTCGGACGGATGCCACTACACGGGTGGTATGACGTGGTATATCAGTGTTCTCAAACATCACAATGACCATTTAAGGAACAAACTTGACCATTTCAAGTACCCAGCGTTTTTGTGGACACACACATGGTCACAAAGGGGTACATCTATATCATTCCTAATCCCCCACGTGTGGGGGTGCATAAAATGCGTTTTCATGATGCCGATGTCTCTTCTACGGTATTCACGTAAAAAGCATATAAATTATAGTTTAAAGTTTTTGCATTTCAGACCTTCATTATGTCTAGAACACTCGACCCGAGACAGAACTTGAGCTATGTAAGAGAACATACATTAATTGAGGCGTTATGATGAGTAGGGATAACAAGACGGCTGTGATGGAACTATATCTCTTAACTTGGAACCATTTCTCTAAAAAGTAGATGGCAATGCCAAGGTCGCTGACGTACATCACACAAATGATCAATATTAATGAGTCCTTAAGAGTACACGCAACTTCTCCACATATGCTGACTGAACTTTTCTAACCACAAATGCTGATTGAACATTTCTAACCACAAATGCTGTTCTCCATTGCGCTTGTTTAAAGTGGCTTAGCCATGGATGGAACCATGGTTTGTCCGAAGTATGAAACGACGTCAAGGCAAAGTATACTTAAAATATTTTCTACACACAACATATCCCTGGTTCCATAATAGTTTCGTCCCACACTGCCCAGAGTACAAGCTGCATAGTCCGTTATAATCTTTCCCACACTTTCTCAATACTACTTACTGATTTTCTGTTTATTGAAGTATGGTGTTAATTTGTTCAAAGCCTCTGTGCAATAAAATCCGTTAAAGATGCTGGCCCTATAACTTTGCCTAAAGGGGAACGAGATGTGAAATGTGCTCGTGTTGGTCAATGTTGTACTGTATACGAATATATAGGAAGTAGGCAGTAGCAGTAGCATCAGTATGAAACGTGAAGTTGGCAGCATCAGTAGCACAGCAGTAGCAGTAGCAAAATTATAAAACGTGAAGTTGACAGTAGCAGTAGCTCAGCAGTAGCAGTAGCAGTAGCCTAGCAGTAGCAGTAACAGTATTTTAATAGTAGGAGTAGCACAGCAGTAGCTCAGCAGTAGCAGTAGCTCAGCAGTAGCAGTAGCTTAGCAATAGCAGTAGATTTTTTAGTGCTTCAAGGTTTTTTTGACCACACTTTTGTCGCAATAATAATAGTTATTATAAAAATCAAGTCTTCATCTCCATTTATTATAATTGTCATTGTAAATCATCGTATCGTCAGCAACAAATATCCAGCATGAAATAATTTATCTTCATCGTCACCCAGTCATTAATAATCATAATAAGTCATCATGTCCATGTTCATCCTCCAGATGCAGCATTCATCGTGACCATTATCATCAGAATTAGCATCATGTCATCAACATGGTACACGCTCAAGGAATATTACGGCAATTTTATGCACTAGTGGTGTTCGAACTTACGACCTTCCGGTCGCGAACCAAGTGCGCTAGCCACCTGGTCACGCTTCGATGAGGTGAACATTTTACCCAAAGTTTCATGAAATTCCTTACAGATGTTAGCTTTGATGGCTCTGTTTATCTAAACCGAAAACTGAACCAGTGCAGGAGATTACGGCAGCTGAAGTTAGTGCTATTAATGTGTAAACATCTTTTTTGCCGCGACAATAATATTTTGCATTTCTAGTAGTGACGATTTCCGCGGTGCAACTTCATATCTCCATAACTACGTTTCATTAAGATTAATTAAATGTTTAATCTTCCGACGGCAATCAGATAGGTCCTGAAAGTCCTGATTCAACCACGTTTTGGTTTAAACACGTTTACACGAATCAACGATGAAAAACACGTTTTACTATAACAAGAAGACTGTCCTCGCCATTTGGAATGACATCTCCATAAAGGCTCTGGAACACCGGGGTTGGATATAAAGGTGTTTCCTGTGTAAATGGGGCACCACGTAGACAAGTCTGTGCTCGTGAATCAATACATCCGGGCAAATCTAGTAGTTTATCGACATAACAGGTCGGTCTTCTCCCGGAAAGTCATCAACTGGAGGCAATACACATCTCAACCACTCCGGGCATTGTATCTTCCGGGGGAGAAAGCTAAAAGATATAACATATGGTAAATACCACGGCACATAAAACGTATCGGACATACACGAGTCCGACGGGTACGTTGTACACAATACATTTGTAGGTTCCCATAACTGTGCTTACAAATATATATGAACATGTGTTCAAAGACGACTCTTTGTGTACACCATACTATCTTAAGGTTACCCAACAGTAAACGCGTTATAAAAAGTGCTATATTCAATAGGGTAATACGTTACTTCATACGTTCATTAATTAATCTTTCTCATTAACAATAACAACTTGTATTATTATGAAGAATGAAAGTAAAATGAAATGAAACACAATTAAACTGAGTTACTGATTTAAACTGCAGCTTACATTCACTATGTACAATCATTACATGAGACAAGATAATCAATGATTACTGAAACAAAGTAATCATACAATGGCACTTAAGAAAGATTTAAAACAAAAACAAACAGCCCTGATTCCTCGATTTCAGCTGCTTTAAAAATTTACGAAAACGAAATCATAATATGAAATAAAATAACTTACAAAAATCTTTTACTGAAAATAATCTCTACTAAAACAATTTATGAAACAAAATAAAAAGCTTTCACAAATAAATTCATTTACCTTGATCAAGCTGAAGTATAAACTTTACAACATCTCGCATGTCAAGTCAATGTACTGTGATTATCCCTATGAAAAAAATCATTTAGGAATAGTTGATGTTTTATAGATTCAAGCATAAACATCAATCACCCATGTAAATATTACATTTTATAGTATTGTTAGAATACCGAGGTCTGTTCTGTTAAAGCACAGTGTTCCACTATCTTTTGTTAAAAACCCAGGAAGAATATTTGGGCGGAAAGGATTGAAAAACACCAGCAACGATTGATGATATTTAATTTGGGTGTTATAACACCAAATAAATGTCATATAACTGAATGATGAATCAAAATAGTGATACCTTAAATTACAGAAAACAATGTCAATAATCAGCAGTTATGTGTTGATAGTTCTGTAAATATATAAGATGGAACTGTTCAATGTTGTAGTCACACTGTCCACTATGTACTTGAAGATATCGCAAAATACGCGATCCGTTGACTAGGATGTTCAAGACTAAGTGTTAACGGAAAAACGGAATATATATAATAAACGTATTGACGGATTCCGTGTAGGTTTTCTATAACTGTTTATTTAGTAATGTTGACGGATTAACGGATATATTGTATTACCAGTGATGTTTCTTGTTGGTGGTTAACGGATTTCAGGATTAGTTACATTTTAACCAGTACCGAGTTAACGGAAATAGGAAGCCGCCATTTCACTGGAAACGGCAAATATATACCCTTCGGCGTAATGATATCCCTGAGTGATTAGTACTGTTCAGCTACATTCAAACTCCTCATTGTCCAATCAGAATTAGCAACGGATCCGTTAACCAATGAAATCAATCCGTTGAGACATAACACAGTAAGCGTCCACTAGCTGTCGTAAAATATAGATCCGTTAAGGAATCGAAGATAGTTATCCTGTTATGACTAGACAACACTGGTGTTAAAGAAAAACAGTTCCAGGCATATCAGATATAATAGAGTTGCAACAACTTGTCGGTACTTAAATATCTTTCTTGTAAAATAATGAGTCATCACGCTGTAAGAAAGCAGTTCCGTTAGTTTGTAAACATTGATTGTTCGAGTTAAATCTTTGCGTCTGTGATAAACTTTGTGTCTGGTACACGATGTATACAAGTTTTAGAAACTGTTATAGTTATTGAGAGCCCCTTTTGGCTTCTTTACACGTGTTATCTACTGAGTGAAATAGATTGTCATACGTTTCCGCGATCATGGAATCATGTAAAAGGTATCTTGTCATTGCTGCATAAGACTGTTATTTATAAACGGTAAGTCCTACGATACGAAGAATTATCACAACCGATATTTAAAATGAACTACATGACTTTTGTATTATTACAACATATAACACTACCCCCACCTTAATAGAAAGATAATTCTCCTGAATTATGCAATCATATATCCTACAGTCACTAATTGATTAAAGGTATCACTATTGAATATTAGCAATAACAGCAAAATATTTCTTATCATATTTGATAATAAACAACCTTAAACTCTAAAACATAAAATAACATATTTTAAAACATTGTTAAATGTCTGTAATAACTTTAAACTGTAAAACTTCAACATTATACTTTAAGACTTAATCTTGATAATATTAGAATTTACTTAAATGAGCAAAGCTCATGTAGTAATCGTCACTTAACTGTTTCTAAGCTCTGTCCTATAGCTTACACCTTTAGTCATCAAAGACTTAGCACCGTCACATTTCAATTCTCATTATCCTTTAAACGCTCGGATACAATATTCAAAATTCTAAAAGTACACATATCTTCATAAAAACTGCACATTTAACACCTTTAGCCATCAAAGACTTTTACCACTGTCACATTACTTTTCAACAACCATTTAAACTCTTGGTACAATACCGAATTACATGAAAATTGCAGGTTTCTCATCTGAAGTAGAACCAGTAAACACTTGTTACTATCTGCATCAAATTATCATCACTTCTCATGACTCAAAATCATAACATCATGACTGTAATTAACTTGTAACAGTCTCTTATTATCAAGACATACATTTAGTCACTGTAATATTTACTGACTGACTGACAACATTAAAAAGAACATTTTGAACCACGGTATTTGGTCACAATATGCACTGAACTTTCAGTTACTGTAACAAGATGAACTATTGCATTCTTAGTAACTTTTGTTTAAATTTCAAAACCAGGTGTATTTATACTGGCACATGTACATGTAGTACACTTAAAATTGCACTGCACTTTTAGGTAATAAAATTAACTTTTGTATTTTAACACATATAGATATTTTAATTTTAACACTTGTGCACAGAACTTCTGCACATTTATTTCAAAACCAGCTGGATTTTTTTACTGGCACATTTAACTTAAAATTGCTTTGATTTTTTTCATTTATTTTAAAGATTTCTCTTCTAAACTGAGCCTTAATGGAACAACGATGCTGGTTGGGTCAAGCAGTGGGGTCTCACTTTGTTGCTTTAGGGCTTCTAAACATTTCAATTGATGGATTTCTGCCTCTGTTGGTTGTTTGCCAGTTGCGATTTCTCGGAGTACTTGGTGCATGTAGAATCTTGCCCTACAGGAAGCGGTTTCATCCTTTTCTTTGTAATGTTTTGCGGTGCCAGGCAGTGTAAGATAATTATACTTGTCTAACAAGTATGCCCTTGATGTTTTGGCCGAAACACTGTTCTGTACATTTGTCTCTAATCGCATGACGAGAAATTCAAGGGCTAGCAGTCTCCTGTCAGCTGACATTTGTAACCAGTCACTTGGTGGCCATGTTAAGATTGTACCATTTAATGTCAGAGCTATACTTGTGTCTGGTCCCCATTCCCTTCTGGCAGGTGGACATAATGGCATGACACCTGATCTTAATAACTCAATAGCCCTAGATTGAAATTCACTATTGCCATTTATATTTTGTAAAGCTGTCTGCTTCAAGGGTTCGTACCATAATTGGTTTTCAATGGTGCTTTGATTTTGCTGATAAGGATTTTCTATTCCTTGGTTTATCAAGTCACTTACTGCTTTTTCAGTTTCATTCTGTTCATTAATGAGGCTTAAACTTGTTTTCTTTTTCGGTATTATTAACTTTCTTCTCCAGATTTTGTCTTCTCCTTGTTCTAATTCAATCTTTCTACCTTCTTGGTTGAGTGTAACTATCTCATTGGTATCATAATCAAGTTTTCGTTTCAAACCTACAGTCTTTCTCACAGTTTCCTCATTATTACAGGTGTTTACTTCATCTTGAACTGGTGTGCTACTTCTAGTGTTACTTTCAGTGCTTTGATTTTTCAGTTCATTATTGTTCATGAGTCCTGTTTCATTTAACTGGTCTTTATTTGAACTTGTAGCAATAACTTGAAATTTTTCATTGAACTTTATTTCCTCCTTGTATCCATTATAATCTTCTTGCGTTTGAAATTGGTTTGTGGGTTCATATTCATGTGCATAATGTTGATCTTTTGACTGTGGTTTTGTTTCTGTGGCATCAGACTTACATTTGGTTTCCAAAACATTTTGTTCACACTTTGGTTTTGTATCTTTTTGAACATTCTCTTTGTTTTCATTACAGTAAGCTTTCTTTTCATTCTTGTCGGTGTCTGCTGTTACTTTATTTTCTTTGTGATTGTCTTTCTTCTTTATGTCATCTTTACCATGCTTTCTATTGCTTTTACTCTCACTCAAGGGACTTGATTTGGTTATGGCATTCTCATTTTTAGTTGCATTCACCTTCAATCCACTGCGCCAACCTGCTCGCCAGTTCTCTGACTTAACATTTTTTTCTTTTACTGTTTCTACCCATTTTAATAAGAGCCTCCTAGCTTCAATGGCTTCAGATGTTGACCATGGTGCTGGTGAAGACAATTTAGCGTAATCATAGGGATGCAATGCAAAATAAAAACAGTTACCTACTGTGAAGAAACCTTTCATTTGACATGTTTCTATTAGATGTCTAGTTTTGCAATGGATAGATAAGTCCGTCACCCGCGTAAAAGATTTTTCTTCCCCGTAACACCATGGGCATATCACGGACTGCCTTTTATGGGCCTTTGAGACCATGTGCACATTTAGTTCTGCCTTGTTGGTAAATTTCCTGTCGCATAGCCAACATAGTTCCATTTTCTGTAAAACAACAACAAAAGTAAAAGAGTTATTTATCTTGACCAGTTACGATTATCTTAATATGTACTTAAAACACTGTCCAGTCTGATGCTCCAAATTACAGTTTGACTAGAAAGTTTCAGTATACAGTCAATTTCCTTGCTTGTTAACAGCTATACTATGTTTCTAGCAGTAATTAAAAATGTGAAACTGCAATACCACGTGCTAATATCTGTTTATACTGCAATATAGTCACTCTGCAATACACTCTGTACTTGTAATAAAAGAAAGTCACAGTGTGATACTAATAAAATGTTTGACAAAAGAAATGTTATATGATATAATAAAATCATTTTGTAGCACGAACAACAACGACAGCAGTATTAATGTCCGGTTTCACTGGAAAACCTTCTGAGTTCTTTGTTAATCCATGACGGCACATTTGTACCACCATACAGCCACAGTCTATCAATATGAATGGCTTTTGGCCTCTGCTTTGCAGACTTCTGTACTAAGCAGACTAAATCATCAAGGACCTCTGTCACGAGAAATGGACCTTTCCATTTAATGGTTAATTTTGAACAGACACCTTTCTTTTTTGAAGGGTCATGCAACCAAACGCATTGTCCCTTTTTAAATTTTCGCAATTTAGAACTCGCATTATAATATTTTTTTTGGTAACTGGCAGCTTTCTTTATGTGTTTTCTAGCGACATCATGAACAGACTCAATGGTTTCTTTTAAAGTTTGGACATACTCGTCATGGGAATTACACCTATTGTCACTAACTGGACGACCTATTACAGCACTCATAGGAAGACGAACCTCGTGACCTAACAGCATTTTATTTGGTGAAAATTTTGTCGTGCTCTGGATGGAACTTCGATAAGCCATCATAACTTGCGGTAAATGAACATCCCAATCGGTTTGATTTGTTGAACAGTACGATTTCAACATCGACACCAGTGTACGGTTAAATCGCTCAACCATCCCGTTAGCTTGAGGCCGAAGACTTGTAGTGTGAGTTTTCTGAATGTCAATTCGAGGTACTCACATAATTCTGCGAATAAGTGCGATTCAAAATTTCGACCTTGATCGGTATACAATTGTAGCGGTGTACCAAAGCGACAAACAAAATTATTAACAAATGCGCGAGCGACTGTCTTGGCCTCTTGATCAGGCAAAGGTACACACTCTGTCCATTTAGTGAACCAGTCTGAAATAACTAACACGTATTTATTTCCTGTTTGAGTTGTGGGAAGTCTTCCAAGAATATCCAGAGCTACCCTCTCCATTGGTTCACCTACTATATATTCACCTAATGGAGCTTTATTTCTTG
Organism: Saxidomus purpurata; assembly: GCA_022818135.1. Classification (NCBI taxonomy): domain Eukaryota; kingdom Metazoa; phylum Mollusca; class Bivalvia; order Venerida; family Veneridae; genus Saxidomus; species Saxidomus purpurata. The sequence goes on from JAFMSR010000015.1 coordinate 43,407,824, forward strand.
ACCTAGATAAATTTTTAGTAACACATATGTCACAATTTTTGCAATAGTTCTTAATGTCATTTGTCATATTTGGCCAATAGAATACCAGTCTTACTTTTCCTAAGACTTTCTCATTTCCAAGATGAGCTGCACTTGGTATATTATGATGGTAATGCATTACTTCTTTTCTACTTTTAGCAGGCACTACTAACTGCCATATTACTTCATTTCCCAACTCGGTAATAAACTTCCTATATAGCATTCCAGCTTTGACTTCTAATCGGTCCCATTGTCGCCACAATGTTTTCAGTGCAGCTTTACCGCTTGAAACCTTAGCCCAGTTTGGCCTTTCATTACTAGTGACCTTCTCCACAAGTATTGGACCAATATCTGGATCACTCATTTGATCCTGAATTACATCGGCTACAGTCCAACCATTTAGTAAAACTTGACTTTGCATCAGCTCTTCAGCGCTTTGATTTGCTATATTTTGTCGGGTTGTTGCTCTTATGGTCTGTTCTGTTACATTTTGTGATATCTCATCTTCATATTCTGCATCATGAGCTTCATTAAGCACCTGTTGTCTTGAACAAACATTGCATGGTATTCTTGATAAAGCATCTGCATTACTATGACTTTTACCCGGACGGTGAGTGACAACAAGATTGTATGTCCCCAACTCCTGAAGCCATCTTGCAACTTGACCAGTTGGCGCTTTCAAGTTTTGCATCCAGCTTACCGCGGCATTGTCAGTTCTTAGCAAAACTTCTTGGCCGTATAAATAACAGTGAAAATGTTTCAATGCTAACACTACAGCAAGGAGCTCCTTCCTTGTGATACAATATTGACGTTCATGCTTATTCATTGTCTTGCTCATGTACGCTATTACATGTTCTGCGCCATCTTGTACTTGTGACAGTACAGCAGCAACAGCCTTGTCACTTGCGTCAGTATCTAAAATAAACTTGCAGTCTGTGCGAGGGTAAGCGAGCACAGGTGTTGTAGTAAGAGCATCTTTTAGCTTCTCAAATGCTTCTTGACACTCACTTGTCCAAACAAATTTAACTTTCTTTTCGCATGTTTTGTGAAGAGGTTTTGCTATGTCAGCAAATCCTTTAACAAAGCGACGATAGTAACCAGCTAAACCTAGAAAACTTCTCACTTGCTTTGCATTAACTGGGACAGGCCAACTTTTAACGGATGCAATTTTATTTTCGTCTGTGTTTATTCCATCTTCCGACACAACATGACCTAGGAAGGTTACTGACTTTTGAAAAAATTGACATTTAGATGGTTTTAATTTAAGATTTGCATCCTGAAGACGTTTGAAGACATTTTCGAGTCGTGTAAGACACTCGTCAACAGATTTTCCTGGGGTTATGATATCATCCATATAGAGTAACGACTCTACCCACTGGAGACCACGTAGAACATCCTCCATCAACCTCTGGAAAGTTGATGGACTATTAACTAAACCAAATGGCATAACCTTGAAGTGATACAGCCCATTTGCGGAAGTGGAAAATGCTGTCTTATATTTATCATTTTCGTCCATCTCAATTTGCCAGAAACCAGAGCAAAGATCCATACAGTTAAACCATTTTGAGCCAGCAAGGGCATCTAAACATTCGTCCACTCTAGGAATGGGATATGCATCAACTTCTGTAACGAAATTGAGCTTCCTATAGTCAACACAAAAACGTATTGAATTGTCCTTCTTCGTAACGAGAACAACTGGTGATGACCAAGCGCTATTTGAAGGTTCGATAACATTCTTTGCTAACATTCTTTCAATTTCTTCTTGTTCACTTGTACGCTTTCCGAAAGGTTGTCTTCTAGGTGGTTGTTTGATTGGTGGACTGTCCTTAGTGTTGATTTTGTGTTTGACTTTATTTGTACAACCAAGATCGTCAGATGATGTAGAAAACACACTTTGGTATTTGTTTAGGAGTGAAGCAAGGCGGAGTTCTTCTTCATTATTCAAATACACACAGCTTCTTGTGTACAATTCTTTCAAATGATCAGGGACAGTTGTATTTTCTGATTGCACCGAATGGCTTTCGATAACATTAGCAGACGTATGGATTTCTATTTTAACTTCTTGATAAGAGGACTTACAAAATCCAAGCCTAGAACCAGGGTGTAAGACAGCTGAGTCGTCACCATTATTAACTACGGCAATTCCTATGTTATTATCATGTGGGTCTATGATACCTTCAATTATATTCACCGAAGTATTGAAGGAATTTTCATTTACAGTATTCTCAGCATAACCAACTTTGGCTAACTGGTCACTATCTGGAACTGAAACTTTAACATATGCAAACGATTTAGGTGGTAGCTCAATTTTCTCACGAACAACAATTCTACAAACTCTCTCTGCTTCTCCACAGGTAATACACTGGATACCTTCACCTGACCTAAGCCTAAGTTTCAATGTGTCCATGTCCCATGTTTTTACATGTTTAGAAATAAAGTCTTGACCTAATATGCCTTCCATAGCCATGTCACACACAATAACAGGGTGTTCAATGTTAACATTGCCTAAAGTTATTACAAAACTGTCACGCCCAAAAACTTTAATTTTCGAACCATCAACACTTTGGATTTGCATATTTTGCTCTGGAAGGAAATTTAAATTAAGTAGGTCGAATACCGACTTTGAAATCAATGTTGCAGTAGAACCACTGTCTACAAGAAAATCTACTGAAACTGAACCAATTTTTCCTGGAATATATAATCCATTGTCAAATTTAGAACCTTGGTTGCCAATTTGACCTACTCTCGGAGCGTTTGAATTTTCTGAAGTGTCTTGAACGTTGATGTCTAAATGTGACTTATCAAAAGAATTTGTAACATTTGTTTCTAGATTTTTAGTGTCAGACAACGGTACGGTTTTCATTAAGCTTAAAGGTCTTTGATTTTCTATGTTCGCCCCCTCCCGACCTACAGAGAGGACTGAACCCCGTTTTCCGATAATTGAGTAACCTCAGCACGTGTTTCACGTGTTTGCCTTTGCTCTTGCCTATGTGGGCAATTTCTGTATAGATGCTCGGTCGATTGACAAGTATAACATGCCCTTCTGTCGTTCTGTGGCCTTTTACTTTGTCCTCTTTCGATCCTGTCAAGCCTAAACTGAATCGATTTTAATGTCCTTTGAATGTCATTATTAGCGTCCATTGTGTTACCAGTCCATCTGTTGTTATAGCCAGTTTTGTAGTTGTTGTCGCGATTTCCGTTATATGGCCTACTTTCTTCAGCTACATGCCTTACTATATTTCGGCGTCGATCACCACTGCAATACGACTCTCCTAACAGATCTTCATAACGCTCTACTACCTCAACGGCTTCTGCAATATTCCTGCAATTTCTGTCCATAACTCTGCAACGCATATCAACAGATAGGGCCTTGTAAAACTGTTGTAGAGCTAGCATCTCTTGGGCTTCTGCTTCTAAGTTACCATAAGCTTTTCTGGCTAAGAGACGTAAATCATCTCCAAACATGGCAATTGACTCACCTACCAGCTTGGAACGGGCTTGGAATTTCGATAACCATTTTGCTTGTTGGCGAGCAGTACCAAACCTTTGCTCTAAAGCGAAAGTAAGCTGTTGATAATTTCTCTTCTCCGCTGGTGGTAAACTTGTATAAAATACTCGTGCTTGTCCCTTTAAACTGGCTGCAAGCGTGAGAAACATTTCCCTATTATTCCACTGGCCCAATTCTGCGCAATCCTCAAAATGAGATATGTACTGTTCCCAGTCTTCATCTCCCGTAAACTTGTCAGGTTTAATGACGACTGACGACCTTTTATTGTGATTACCTACTCTGTCACGTCGGAGTCCATTATTATTTCTAAAGTCCTGGCCATCATTGGCATCCATTTGTTGATTACCATCAATGTACCTTCTTGGAGATTGTGGCAAGTCAGGTTGGTCGCCCTGAGCTTGATTAAACTCTATTTCTGAGTCGGAGTCACCCATGACTGAAATATTCTATTTTTATCTTATTCTTGAATAAAAACTTATAGTGCGGCCTGTCCTGCCTAACAGGGGGCTTCCTAATGGCCTGTTACCTTACCAACGTTGGTAATTAAAAAAATTAACTAGAATGAAAGTCAGTTTATTTTAATTCAATCCGTGATCCGTTAAGTCCAACAAGTACTGATGTTCCTGTAGATACGTAGAAATACTTTTATTTTCACAATTCCACTGGGTTGTCATTCACTTGCTGTAGATTCTAGATACTGCATAGAAACAGTATCTGCACTTCTGACACCACAATGTTAGAATACCGAGGTCTGTTCTGTTAAAGCACAGTGTTCCACTATCTTTTGTTAAAAACCCAGGAAGAATATTTGGGCGGAAAGGATTGAAAAACACCAGCAACGATTGATGATATTTAATTTGGGTGTTATAACACCAAATAAATGTCATATAACTGAATGATGAATCAAAATAGTGATACCTTAAATTACAGAAAACAATGTCAATAATCAGCAGTTATGTGTTGATAGTTCTGTAAATATATAAGATGGAACTGTTCAATGTTGTAGTCACACTGTCCACTATGTACTTGAAGATATCGCAAAATACGCGATCCGTTGACTAGGATGTTCAAGACTAAGTGTTAACGGAAAAACGGAATATATATAATAAACGTATTGACGGATTCCGTGTAGGTTTTCTATAACTGTTTATTTAGTAATGTTGACGGATTAACGGATATATTGTATTACCAGTGATGTTTCTTGTTGGTGGTTAACGGATTTCAGGATTAGTTACATTTTAACCAGTACCGAGTTAACGGAAATAGGAAGCCGCCATTTCACTGGAAACGGCAAATATATACCCTTCGGCGTAATGATATCCCTGAGTGATTAGTACTGTTCAGCTACATTCAAACTCCTCATTGTCCAATCAGAATTAGCAACGGATCCGTTAACCAATGAAATCAATCCGTTGAGACATAACACAGTAAGCGTCCACTAGCTGTCGTAAAATATAGATCCGTTAAGGAATCGAAGATAGTTATCCTGTTATGACTAGACAACACTGGTGTTAAAGAAAAACAGTTCCAGGCATATCAGATATAATAGAGTTGCAACAACTTGTCGGTACTTAAATATCTTTCTTGTAAAATAATGAGTCATCACGCTGTAAGAAAGCAGTTCCGTTAGTTTGTAAACATTGATTGTTCGAGTTAAATCTTTGCGTCTGTGATAAACTTTGTGTCTGGTACACGATGTATACAAGTTTTAGAAACTGTTATAGTTATTGAGAGCCCCTTTTGGCTTCTTTACACGTGTTATCTACTGAGTGAAATAGATTGTCATACGTTTCCGCGATCATGGAATCATGTAAAAGGTATCTTGTCATTGCTGCATAAGACTGTTATTTATAAACGGTAAGTCCTACGATACGAAGAATTATCACAACCGATATTTAAAATGAACTACATGACTTTTGTATTATTACAACATATAACAGTATCATATTTACACCCACTCCGGACCGACAATAGATACAGTTTAGAGTTTGTAGGTTGTGTAAAATGGTTCAATCATTGGAAGAGATATCATCAAATATATAGCTTTACATTTTGTATTCTCTGAAGTTTGAAGATTTGTTTCTGAATCATTACCATCATGATAAAAGAGAAAGTTTCTGGTTCCGTGCATATAAAACTTAATTTCGAGAACAAACTCATCTTTCAGGCCTATAACGGACTCACATTGAGTAAACTTATGTTCACATTTTGTCCTATCAGAAACCAGAGATTTTAGCTTTAACATGAGATTATAATCGGGATATTTTTTAGCAAACAGAGGACGGCGTTAGCACCTTGACTTGCTATGTACCAGACATTATTATAAGGGATTGGTTATATCCCATTACGAAAGTTTGCTTTCCGGACTGAAAACACGGATCACCACATTAAGAACTGCCCCTTACTATCTGGGTCAACCGAACAAACAGATATCTTTGGTCGCCGCGGTTGACCCACTTTCGGCAGCCAATCAAAACAATTTTGGCAAACATTGACTGGAAAAATTCTCCTACTTTTGACTCCAAAAAGCTCATTTCGGTAATATAGACATGATGGGAGATATGCCGGGGTCTCATCAACGAAAATAAGCTAACACAAATGCTCTTATGGACGGACCTTGATAAAATTCTATTCATCTTGGTGTCAACAGTTTTCTACTATTCATACTGAAGTAGAACACTCGGCTGACGGCAATCATCAGCATTTTTGTTGGAAAAACTGATACTTGTTGTTCAATTATATTCATTGTAATCGTCAATGAAAAGTTGCTGTTTTCTAAGATACTTGTATCAGTAACAAATCTGAACTGCGTTCTGTTATCAAGTTACAAATTTTTCATGCGCATATTTTGGCAAGCCTCGTAAATTTGGTAAACTGTCTATTGTGTTTTACAAGACCCACACACAAGCTATGTACATGTACAAGTCATGTGTATCCAAATTTATTTGTTATAAGAAATATCATGTCGAATGATTGTCAAAAATTGATGTTTTAGGAGTAACGTTCTGCCTTTTATCAACAAAGCGCTGAAGACTAAATTATGTAAGAACTGGTTCTGGCCCATGCTTAAAGAAATTGAGTTTGTTTGTTCGAGGTTTAACGGTCATTTTCAACAGTATTTCAATTGTTTACAGGCGTGCAGTTTACCTGACCATTGTTACTGGGAAGAACCAGTACTAGACTCCGATCCTCCGTACGAAACTGCCAACTTTCTCACATAAAGAGACATGGTTGGTAGGAGGGCTCGAACCCATAACCCTCAATCAGTGTCAGTACAGTGGGAGATTACAGTGATTTTAAGTCAGTTATTCTAGCCACTCGACCACGGACTGTAATTATGTGCTTGAAAAAGAATCAAATAACAGCCGCTCTTGACAAATGCATACATAGTCTTTTTTATAAAAGTGTAAACGCACACAACACATTTTTTTAAAGTAAAGAATCAGATGAAGGGTTAAACCTTTCACTTTCAAAATCGTTAAAATTTAAATTTATTATCATTTATAAAGTGTCCGATATTGCCCAGTGTCCTCACTAATACTTCTATGTGTGTTCATGGTTTTGTTAAGCATATATGCACATAGATAGAAGAAAAAGGCCTCTTAATCTCGAGGCTGTTCAATGGTTTTTTCCTTCTGATAAACATGGATTACCTTTTCAGGTTTATATCGAATACAATATAATTTTGAGTTCCATGTAAAATTACAAACTGTCAATATTCAAATATGGAGATGCACGTGTGTTTTCATAATTGCTTGATTGCTCTAAAAATACTTTATGTATTATACAGTTCGATCTCTAGGTCATACGTGGAAATAGACCGCTCCAGTGCCAAGGTAAGTCGACTGAATAAGTTTTAATTTATACAGTAATTTGACAAAATGAAATCGTGCAGCGCTGGCCGTGCGGTGAAAGCGAGATATTTGAGCGTATGAATTGTACAATTTATTTTAAGGTCGCTGGTTCGAGCCCTAGTGCGACCACATTTTTATCAATTTTATTATTTTCCCTTTATTTCCAATTGAAGAAAAATAGAACCAATGATGCAAGCTTACACTGAAGAGGTGAAATCTTAACGATGTGTAAATACTTCTAAACAAAAACGCTGGGGATGTGGTATAATACAGCTGCCCACCTATATTACAGAAAACGTAGATGTTTTTCACCACATGTAGGGGACAGATACAGACAGGGCATGACTTGGGATTAGGCCGGGTTGGGTGGTGGATGGCTGTCCTCGCCGGTTGGCAAAATCTAAAATTTGCCAATGGTGCAGTTTCAAGTATTAGTCGTCTACTTTACGGCACATAATTTGGGCTATATGTAACTTTTTCTTTGGTCAGGCGTTTAGAAGTATTTGACATTTTGTATATCACATTTAACCCACAGAAAGATGAAATCGTTGTTTCTTAATAAGAAAACCTGTAGTGCAGTTGCTGGCTTTTCTAGCTTTTATTCGTCCTTCTGCTTTCACGAGCAAAACTCAACAAGAGAATGTGATAGGGAGTGTTTTGCTGTTCTGTTCATAAAAAGACTAAAATGACGCCGAAATAAAGTGACATGAAATATCTGAAACAAAATATGCTATATAATTTTCAGTATTAAACGTTTCGCGTTGGAAATAATGACGACGCAGATTGAGAGCTAGCACATGGTGTGTTTGAAATCACAATAGGGGCATTTTTTTAACCAATTTTACATGTAAAACACAATTGTCAGTCACCGTCGCGTTGCTAGGAAACGAAGTGAAAACCATGAATATTAAAACAAGGTAAATACGAACCATGTTAAGAGAACCATTATGCAAAATTTCATAACAATCGAAGAAAACTCGCTTTTTGACGTCGGACAAAGGTCGCATACTGTTTATTAATTAATTTCAATTTTACCTTTTATGACTCAAAGACAGTTTTCGCATGCAAGGGCTCAACTATCATACATTACTATTTAAAAATAATGTTATAGTATGGCGAGTATCTACAGATATATATATTCTATGACACTTCCACGTTCGTATTAACTTCTAAAAAGATAACAGTATATCGCTGTCATTTTTTTAAGTACTTTATCAACTACAAAATATATAAATTCATCATCATCTTGCCAATTTTATCAACTACAAAATATATAAATTCATCATCTGCATTTTATATGCGTTCCACAGGCGAAACTTTCTTTACGTTGTGTTCAGACCTCCTCTTTGCGGGTTGGACCTGCCCGTGAGTCCAGATTGTTTAATTCTCTACTAGATTAATATCAACCGAAAGTAATAAACAAACTTGCTCATATAAATATTAATGTTTGTTTTATTGAAATGTATGTAACTGTTGCATTACGTTTGCGTCAATTTATATTTGTTTCATGCAAACGACAGGTCGTACCATTTATACCTTGAAGACGGATGGCGGACCATAAGCACATATAAAAACAAACAATTCATGCAAAAGGTAATGTATTCACCCACAGGTGGAAGGAACATACCTTTGACCCCATAATATTTTTTTTGTTCATAGCTCTTTACCATAGAAAAGGTTCCCAACACACGCTATATGAAAACAAGCATGTTGCCCCGAAAAACTCTATTTGAGTACGCCAGACAAATTTGGGCGAATTTAAGAGGGAAATGATAGAGCTTTAAGAAAAAAGTTTACTTCAAGGGAAAATTCCAAGCCGTTTTTGTTCTACAAGCGAAAATGCCAACGCTGATATAGCGATTTTCGCTCAACCCAGAAAAATGTCACACATTTTCCGACGGTGATTTTCGCTAAATTCTTCACTAATAGTGCGGTACTGCAAAAGACAACCATCAAAACATGAAAAATATATGTTTACACTACACATCATGTCGTAGATCGTACCTTCACCTCAATGGGCTCGATGCTAGAGTGGATTTTTGGGTCGATTGTTAAAATCGACCCAATGTTAACAGAGTATATCGGCCTTACGGCCGAACGCACAACATACAAACAAGTAGTTCCATATAACAGTTGTTAAGCATTATAGCGATTTCTGTTTTCAAAATTATATAGTAATAAATCTAAATAATTTAAAAACATTTCAGAATAGAATAATATTATTTCGTTATTGTTCTTTAAATGTGTAATTAATCGTAAATACTATTAATGCGCGAACGAACGACTTGGACATAAAACTTTATAAGAACTCAATTTTTACCAAGAACTCTATAGTCGGTGGACGTAGAGCAGTTGGTACAGAAGCTGAAAATTGAATTTGCGTTGGCTTACTGCGGCGGACGCGAGTTCGAAACCACATCTAATACAGTTTGTTTTTTTTACATTTCTCTTCTGTTTTACTTATAATTTTAAGACTTTAAACCATTTTAAATGTTTTACAGCAAATAATCATAGAAAACTTCATTCATGTCTAACTTATAAGGATAATGTTAATAAGACATACTGTATACATATTATTCGATAACAGTAAAGTTCAGTCAGTAGTCGTGTCAGGTTTTGCTTGTACAACCAGAATTGGTTTCCTTGGGTTCTTTTGGGGCCATGCCTCAACATCAATCATCACCAATTTCTAGAATATTTACATGTCAGTTTTGTTTCTGGGCCCGCTGTGATACTTTGTATCACTGTTTTTCTTGTTCAGTTATTAATTTACTCTGTGTCTTCTTTGATCTTGCTCATTGTTCAGTTTTTGCCTACAATTTAGGATAGGAATTTATTTTGTATTATTGACACAATACAACCAACCCTATGGGCAAATCCCATAACTTTTGAATGACATTAAAAGTTGTGCAAACTTTGAATTTTCAGTTCAGGTTTGTAAAAATCCACTTCTCAGTTACCATTCACAGCTATGATACTTTATAGGGTAGTTGAACATACATGTAGTCATTGAATGCAAAAGATAAGCACATGGGTTCCTATCAAAAGTAAAGTTTACACATATGGTTAAAGGTCAAACTCTGTGGACATTTGTGTCTCCAGTTTGTTGATAACTTTACTCATGCATGGGTTGTCCTGATATTTACATATGTATGTGTACAGTCTGTGTTGTTCAGAGACAATCGACCCTCCAGCACTTTCAGTCCTTTGATTCAGTTCTTGCAAAAGCTATTGAAGGAAATTATCAAAACATATCCGAAGGCGATTGGAAGAGAACTAGCCTAATTAATTTGGCGTTTCAGTGTGACCCCTTTCACAGATCTGATATTTTATAACTGTCACACCTCTACGCCTAATTTTAAAGTCCTCATAACTGGGCAGAAATCCGACCAGAGGAATGACCCCGTTTGTAATGATTTTTTTAAAGTATCCCCGATATATATCACATTTAAACTTTGTGTGCGACAAGAAAAAACATTTATCTTGAAGGAAATAACAATCCTTTCCTGATTACATGTATTCAACATAAAAGATTTGGCGGCGGAACTGTTACCACTGTTTGCTTTGTACATAACGCAAATAAACCGGTGCAGCAGTAATTTTCAGCACTGCCGATTACGCACACACCGTGTATAACCGTGCAGTCTACCGATTACGCCAGCGCGTACATATGATTTTGCAAAACTTACCGATGCTTCTCACTTGGAATACAAGATTTATAACGCATAGTGTAATTTGTGTTTATTTCTTCTCACATGAAAACAAAGAATGCATACTGAACAAAAATATGCACATATAGCGTATTAGACAGTTTCATTAACTTATAATATGGTAGTGTAATCTGGTCAACGAAAGTGATAAGTAATTTCAAGTATATCATTGATAATCGGGAAAGGTGATTCGTCGGCTTTTATCGCTGATCTCTAGGCGTCTTTAGTTTTAAAATGTACAAAATCCTTTAATACGTTATAACAAGATTATTAAATATATGATAATAAAATCATAATAATGAAGACTTTATTTAAAGTTGATAACATATTTGGCGCAAGAACAAATTTTCAATTAAATAATACTTCTGTCTTTTTTTTATACTTTTTTTTCGTTTTAAATAAATTTAATCTTGCATGTGTGTCTATGGTCAAGACTGAATTTTCACCTTTAACTGAATGAAGATATATGAACGAGATCTGATAATACGATTGGTTAATTGGCTAGTATGCGAAGCCGAGAATATGCAAGCATATATTTTAGTAATTTTGATCTTTAAAAAAATTCTCCTGTTCTTTTCCATAATGATTGCAAATTGTAACAATTTCCTAAGATGGTACTTCGATTGATTTATTAGAATGTGAAATTCTGACCATCGTTTAAACCTTCTATATTGTCTTCATAGTTCTAGCATTCTTCTAATTGGGAAAAATGTTGTTGTCGGACTTTTAAAAATATCTATTTTATGCTAACTTAAACTAATAGAGTAGTGATCTTTCAGTGGAATATAGTGATTACATATTTATCATACCAGTCACAGTGTGGGTGATCAATGTCTGTCGGACTTTTATCTTTTCTGTATAATAATATAAATAATCTGGCTTAAGTTTTAATAGTTAGCATAAAATGAAAAGGAAAGTGATTTGTTTTGGGTGTAAATAAAATAAATCTCAACTCAAACTGATAAAATTTCGCCTTTTCAATCGCGTTCAGCATTCGTGAAAATTTCATATTTGTATCACTTTTCATTCAGTTCTATTCCATATGCACCTCAAACAAACAAGACAGTAAGTGTCCTCTATTAATTAATTGCTCAAACCAAACCCTAGTATAATGTATATAAAATTTTGATATTTGATAATTATTCATGTGGTTAGAGAAGTCTTATTAATTAATTAATAAACCATTGAACATATCAAATTATTTAAGACAACCATATTTAACAGTTGACTGACTTAGTGATACAAAAAAGTCGACATTCCCGCTTCGGCGATCTAAAAAAAAATATCGCAATTTTGTACTATTGAAATTAAAATATATACACAAAAGTACGCTGAATTTTATAAAAAAAAATGTGTTTCCATAATAGTTATCAGCTTTTAAAGCTTTTATAAATTTGAATAGTTCGTTATGATCTACAAGAATTGTGTGCACAAAATTCGTAAGTATAATGTTCATTTTCATTTAATCTGGCTCCCAATACATTAGGACCACTTTCAATATGCCGCCATTTTGGACTTCTTGTCAATCATTCAAAGACACTCGCGCGATGAAATGTATTTTTAATGTAACATTAATTTTTTAAGACGACAGAGAAAATTGTAACTATTTCATACATTAGAAAATTCAAATCACAAAGAATTTAGTGAACTCACGTGAGGGTCAATCTATTATGAAGGTATAAATCAACATACGAGTTGTATATAAATATATTTTAACAATTTAGACTTATGTCACTTTTGGTGTGTTCCCCTCTTTATACGCCGCGCGTGCTAGTCGATAATAAACTGCGGCTGCCGGTTGTACCCAGTTGAATACGTAGTGACGTAATACAATTCCCATGATTCTTTAAAAATGGCCGCTGTTTACATGTACGGTGAATATTTCGGATTTAAGTGGTTGGTGTTCGTGTGTAGACAGATAAATTGAGCTGGGATCTGCGTTAGTGTCATCATTTACCTTTATTTTATCATGTAATAATGAAACTATATCGAAATACTGGATTATAGCGCGGTGTTTAGTGCCCAACGAACAGTGTATTTGGGGTGTATGCCTACTATATGAGACTTCAAAGTGAGACGTAGAAGGTGGACAACTATAAAATATCAGCCTATAAATTCGGTTTGCCTTCGAAGTCGAAATAGTTAGACTAGAAGAGAACGTAAAAGCATTTAGTCGCTACACTAGCATCGAGATAAAAATACAAACATATTGAAACTTTTATGTCTTACAAATTAACACCAATAATATTATTGATAATAATTCCAACCACTGAAAGTCTCATAGATCTTCGCTGTTAAATAGGGTAAAGTGAAAATATAGACAAAATCATGTTAAAGTACATAGCTATGTCCGATTTAGATGAAAAGTTTTGCCTTTTTATGAAAAAGAAATTCATTCTGGTCCAGTTTCTAAAGTGTAAAATTAAAACATAATATACATATTGTTAAAGATTGTTACGTTACTTATCGATAACCTGAGCATTCGAAAGTGTTCGGCCAGCATTACGGAAGCAATCGATCTTCAATTGTAAAAATAAAAGAATATAAACAAAACCTTATAAAATAGTATTACATACCTGTTAAACAAAAACTTAAAAATACTTTTTTCTTCTTTCTTTATAAAAGATATCACTTAAATGTAGAATGATTGTTTTATTCAATCCCGTTTGTGATTCTAAAATAAGTATTCTGTACAAACTAATACTAAACTGCAAAATTTTCACTTAAAATTGTCATATTTTGGGAGTTTTACTATATATTATAGCTAATATAGTTAACAGCTACTGCTACTGCTACTGCTACTGCTGTGCTATTGCTACTGCTACTGCTAAGCTACTGCTACTGCTAATCTACTGCTACTGCTGCGCTACTGCTACTGTTAAGCTACTGCTACTACTACTGCTACTGCTGTGCTACTGCTAATCTACTGCTACTGCTAGTGTTACTGTTAAGCTACTGCTACTACTACTGCTACTGCTGTGCTACTGCTACTGCTAATCTACTGCTACTGCTGCGCTACTGCTACTGTTAAGCTACTGCTACTACTAATGCTACTGCTATGCTACTGCTAGTGCTGAGCTACTGCTACTGCTACTGTTAAGCTACTGCTACTACTACTGCTACTGCTATGCTACTGCTAGTGCTGAGCTACTGCTACTGAAAAGCTACTGCTACTACTACTGCTACTGCTAATCTACTGCTACTGCTGCGCTACTGCTACTGTTAAGCTATTGCTACTACTACTGCTACTGCTAATCTACTGCTACTGCTGCGCTACTACTACTGCTACTGCTAATCTACTGCTACTGCTGCGCTACTGCTACTGCTACTGCTAATCTACTGCTACTGCTGCGCTACTGCTACTGTTAAGCTATTGCTACTACTACTGCTACTGCTAATCTACTGCTACTGCTGCGCTACTACTACTGCTACTGCTAATCTACTGCTACTGCTGCGCTACTACTACTGCTACTGCTAATCTACTGCTACTGCTGCGCTACTGCTACTGCTACTGAAAAGCTACTGCTACTGCTAATCTACTGCTACTGCTGCGCTACTGCTACTGCTACTGTTAAGCTACTGCTACTGCTACTGCTATGCTACTGCTAGTGCTGAGCTTCTGCTACTGAAAAGCTACTGCTACTGCTCAGCTACTGCTACTGCTAGTGTGCGCCTGCTACTAATACTGCTAAGATACTGCTACTGTTCAGCTACTGCTACTGCTCAGCCACTGCTACTGTTGTGCTACTGCTACTGCTCAGCCACTGCTTCTGCTAAGCTACTGCTACTGTCATCTTCACGTTTCATAATTTTGCTACTGCTACTGCTAAGCTACTGCTACTGCCATCTTCACGTTTTATAATTTTGCTACTGCTACTGCTAAGCTACTGCTACTGCCATCTTCACGTTTTATAATTTTGCTACTGCTACTGCTCAGCCACTGCTACTGTCATCTTCACGTTTTATAATTTTGCTACTGCTACTGCTAAGCTACTGCTACTGTCATCTTCACGTTTTATAATTTTGCTACTGCTACTGCTCAGCCACTGCTACTGTCATCTTCACGTTTTATAATTTTGCTACTGCTACTGCTAAGCTACTGCTACTGTCATCTTCACGTTTTATAATTTTGCTACTGCTAAGCCACTGCTACTGTCATCTTCACGTTTCATAATTTTGCTACTGCTACTGCTAAGCTACTGCTACTGCCATCTTCACGTTTTATAATTTTGCTACTGCTACTGCTAAGCTACTGCTACTGCCATCTTCACGTTTTATAATTTTGCTACTGCTACTGCTCAGCCACTGCTACTGTCATCTTCACGTTTTATAATTTTGCTACTGCTACTGCTAAGCTACTGCTACTGCCATCTTCACGTTTTATAATTTTGCTACTGCTACTGCTCAGCCACTGCTACTGTCATCTTCACGTTTTATAATTTTGCTACTGCTACTGCTCAGCCACTGCTACTGTCATCTTCACGTTTTATAATTTTGCTACTGCTACTGCTAAGCTACTGCTACTGTCATCTTCACGTTATATAATTTTGCTACTGCTACTGCTCAGCCACTGCTACTGCTAAGCTACTGCTACTGTCATCTTCACGTTTCATAATTTTGCTACTGCTACTGCTAAGCTACTGCTACTGCCATCTTCACGTTTATAATTTTGCTACTGCTAAGCTACTGCTACTGTCATCTTCACGTTTTATAATTTTGCTACGGCTACTGCTACTGCTAAGCTACTGCTACTGCCATCTTCACGTTTATAATTTTGCTACTGCTAAGCTACTGCTACTGCCATCTTCACGTTTTATAATTTTGCTACTGCTACTGCTAAGCTACTGCTACTGCCATCTTCACGTTTATAATTTTGCTACTGCTACTGCTAAGCTACTGCTACTGCCATCTTCACGTTTATAATTTTGCTACTGCTACTGCTAAGCTACTGCTACTGCCATCTTCACGTTTATAATTTTGCTACTGCTACTGCTAAGCTACTGCTACTGCCATCTTCACGTGTATAATTTTGCTACTGCTACTGCTAAGCTACTGCTACTGCCATCTTCACGTTTTATAATTTTGCTACTGCTACTGCTAAGCTACTGCTACTGCCATCTTCACGTGTATAATTTTGCTACTGCTACTGCTAAGCTACTGCTACTGCCATCTTCACGTGTATAATTTTGCTACTGCTACTGCTAAGCTACTGCTACTGCCATCTTCACGTGTATAATTTTGCTACTGCTACTGCTAAGCTACTGCTACTGCTCAGCTACTAATACTGCCAATTTCACGTTCTTCTCACTGCTACTGTTCACTGCTAACTTCCTACCGATTGTAGGAACATATATACGCAGTAGTAAACGATCTTGCGTTTCTGAGTTTCTTAAATTCTTAAAAAAGGCCTGTTAAACATTTACATATTTCTTACTGGCTGAAATATTTATATCGAAAGATACCTTGGTCCTTTATTTTATTTACACTAAATTCGAAAATATTGATACGAAACACTGGTACAGTAGCTTTATATCAAATCATGTGATCATTTATAAAACGAAAGAGGAAGTAAATTATTTTTGGAAAATAAAGTTACCAATAATCTACGTACGCAGAATCGTGCAATTCAGTAAGTTATTAATTTACTTGAATGTAATATTGTTTTCAATATTTTGTAACACGTGTGTAGAGATATAGCGTAACCTTTTACAAGGGCGGATACAGATAGGGCATGTCTTGGGGACTGAGACTGGATGGGTGCGGGTGGGACATCCCCTCACGATGGAAAATTGTTGGGATTAAGAGTTTGTAATGAAGACAGAAATGTATTTTACATAGAGAAAAAAATGATATGATTTTAACAGTTCACTAGAAGATTAATCATCTGCACTTCGTATATAAAGAGTGTTACTTAAAAAAGCGGAGGTGCTCTGCGAGATAATTGTGATCGCCTGGTGTCCGTCGTCTGTCTGTCGTCTGTCAACTGTCCACACTTCACCTTATGTATGCAATAGAGGTTGCATTTTTCATTGGATTTTCATTAAACTTAGTCGGTATGATTGACTTGATGAAATCTAGGTGGAGTTTAAATAATCATTCTCATATAGAGTCATAAACTAGGTCAGGGGGTCAAATCATACAAAAACCTTGTGTATGCAATAGAGGTTGCATAATAATAATAATAATAATAATAAATTCTTTATTTAAAGAAGGTAACATATACAGAAATATGAACGAATATTCATATGGCTTAGTTTAAACATGGCCTTCTGAAAAAGAAAACATGAAAAGGACATAAACAAAACTTAAATTTCAACTATACACAACTCAGTTATACATAATACAGTATGACAATCACTCAATAATTCATAGCAAACATTTCAAGACATTTGAACTCCATATACAGTCAAACCTATGTTAAAGACCGCTATTAGTAAAACAAATCAGGAGGGAAAGAGAAGAAGTCATTTAAGAACTCATGTAAATGAAGTAAAGGTGTTAATGATGACCATAATCATACATGTTAATCAATTTCCAGCGAGTGGCATTTGCTCACAAGGTTGACTGTAAATAAAGAACATTCATACATCATTTTTCACACGATACACATAATTATGTGCTGTAGCAGTGTTATATTTCATCAATAAATGTTTTTTCAATGATTTTTTAAATGAATTCAATGATTGACTGAAACGAATATCTATTGGTATATTGTTCCAAGTGTGAGCAGAGATATTAGTAAAAGAATGTTTCATGTACATAGTGCGTTGTTTTGGTATCACAATATTAGTGTTGCTTACTGATCGAAGACAATATGTTTTATTGCTGGAAAAGTTAAGTAACTCAAGTATGTATTCTGGAGCAAGATTGTGTCGAGCTTTGTAAACAAGTACAGCCGTATGATATAAGCATCTATCTGCAAAAGTCAGCCATTTTAATTCATTAAGCAAAGGTGTGCTACAGGTACGCGAAGGTTTTCGTTTAATCAGTCTTGCGACTCTTGCTTGTAACTTGGACATTGTATTTAAACACCGTATTCCGGTTCCCCATATAGTACAACAATAGTCCATAGATGATAAAATGTACGCATTGTAGAACATAATTTTCATGTCACCAGTTAAGTAATTAGAAATTTGTTTCATAAGGGCAATTTTAGAATTGATTTTGGAGGATACTTTGGAAAGCTGTACATTGCATTTTTCACTGGATCTTCATGAAGCTTATTCAGTATTATTGCCTTGATAAAATCTAGGTCGAGTTCGAACATGGGTTATCTAGGGTCAAAAACTAGGTCATGGGGTTAAATCATAGACAAACCTTGTGTATGCTATAGAGGTTGCATTTTTCCTTCTGTCTTCAGGTTTCAGTGTCTTTGCCCAAGAACACACCTCATGCTCCCGGGACCTCCCGTTCCGGAGGCGAAAGCCCTAACAACTGAGCTATCGAGGCGCACTGCTAAGCGTTTAACTATAGTTGTAATTTCCCAAACGCTAGATAAGTTTCGTACCGTTGAACAATTTGCGGACGGATAATTGGTTAACAATTCGCAAACGTTAACTAGTTAGCAATTCGCGAATGTTAGGTAAGAGGTGACATTTCTGGTGACAAAATATAAAGTCACGATTATGTACTTAGATATTTAACATGGACGTAAGATAATTAACTCAATTCACAAATAATCTATAATCACTACAAAATGCATTGCGTTACCGACCTGTATCTTCAAAACACATGAACTTCCTAATCCCAAAGTCAATGTCATGCTTTGGACAACTTTGTTTCTGGTCTGTTTCTTCCACATACATAGACCGATTGTGATATAATAAAGTAACTCATATGTGAGGATGTCTCAGGCACAAATCCTGTCATCTACTCAGGTCAAGGTCATACTTAATGACTCGAACTCTGTAAGTTAGTGTTATACTATACTATCTCCTTCTATGCTATGATCGTTTAAATGCATGGACCAATTTCAATATAGCAGTATTGTGACGCATGTGATGAAGGTGTGTCATGCACACCACCCAGTCACCTTCTCTCGAGGTGAAGGTCACATTTGGGCTCAAACTATTTGCATAGTGTTATTTCTGTCCTTTTTGTAGGTTTTAGTCCCTGAGTTATTGCTCGAACCATAAGGATGTGTCGTTAGCAACAACCAACACCTGACACCCAAGGTCAAGGTCAAATACAGGTGTAATACCTTGGTTTTATATAGGTGTTTCTGTGACATACACGTTTTCGATGGGATTTTCATTGTATTTCCTTTACCATTACATGAATGTATAGATCGCTACGAACCGTATTGCTCATCAACTTGTTATTATTAAGACAAGTTTGCTAATTTAAGAAAAGCATGATTAGTATAATATTTTAACAAATGATCTGGAGCTTCATTTAAGCTATATTTGCAGGAATGTTAATAGTTTCCATATTTCCCTACAATTGCATAATGAAAGACTAATACTGTTTATCAAATATTTACTATTTGAACCTTTCATCAGCCACAGACATGTGGTAAACATGTGAGCTCATGTCTTTATATTTCATACATGTACCACGACACAGAATTGTAACAACTAGGAATTAAACTTGATTTTTTTTATACGTGAACTAAGAAATCATTTCTTTTCCATAGAGAGATACTGCCTATATTCTCCAAACATGAAATAATGAGTGCAACGAACGTAAAATGATAAATTAAATCAATTTTTAAGAGAACAATATAAGAACAAACAAAATGCCTCATTTTCCGACAATTAATCAACACTGTGGCGTCTGTAATATATAGACATACACCAATTAGTTATACAACAGTAATTGTGTAGAGGTTAATGCGTCTGCCGCTCATCCCGGAGGCTGCAGGTTCGATCCTTCTCATATGACACCAGTACTGGTTTAATCAGGAAGCGGACTCGAGAGTGATTCGAGCTACAAACCTTCTTTACAATCGGGCGGAAAAAATAAGTTTAAACTATACTTTATGATTATTGAATGTTTTACGGTACTGCAACCTATTTTTAAAAAATGCGATTTTACCGGTAATGAATGGAATTTATATCTGAAATGTTTAAGTTATGTAATACTCACAAACATTCTATCATTTATGCTTTTGAAGTAATTTAATTTTGACACCAGTTTTAGGGAGTGTCTATCTAAGTAAAGATTCAGTTGAGTTGAAATGTCTATATTTTATGCAGAAAGTGCTTATTCAAAATTGTAATTTCATATGTAGTACTCTTAAAGTATTATATCTATTTTAGATACCGACGAAGAATGTTCAGAGTACCAGATTATTACCCGCATGTATCCCGGCGACTGTCCGAGGTGATGGGAGATATAGGACTGAATGAGAGGACTGTCAATGTAAGGAGACGTACAGCGCTGCTAGAGGAGAGTATGAGGACACTGAGTCATAAAGATCTCACATTTTATCATTTCGGTAGTCAGAGTGAGGGAACTACGACATTAGGACTGAATTCAGATACTGATATACTAATATGTTGCAATAATATAAATGTCATAAAAAGCTGGGATGAATGGGCGCAGGGTAAAACAAACTTATTAATGATTCAAGATGATACCACGTCACCCGGTTACTGTAGACTTCAGTTTTTGAGACATGATATACCTGAACAGTATTGTGAATATGATGAGCAAAGAAGAGTGCTGTTGAAAAACGACTACTTTCTTAGAGATATTACTAGCGTGAGAAATGGTCCAGCTGAAACAAACGAGGAAGATAATTTTGACAATGTACCAGCCTTTCCAATCAGAACCCGGCCCGGACAGGCAATACCGGGGATAGTGAGACGTTACCTAAGGCATGATCACGGTAGACATGTGCTACAAAATGCACTGTATGATGGTTGTTTTATTGTAGGTACCGGTCATACCAACAGTAATACTGAATATCTAGAATGGAGAATATCTACCTCAATGGCTGAAAGATTTATGATGTTCAATATGAATATCACACAATTAAGATGCTATACAATTTTGAAAATAATTACCAAATCTTTCATTTCACCCAAATTCCCGAATACAATATCAAGTTTTCATTGTAAAACAGTTTTAATGAATTGTATAGAAAGCACGGCTTCTGATTTATGGACTGAAGATAATTTACTGGTGTGTGTCACAATATGTTTACAGTTATTACATCAATGTATTATCACTAACAGATGTCCACACTATTTTATTCCGGGAAATAACCTACTGGAAGGGCGAATAGATGGTAGGATACGAAAAGCAGTGGCACTTGCTGTAAATCGCATTCTCAGTTGTAATGGAGACTTTATACTGGAACTGAAAATAGATGATATAGGAGATCGTCTCAATGAAAAGTTGTGTCCCTTAGTTTATGGTGGTATCAACTTCTTGCAAAAAGAACAAATGTTATATAAAATATGTTATAATTCGTGCACGGATTTGTTCGAGTGGTTGTTGGTGAAAGTTTCGGATATAGCAACAGCCTGCAATAATGATGTACAGATTATCACTAGAATGAAGAATATGTTGACCTTATATATAAATGGTACGTCAACAGAACGCAGAGCTGCTGAATTCATGACACCTTCATTATGTACCACATTGGCGTCATTTCTTGCTTCAAGTAGTATACAGCATGGACAGGAACTGTCTAATCAAGCTCTGTCTTTCTTTGCTATGGGCTTAGACTCCGATGTTTCCTCTGGGAGACTTAAACTCGCGTCAGCATTATATTGTTCAGGAGATATGGAAGGAACGGAGATGATTCTTCGTGATGTTACAGAAAGGTATACTCCAGGAGAAATTGAGCCTATGTGTGGCTGTAAAAGTACCAAATTGAAAGATTCTGATTACAGACTTCCTATGGATATTATACATGATGGAAATGTGAGTGATCTAAGATCTTGTTTTGCTCTTGGAGTTGTGTTTACACGTGGTGAGATACACAGTGTTCCTCCCGCCGTGCAATATGAAATGTTCAGATGTACAGAAGAAGAATTAGCTACAAGGAACGAGTTCGAGTTCGAGTGGATGGATTGTGCGGTCGTTGACTCTCTGCCATATTTGTACTATCTTCAGTACTTAACGTATGGTCGACTTAATTGGCACCGACAACAACAGATTGCATTGGACGGACTTATTACATCCATCCATGATGAACCGATGCTATATCATAGAGAAACTGCGCTTAACATACTCGGACAATGCATGGAACAAGAAGGTAGATTATTGGATGCGCTTGAATATTACAGATGGTCACTGAATGAACGCCCGACACATAACGTGGCGAGATGGCATGTTGTAAACGTCCTCATGAAGTTGTACAACAATGCATGAACATGTATAAATGAAAACAATTAGATGCTAGTACATTATCAGTAGATATACTAGTATCCCTGTTGCCGCATAAAGTGTTTTAAAATTATACAAGAATGCATGAAAAACTACTTCATTTCATGAAAAGAACATATATTAGTAGACAACTTCCTGTTACTTTCATATAAACATGTGCTTATATAATCGCTTAAAAATCTGTAGTATTGTTTTGATCATTTATTCATAAAGCAAGCGTATACCGTTATTATAGCTCGAATATTTATTAAAGAAGGGAAGCAACTCTTACATTTATCATTATTCTTTTATCTAAAGTTATATGCTTCATATGCTGAAGGTCGTGCATAAAAATGAATTAAGTCATACCACAAAGCACATTGAACATTTTTTTATATTGTTCAGCCAGTTATAATGGCAGTGGTTATTGTTTGTTAAAATGTGGGGGTAATTTGGCATATAAAATCGATTTTTATATGAGAGAATGGTGTGTTATCATTTTACAGGTCAGCCATTTTTGTTTTGAACTGTCCTCCAAAAGTCGTGCAGTTTCATTGGTTCTTTCACGGGGCATTTTTATGTCACAAGCACCTGCAGTAAATGTTCTAAGAATATACCCATTTGATATTGACAGATGTTAAAAAAGTGTGCAGTGCGCATTATTTTTTATTATTTTGTAAATGAATGACTGTAGTAGGTAAAACTGCATTTCTTTTATTTGTTTTCTTATAATTGCACACTCTCCTTAGTCTTATAACATGCCTTTTTCTTCACAGTTTTGGAGTGAGTAAAATGCTTTCTTCTCATTTTACTTCATTGAAGGAACGTATGTGAAATCCCAAAAGTATTCTTTTTATGAAAAATACGCGATATTGTACATGCACGACTTTAGGACTACGCACGACTTTAGAACAACAAACCACATACTTCTTGTATTGATAATTCACTGGCTTATACCTAAACTGTGAATGATATTTATATATAAACAAACCTTTAAAATCAGAGTATTTAGTATTTGAACTTATATGTCTGTTCAGGGTATGTAAGAACACAAACTATCATAAGTTCATTTATGCTTAAAACAGGTTTAGCAAATAACAAATTTGTTAAACAAAAACATGGCCTCTTCGAAGCCCGCAGAACATACGCGTAAAGAAGTGCGTTGAAACTGGGTCCCAATAAGGTTTAGCAAATAATAAATGTGTTTAACAAAATCATTTATACGATTGAAGTATTGATCGATTTTGATTTATAAATGCATTAAGAATTCAAAAGAATGTTTTTGTTTAACCATACTTCGGAGCTTGAGGATAGATGGATGGCGGAGTACTAATGTATGTGTACGGTTCCGCTAATCTTTCCTTTTCCCAACAATCTTTAACTGTTAAAGCTGGATATTGTGTTATAACCAGTATGGAATCTTTTACGTTATATCAAGAATATTTTTAAATACATATCAAAAGTGACGCGGTTACACTGAATACCGGAATCGGTTTTCGATTACCGGAATCTACCAAAATCGGTTTTCGATTACCGGAATCTACTTTATACAGCCGCTCTATTTGCTTAATTGTATTATACACATATACATGTTATATAATATATGTTATCTGAATCGTATGCAAAGTATTAGAAAATAATATCAAGCCACATCCGGGCACTGATAAGTTATTTATGCTCAGGGAAAGGTTATTCCTGGGCTTTTATCGCTAGTCTCTATGCATCTTTAATTTCAAAATGTACACAATCCTATAATAAAAATGAAAGGAGACGGCTGCCTTCAATTAGCTTATAATCAGATAATTGAATTTATAAAACCTCTACTTTGATAAAAGCCGTTTGTTTTGTTTTAAATAAATTTAAACTTGCATAGGTATGTCTACGGCATCCTCGGTACCCAGGTTATTCACACCGTTTATGAATATTCCGTAATCATGGTAATAGACCGTGGGTTCCGACGATGGTTTACGGTTACATTCACCTTTACATATAAAATGTAGACCATAGCTTACTGTGTGCATATTACGTAATTGCTGACGTCATTACATTAATGAAATTCACGGCGAGAAAAGCCATTATAGCCGATGAACGTACATGATCTATCTTGTGTTTATGTATCGCTTACACTTAAAACCTTGAGGACCGGATGAGACTGGGTAGACTGGCAAATTTACATAGACTTTCACATTTAATGTCCATATATCTATTTAAGGAACCGTATGATAGGCCTAAAGTATATTAAAATTTATAAAGATCATGACTGTAGCTGTAAATACTTAAGTAGATTTTTCTAAACACATTTTGACTGGCCACCTTCCCGAAGTCCGAAACTAGGGACGGGAGAGGGGATCGCAACTCTTTTTTGGTGGAATTCCACATTGCCTCTCTCTCTCTCTCTCTCTCTCTCTCTCTCTCTTCGAAGTTCGTTCTATCTGAAAGTTGTTAGAACTTGTTTCGCAATCGAGAATAAAGAAATTAGTTTAATAATAGTTCTTTGGACACCTTCGGCAAAAATCGCATATGAAACTATACGTCACTTGAGGACCGAGATTCAGATTACATTCCCTCTTTTCAGCAACTTCAATAATGAGCAAATTCTTTTTTTCAAATGTATATGAATTCTGTAACCACCGTCTCATTGGGGAGTTGCTATTTAAAAGAAAATAAAAGTCGCTTGGTAGATAAGATTGGGAAGCAACCGCATACAGTTTGAAATCCAGTATATAAAAGAAAAGTAAGGCTTTCGCACAAAATCATCGTAAATTCTCTCGCACAAATAATCATGAACATTAAATCACATCAATTTTCTGAAAAGCATCAACAGAAAAATATAGACTCATCATAGGATACTGACCTACACTGAAACTACTTACTCAACACATCGGATACATCAAAATTAATTTACATTTTCAATTACAAATTTTAATATATTTCATTTATATTAGTTATTAAAAATATAGTAAGTGCTTTTTCTCTCTCGGTTTAAATCGTTACAGACTTAATCTATCACTAGGTTGAGAAACTAAAACGAAACTAATGTGATTTCTGGAAAAATGCTGCTGACCTGGTCCTAACATCTACCGTCTGGTTACCCGCTCCAGTCACTACGCTACGCACGCACCAAGCAGTAACACCAATAACAAATATATAACATTAATAATAATTTAGAAATCAGTAGAACATAATAAATAGCAGCTAAAATATATGTCAGTGAAGAAAAATCAAGATCGTAACCAGTCAAGGATTAAAGACTTGCTTATAATATAGCACCTATGTAAGGTCACAATGAGATAAAAAGGATTATTAATAATTAACCATGATAAATAATTTTACACTGGTTATATAAGAGTGTTTATTACCAATTAAAACTTACTTCTATTTTAACAGCTGAAACTCGTACAGAAATTGTTTTATGTCAGCAATATTAAATATCACAGGATACTTTTTATTCAGAAGTCTAAACAGTTTCTGCGGACCCACATAAGCGGCGGAATGTTTCTCCTCGAAATAATATCGCCTTAGATCTCGCTCTTTCTCTCGATCATCCATTTAGGAAAACATTCCGAAGTGTCCCGCGTACTGTTCTCCGAAGTAATTACAAAAATCCTTTGCATACACATTTTTTAAAAACAGTCAGAAGCTTTAAACTCCATCACAGACAATGGTTTAAAAAAAGTCTTACTCTTGTTTAACAAAGGAGTCATTTTTTACAGTCTCAACTAAGGGGATGAATTCTAGAGCAGGCGCGTTAACATGGTGTCACATTTGTGTCCCTTATAGCATGTTGCCTCTGTATAGCAGAAGAAAAGGGACAAGTCATCACCAAGGGGTAAAGTCATTACCTTTAAGGGCAATAGAATCACCCCCAATAACAAAGGGATCATCCAAGGGCAAAGGAATCACATTTATTTGAAGTTAATGTATTTTTACAGCTGGTCAGCACTGCAACATTTGATTGGTCGTTCGAAAAATGACAAGGCTGCAAAGGAAAGGGAGTCCGCAAGTCTGTAACTTTATGACCAAGCCAGTTAAGCTTAAAATACATGTAGTTACAAATATTGGAAATTCTGAAGTGTAAATATATTAACAATTAGCTTTGCACACAGGTTTTATCGTGAAACTTTGGTATCAGTATGAGAGATCTCGTTTCTTGTAAAACTGTTCCAACTCCACATTATGGTGGCTGATTTCTGCCATTTCTTCCTGGCGTGTCGGTGCGTCTGAATACGCCAACACGCCAACTAGCTAGAACGACAAATAAAGCGCGCCAATACGAAAAATGACATATTTGTTTTGCTGGCGGGGGCGCGGGGCGCCAACACGCTGTATCAAGACTATGTCGTTCTGGCATGGTTCGACAACTACCTCATTTGTTGTATCAGCGCGCTTATTTGGAGAGTTGGCGTTTTTGCGTGGCACCAGTACGCCAGAACGACAAATTTGAGGCGCCAACATACCAATTTTCGCGTATTGGCGTTTGTCATTCTAGCGTACTGGCGCCCCGTAAAAAAGCTAGCACGCCAGAACGACAAATAAGTGCGCCGATACGACAAATAAGGTAATTGTCGTACTGGGTTGGGAGAGGGGGCGCCAAAACGACAAGTCAGTTTGGAGTGATGGCACGCCTTTTTTGCGCTCTGGCGTGTTGGCACCCTTAAGATGCAACAACACGCAACACGGCAGGTTTGATTTGATTTGATTTGAAAGGGATTTTATCAAGGACCGTCAAAAAATTACATGTGTAGCTTATTTGGATGAGTCCCCGGCATGTCTCCTGTAATGCCTAAAAAATAGAATTTTGAAGCCGAAAAAAGAGAAATTTACCTGACTGCAATTTCCAGTCAGTATCACCGAGTTTTCCTGGTGAGATTTTCAATGAGTGATCAGATCCGTGTGCTCTAGAAGTTGTGATCGCCTCGTGACTGAGCCTGCCACATCACACAGCCGGTGCTCCAGTAGTCTTTTACGACAGAAGTTTGCTGTCTAACGGTGACTGAAAAGGCTTCTCAAGAGACTTTGCATGCACGTCTACCACATGCTGAGAATCCTTTGCATTCACTACCGAGAGACAAACAAACAAAAACGCACCAGGGCGGCCACAAAACAAAACTAGGCGTTATGTGATTCCACCCAATGCGCGGGCGGGCCAACTAGCACAAAAAAGGTGTCAGCTAGCACACCACCCACTCCAGAGCTCCCCAAAAAGGGTGGGCCAACATACGTTAGCACACCACCCATTCCAGGTTTCCTGCTGCATGATGTGACCCCAGAACTAGTCAGGAAGCAGGGGTACCAGCCCCGATGCCCAACAGCATTCCTAGAGCACACATCATTTCTCAACTAATCTACGATCTTCCCAGTTCCACTGGTAAAGAGAAATTTAGAGTCCCAAAAGTAGGTCACCCACGCGGCCAATTTGACCTAGATGTGAATGACCCAGTCCGAAGCGTGGCAAGTAAGGATGCCTCCCCAAAGCACAAACACTGTAAGGGAGGTCTTCTGTCTTTTGTAGGAGAAACTGTGTCAGCCGCCATCGTGCTGTTTTGTGTGTAGTATTCCCGTGTCCCGGCACTCGTCACCGGCACACAGGGAGTCTGGTAGAGTGATGGACATCTCACATCGGAGGTCTTCAGTGCTGCGCTGGTAATAACAAACATCCCTTGTCAGAGTCACCCCCTCGTTTTTAGATGAGGCCCCGACAGTTACTAGATCAATGTACCGAAGTACGAGTGGACTGAAGTCCTGTTGTGTGTGTTGATATAGTTTCCGTCGGGACCCCACGCCTGCTCCGCGACGTGCACGCCACCAGGGGCAGAGAGCAGCCAACACGCCAGAAAGCGACAAATATCTTTTGTGTCGTATCGGCGCGTATTTGTCGTGTTAATGTGTTGGCGCATTGGCGCGGCGCCAGTACGCCATCACGCCAGAACAACAAATTATAAGCACCACCAATTGCGTGGCGGCATAGCGACAAATTTCTCTAAATTTGTCATTCTGGCGTGCAGAACGACGAACAAGCATGCCGATTCGACAAATAAGGTAACTGTCGTACTGGCGGGGGCGCCAACACGAAGCATGAATTTGGTGTATTGGCGAGAGCACCGACACAACAAATATATCATTTGTTGTATTGACGTGCTTAATTTGTCGTTCTGACGTGTTTATCTGCTTTTTTGCAAACACAAATACACCAGGTTTGATGTTATAACAGGCTACCAAAGGAAAGTCAGTAGAAAATAGTAAGAATTTAATCGGAGAGTTTTACCCTGGAAATATTTACGATCACGTAGAGAGCCGTACATCGTATTTAGCATTTGATCCCAGACTGTTATTATCACATATGTATTATTATTATCATAATTATTATTATTATTATTATTATTATTATTATTATTATTAGAATCTATTATTATTATTATTGTTGTTGTTGTTATTGTTACGGTTATGATCGGGTGTGTTTTCGTTGTTTCAATTGATTACCATATCGAACAAATACATTTGACAGACTAAAGTTCACACCGCAGAGACAGTGGCGTAATAGTAAGATGCCTTACTTGTATACAAGGTTTCATGGGTTCGAATCCTGCACATATACTTTTTTTTTAAGAGAATGGCTATTACTATTTAATTTGTGACACTGTCTTAAGCACCATTTTTGCTTTTATATATTCTGTGATTGTTAGTTAACTTTGCTTTGTTTCCTGTATTTATTTTTTATGTACTTATACTTACTATTGATATTCATGGCATTTTCTTCGAAGTTCTTCGATATATTAGCCGAGGCTATCTTATCTTTAGTTCGCATCTGTTTTTCAAGATGATTTGCTCGTCGGCATTTTCAGTTCTAAATACAAATGTATGCAGGACGACGGAGAAAGAATGCTCAAATAGTCATTAAAAAATCTTGAAACCCCGTGCTGAACAAAGACTATAGTGAATACATTTAATGCAACGAAACGATTAAAAAAAGGTAATACAAAAAATCAAGCATGAATCGAACCTGCATACGCTAGATTGGTAGTCAAATGCCTTATCCACTACACCATTGCGGAATGCGATATCTGGTACACTATGAAATTGATATTTTATATCAATCATTTGTTATATTTTTATCCGAAGATGACCGAACACATACCGACCACATACGAAATATTTATGAGTGCCAGTTCAATATTGGCGCATAATATCCATGTTGAAAGTTGGTCTACATATTCGTCTGTGTTTTGTTATATCGAATCGGGGTAAATTTCCATTTAAAAGAATGTGTTCACATATCATATTAGTGGTTTTCCGATATTTCATACAGGTAAAATTCGCTATTTATACTATTACCATAAACAAATATGAGGGGTATTCAGGTGTAAATTATCAAACATAGTTTGTTAGAAAATGTATATTCAATTAATCAAGGTCTTTTGGCTGAGATTCAGATCAAGCTTGAAGTTATTCTAATATTTAGCGAAACATACCAAGCATAACTCATGGGATATGTAAAACCGTTTATAAGGATAAATTCCCATTACACGTAAGTCCTGTCTTCGCTCGTATTCCAAAAAAAAAGAAAAAACGGTGAGCAAACGCCAATTGTTATGCTAATTACGATTATTGAAAAATATTGCCCTAAATGCAGAGCATTATGCAATTGAATGATATCAGTGTACGGTGTTTTAATCAATGATCATAAGTCGGATTATGCAATTGAATGATATCAGTGTACGGTGTTTTAATCAATGATCATAAGTCGGATTATGCAATTGAATGATATCAGTGTACGGTGTTTTAATCAATGATCATAAGTCGGATTATGCAATTGAATGATATCAGTGTACGGTGTTTTAATCAATGATCATAAGTCGGATTATGCAATTGAATGATATCAGTGTACGGTGTTTTAATCAATGATCAGAAGTCGGATAAAGCGGCTTATGTTACCCGATCGCTGTCTTGAAATAGCTTTGCATTTTAAATGAATATCAAATGAATGAAGTAAAAACAAATATATTGAAGGTTGAAAGTAGTGTTTTGCCTAATTCAGTGCCGACTTCGTATCCTCGAAAGTGAAAACTATCAAATTAAGATGAATACGACGTTCGACATTTACCTTTACGCGCTTTTGTATTTGAGAAAAGAAGACCAGTGACAAAATCCTTTATGCTTCCAACAATAGACTGTTTGTAGTCTCGGCCGACCCACGGAAGCCTCCACGGTTAAACTGCAAAGATTTCCATTTGTAAGTTTTTTTATTTATAGAGAGTCTACCATACCACTAGGTCATGGCAGGTTTACTCTGCCCACCACCACAATATGTGGGGTGCATACTTCCGACGTGATGGGGTTCTACAAAATAAACGAGATTTGTGAGTATGAGTTTTGTTAATTTTCTTTTAAGTTATTTCATAGAAGAAATTTCAAAACTTGTGGACGGTAGTTACCAGTAAAAACGTTGAGACTACCGTTTGCATGAAACACTCAAAATTGTAGTCTCTGGAACATTATAAGTTTACAGCAAATTTTTCAAATGATGTGGTGGGGTGGAGGATTTGAAGATAGTGCTATTTATATATACTGCTGAACTATTGACAAATAAATGCCAATCAAACGTTTTCTTATGTCAGAGATGAAATATAATTTTATTTATACATATATACCTTTGATGTTAATAAACAGTGTTCGACGCCGACACTATCAGCTATTAGAGCCCTCGAAAGCTCAGTGGTTAGGGTGTTCGCCTCCGGAACAGGCCGTCTCGGGTTCTAGTCTCAACTGGAGCACAAGGAGTGTCCACGGGCAAAGACACTGATACCACACGTGCCTCAGTCTACCCACCTGTAAATTGGTAGCAGCGAACGAGAGTTCGAGAGCGGTTAAATGAGCTACGGGGCTTTCTTGATAATCGAACTAAAATAAATTCGTATAAACTGTTAGATACAAATGTAGATATATAAACTATTTTAAGTATACATTGTAAGTTGTAATTTATTTCCTCGTTAATTCTGTAAAAGCTGTATCCAGGTCTAAGGCCGAAGACTTAAGACACCTAAAATTGAGTATTTAGTCAGCTTCGTGTACTTTTGGAATATTTATAGCATTTTCTAAACATATTCATAGACGAATCCCATGATATCACGTCAGAAATACTGAAAGTCACTGACCTAATATTATTGATTTTAATCTAAACTTAAATCAAATATGGCTGCGGAGCATGCGCAGTGTGTATGACTAAGACGACAGTATACCACTTCTACTTCACATTATCCGACACAGTCATTTTTTGTGTATATCATCTCAAACACTTTAACGGGAGTATTTAAAATATATATTATTAACTCAAGGTTACAATTGAAAACCTTACACTTTGTTATAAACAATACACTATAGATAGGAGATTCGGCTCTAAAAGGCAAGTAAAAATTTCATACAGTTTCTAAATAAATTAAAACAACCGAATTGTTTGTATATAACCATTAATGTTGTATTCAGTTAATTACTATCACAAAGACATACCAGGAAGTTAAATTCGGAACTGTAATCGAAAATTAAAGGTCTGTTATAATATTTTTGTATTTTAAACTTGAAATGCAGTTCAGTTATAATCACCTTCCTCTGTTACCTTCTGGGGGATCTTAAAAGTCAACAACATGTTTTCTACAATTGTCTTGGTTTCTGTCAATTGTGTTAAACGTTCTGCCAGTTCCTGTATCTAAATTGTTTTAAAATCATAGAACACTTGGTCCAAAACAGGACAGTGTGTTTGAATTCTGTTGACAAAATCATATTTTTCTTGTTTCTTATTTATTGTGATTTATGGAAAACACTTAACGCTGGGTTAATGATTAGAAACTTGTGATTCAATTCCCGTACTAATTTTGTTATTGAGAAACAATTGAATTTATAACGGTTGCTTATCTAATATACATTATGATTGTTAAAGTAGGACAGGTGACGTCAGCAATTGTTTGATATCGGTCGCGATAATGGGCGCATCCGGCTGGCCACTTCGCGTCGAGTATGTAGTATATACCGTTAACCATACGTTCGTTGAGAACTGTCTATCTGAAAGATCAGTTATCAATTCCCAGTCAAATACACGTAGTGTAGACTATTTAATTGTTAGCAAACGCCTACACTATGAAAATGTTATTGACGATATTTTAGCTCACCTGAGCATAGCTCAACGTAAGCAATTAATATCCGTTTGTCCGTCCGCTGTCAACGCTTTAGCTCGGTACACCCAAGAAGTCATATTTCCATGGTTATCCAAATTTGCACCAAAAATGTATGGCCGCAATATCTCGAACGCCTTTGATTTTGGGTCACATGGGAACAAGTCCAACACTTAGAAAAACCATCTTGACACTATAGAGGGCACAATTATTGTCAAATATTCATGAAAATTTGTCAAAATGTTGTCTTCATGATCACAAGTACAAGAATTAAGGTGAATCACAGGGGATTGAAACTAGATCACCAGATCAAATAATAGAAAAGGCATGTATCCAAATTTAGAGGCCCTATATGTTTACTAAGTCATCATGAAAGTTGGTCGGGTTATTTGTCTCGATGAATTTGACGTAAAGTTTGAGGCTGAACAATTTGGCCATTAAGGCAAATCATAGAAACACTTGTTTATACTCTAAAGGCAATATTTTGGGCCCAATTGTCATGAAAGATGGTCAGAATGTTTGCTATGATCAACTCGAGACCAAGTTTGAAACTGGTCACTTGGTAACAAAATATGTTCACCAAGTCAAATCACAGTAAAACCATGTGAACGTTCCATAAGCCACATTTTCACCCAACCATCATGAAAAAATGTCAAGAACTAGATCTGCAGGCAAATCATAGAAATCCTTGTTAACACTGAAGAAGCTCTTGATCATTTTGAAGAATTGCACTCAGCTAGGTGGTATAATATCACCTTGACCCTCTTGTTTGAAAAGTGCTACATGTATAAATATCATCTACTGCTACATTGGCTGTGAGATGTCTGTAAAAGTATGAAAGTTCTTTGAGACCAACTTGGATTCTCTTAAAGCTCAGGTTAAGTAATCGTTTCCACCTTTCAAAGGATCACAGTCCCTTTGATACTTGTTTTGTTGCTAAAACTAACCTGGAATGAATACTGTGTGTTTGAGTCAAAGTGGGATCAACTAATATTATCATACGTTCAATCAACTGTTTTCGTGTTTAAACTGGCCAAGACCCCTGAAGACACTTTATAATACTGGTATCGATGGATTAATCAATAACAAGCATTGTACTGTAAACACAGATTAAGACAGTGTGAAAAAAGGAACTACTTTGAGCCTCACGAAAAAATAATGAAACATACACTTTTACATAATTTGTTTACTTTAGGCTTTACTTTTTGTGGCTTGTAAATCTTATTTTCTGAACCTTAAATGACAGTTTCTCAATTACAAAGCGAGGTCTCATTAAATCTAATATTTCTACATTGAAATTCATTCAAAAAGCTGTGCTCATATACCCCTTAAACTTCACATGGTGATTGTTTGAGCAAGTAAATAACCTTATTCATTTAAAGTCACTCCGTACAGAAAGGATTATACCCAGAAACATGATCAATTAATGTTCAAACTTTAAGTGATGATTGATTATGCTTTACACAAGGAGAGTCCTAATAATTTTTGGGTCTTTGAGATAATTGTAACTGTCATAGTGATCTTATATTGATTTCCGGACAACTAGTCAATACGAATCGGCGTTCACTCTTTAAACACTTTTATTATACAACTAACGCAGAAAAAAATGAATAGATATTGCAGTATTCGATAGTTCAGTAACATACAGTCAGTCATTTATTTGCGAAATAGTTAAATCACTTGTAAAAAATTATTTTAATATCAAGAATGAATACAAGTTTATAAAAACATGAATTTACTGTAACTTCCAGATACTATGGTTTCACAATGAACTATACAAAGTATAAATTACAACAAAGTTTAGAAATATGAAGATGGTGACTGATAAATTATTTTTATGCTGTTAATGACATGAACTGGAAAAGGACCTACAAGTCTTTGAATTTATGACTATATCGTGTAACCGTTCGTTATTTCTTTTTATTTTAAAAAGCATTACCAGGTCACTATTATAATGTATGTACATGTAATGATTACGTGACTAAATTACAATATCACGATCAATTGTCATGTGCAGGTAGTTAAGCTTATAATAGTAACAAATACTGGAAAATCCTTGTTTAAATATAGAAAATATTAAAAATAATAAAATACTGGAAAATCCTAAGGGTAAATATACAGTAGAGACTATTTGAAATGCTGACATCTTAATGACAATAACATTAACTATAAAATTTAAACTGCAGGTATAAAAGCGATATGTTAACTTTATTTGATACATGTTTATTGATATAACTTTTAAGAGTTGAAATCATATCAGGTCACATGTATGAAGTTTGAAAACTAATGGAAAAATAAAAAGTTATACTCTTACTTTAATTTGAAACACGATATTTTTTAAAGGTAACATTTAATCAGTAGTAAATTTACGTTTGACAGCATGAGCGTTATATGTTGACCTTTAAACATAACCGTGACTTTTTATATCTTTTGCTTAAAGATAGACAGAACATTGTCTTGAATAGACAATTTGGTGTGAATACCATAAATAAAGTCTTTTGTTTTCTATATAAAATCGCTTTAAATTAGTACAGCAACTTTTATAATAATTTCCTGTATTTCACCCTTTACCCTTGTTTGGAAGATCTATCTATAGAAAAGCATAAAAGAGAAAAAAGGAGTAGGATTAGCAAAAACAGGGTGTTAGGTATTATGCAAGAAAGTAATCACATCATCTGCAGTGAGAACTATAGGCAATTTACTATTTATATATAGCTATAAGAACAAAAGGTTCCTAGTTAATCTGTTCGATGATATATTTAAATGCAGTGATCAAATACAAGTATTCTTTCCAATTTTAAATTAGCTTAAATCAGGGTTGGCAAAAAGACGGAAAATACTTGTATTTCCGGTGAATTAGTGGGAAATTCTCTCCGAACCACACATATGTCATAAGTTTGTCCTCTAAGTTTGGTCATACCTGCTGCAGACAACATTATATTCCTTTCACAATTGTCCAATTATGCACTGTAAATTACAGGTGAAAGGTGTCACTGCTAACTGTTGGATTATTGATAGATACTGCATATCCCCAGGCACTTCATTACTCAAACTATAGCACATACAATGTATTTATATGTTGCAAACAAAGTAACAACTGTACTTTGCTGTAGAGTAAATCCACCCATTGTAGTGAAAATAAACCATCAATCAAACAACAGAGCATTCGTTCACTCTCTTAAAATTTATTTTATTATTATAAAAGTACAGCTGTGAGTCTGGAACTTTGTGAACTTGCAAGAAAACTAATGGTTATACCAGCTAGCTCTGGTGGCATTGAGTGTTTTCTAATTTTGCTAGTTTTCAAACAAAACTACAAAATAGACTTGGTGTGAAAAGGCAGCAAAACGAGTATTTTGCTTCCACATGTTAAGGTCCAAAGAGGCATTGGACTGGTGATTAAGGAGCTTTCATGGTCACCAGGGTGACCTATGATAGTGGAAACATTGAAATCAATTGTGATTTTAGGGGTATTAAAATACTTGGAATTACCACTGGTAATTACCGCACCGGGAAAAACCATACCAACTCTGGCTTAAATCCTACTACATGTATTTAAATGCTGATGAGGCCAAGCATACACAAGTATATCGTCTCGTGGGCA
Organism: Saxidomus purpurata; assembly: GCA_022818135.1. Taxonomy (NCBI): domain Eukaryota; kingdom Metazoa; phylum Mollusca; class Bivalvia; order Venerida; family Veneridae; genus Saxidomus; species Saxidomus purpurata. Next base: position 43,444,000 of record JAFMSR010000015.1, read on the forward strand.
AGCGAAATAGGAATGATTAACATATTCCCATGATGACATTTCAAGAATTAAAGGCAGTGGCCTAAAATCATTGATATCAATCTTAACATAAATCAAATATAGCTGACGAGCATACGCATTGTGTATGACCAAGCCGACAGATATACCACTTCTACCGCAGTGATTTTTGTGTACATTATCTTGTCAAATATTTTAACGGGAGTATTTGAAATATAGATTAACTCAATATTACAATTGAAAACCGTACACTCTGTTTTAAACAGCACCTTATAGCCATTCAAACAAAAAGGTAAGTAAAAATTCAACTATTAATTTATTTAAAAAAGTGTCTAAGTAACCATCAATGGCGTATTCAGATAATAGGCTATCCTTAAGGCAGGAGGTTGTGTTAGGATAATTGTAATCGAAACATATAAGAACAGTTTTATATCTTTTCTTGAAAACTTGAAATGCAATTAATTTAAGATTTACTTCCCCTGAGTTATTCTAAATGTCAATAATACATGTATGTCATCTATAATTTTCTTGGTTTCTGCCTAACGAAACCAAAGCTAAAATACTGTGTCTTATTTTCCGCCAGTTCCTGTAATTAACTCTTTTTTAAATATTAGGATTACTTGGTCAAAAACAAGACAGTGTGTTTGAATTATGTTGAAAAACATGTATTTTATCTATTTTCCTATAGAGTGGTTAACAGCTTTAAGACAAACCTTGTGTTTAGTAAGTGACTAGAAACAGCTAAATCATTTCACGTTCTAATTCTTTTTATTCAAACCATTGATTTTATAATGGTTGATTATCTAATATGCTTTATTTGATTGTTAAAATAGAACAGATTACATAAGCAATTGATTGATATCGATCGAAATGATTGGCGCATTCGGCTGGCCATTTAGCGTTGACTAAGTAGTATATACTGATACCCACACTGAAGAAAACTCAACGATTTTCAAGCTGAATGGAAACAGTTACTTGAACATTCCATTTTCGTTGATTAATTTCGAAACGCAGAAACAGGCTCGTTGCGTTTGTTGCAAAGAAAACACATTAACTGAATTTAGCAGGTAGGAGAATACCTAACTGAAAAAAACAGTCATCACCCCCAGTCAAATACACGTATCATAACCTTAACTGCTAGCAAACGCCTACTTTATGAACATGTTAGCTAATATAATAATTATTCCCTTCGACTACACTTT